>LPNX010630449.1:157921-284432 GCA_001517045.1 Pseudotsuga menziesii
ATCTCCAATGATTATTAAAATAGAATGGAGAATAATGAATAATATTTGCATGCAGCGTGGGGAAATAATGATGTCTTGTGAGGACTATGAATAAACCTTGGTCAAGTAGAATGATTAAAAATCATTCTGTCGGTGAGCTGTTGATTTTTAAACTATAGCCAAAACCCACAACTCATAAATAATTTTGCTGACTGTCATGGCGTCTCCTCAGCCATATGCTGCATGGTTAAATGGGATTTTGGTAAACCCTATCCCTCATTGTATCCTCCTTGTTCGGTTCTTGTCGCTCATAATGGTGCTGAGGCACCTCTGTGTTGTTCTCCTCTGCAACGATTTACCCCAGCTCGTCTTCTTGCTAAAACTCGTAGAGTCATGCTCCTCTGTTGATCTATAGCTTGGCCGTCCCTCCGTTGTGCTTCCTCTGCCATTCTCCAATTAACCCTAACCTGTGCACTTCACCTCCATCCATGAGGATTGATGATTTTTAACCTGCTGCAATGCAATTTGCACACAGCTGAGAGTTTCTCTTTCTCTTTCTCCTTCGCAGTAGGGTTTGCTTGTGCGTTGAAGGCTGTGACGATGCTGCTAATGTTTTAGTTTCTCTGCGATGGAACAGGTAAGAAATATCCAGACTGTGCAACACTTCCTTGCTTATTCGTTATTCCTTTCTTAAATTTATAATTTATGCTACAACATTTACTTAGATATTTTTCTTTGCGCATATAGGATTCTTGTTCTCTAGCGTATGCGACCGTGGGTAAAAGACTTGGACAGCAGTATTCAAAACCTGGTAAGCCTGGTTTCACCATGGCTTGTTCTTATTATGGTTACGTTGGACCATTCGCGGGTTGGCTTGGCTTAAGAAGCCTGAAACCCTTACTGCTTCAGTTTGGACTTAAATTGTTGGTTTAAGAATTAGTGGAAGAAACCCTTCACGCGATGTGAGGGTGTTACGGCTTAGGCTGAGGTTGTAAATATTAATTTTCTTTCTACATTTTAAGTTCCGTATATAAAAGAATATAAATACTGGCTGCAAGCTTGAGTGTGGACGAGATTATGACCTTGACTCTTCGTTTTGATTGTACTTTTAAAGGTTTAGGGTTTTACCCAACGTTTAATGATATAAATTAACATACTGTTTGTCCATAGCTTTTAGACTATACTACAGCATGTACTTTCAATTTGTAGACTGTGTAGGATATTAAATCATAGGCTTATGATAGCCTTGCATTGTTAATTTATAATACGGCCGTAAAAATAAAAATAATGTGTTATCTTTATGGTTTGTATTTATTTACATAAGTTTGGAAATATAGGGTTAAACCCCAATTTCTACAGTTTGAGAATCAATATAATTTCTTAATCTGATACTGTGCATTACATACAAACTCTATCTGTATCAGTGAGTAAATAAAAGATTATTATCATATTGATTAGGCTCGATAAACGAGCAGTGTAATGTTCTGTTATTTATGTTTGTTTTAAATATGTAGCTGAGTTGTTTTACTATAGATAATTTCATTTATAAAATTACTGTCAAGTTATGTACCTGGGTTATACCTTGATGTACTTGTTATGTAATTTTGTTAAGTGATAAATAGGGTTTACACTCTTAAGCTATATAGGTTCTTATGTTTTGCTTTTAATTTACTTAACGAAATTCTTAACAAAAGTCTATTTATTCTGTAAGACCGAGTATATTAAATTCGGGGTTGTAATTTAAATATTTATATTCCTTAAGTTTTAAAAGAATACTGTTTCTATGTTGGATAATATAAAAGTATAATATTATTATTATAATAATAATACTTACTAATGCAAAATAATAATCCTGTCTTTATTGGAGTATTAAGTTCTCCATATGTGTACCTTTGTTTATTTTATAGTGTACAGAAAATAGCATTATGCTATTTAAATTCCTGTACTGATATGCAGATACCAAAAAGGTTCTGATAAAATTTATTCTATCCGTTAAGTTATTAGTTTACTTATGAAAATAAAATAAATGAATTACTTAACACTTCTTATGACCTATCTTATATAACTATATATATAGTAGCATACATTTTTAATCCATAAAGGATAGAGTTACCATTCTAAGTAATGTTAGAAATTAATTTAATAAAGAAAAAGGAAAAGTAAGGGAAACCATAACATTAATATAATACCACAGTTCTAGCTAGCTTGCTTGAATATTGAATTAAATTTACATTTGTTTACTTCTACAAATGTTCTGTAAGTACAAGTATTAACATGTTTATAATATGAATAAAGAGAAATAATAGCTTTGTAACTTGTTCTTGCTTTGAGTTAATTTTTTTGGAATGAAATCATCCGAATGCAAGGAAGGAAACTATACAGCAAAACAATATGAAATCTAGTTTAACTTTTACTTTCTATCCTGTACAGTAGCATTTATTGGAAACAAAGTTACAGTACTAGAAAGTAGTTTTTAAGACTTATAAAAAAATAACTTATTAATTGGTGAAACACTTGTAGTTACTGAAAGTAACTAAATAGGAAACTCGGTTCAGAGGGATACTACTTCACAATATCGAGATATTGTGCTGTAGTACGGTATGGTGATCCCAGATGTGGAAAAACACAGTAATTCTTAACAGATTTAACTACTGATATTCTAAGATACTAACTTTACTAAACTAACTAACTACTCAGACATATAATATAAACATCACATGTGTCCATTCATACTCAGTAAACATAAAGAAATAAGTGACAAAACCTGTTTAAGCTGTGGACAACAACAGCAATGGGAGGCCGTTCCTCCCTACCAACTCCTGGAGAGCGCTCAGACAGCAACTTCTCAGGACCCCCGAGCTTGCTCTGGTCTCCTTGGCTGGAACTAGGTGCAGCAAAGTCAGATACCAGTCTTCAAATTCAGTATTAACTCAGAACTATCAGTCAGTTCTCTTAGTCCAAAAAGTTGTATTGAAATCAAGTTACTGCAGCAATCCTCCTAGAACAACTTTCTTACTATATTTCCCTCTTCCTCAATGAATTTCCTGAATAACATTCACCTGAATGAATTCTCTCTAGAAAATATCTGAGCAGCCTCAGCTCTCTTCATTGAGTACTTTTAAAAGATTGCCTAGGTCTTTGTTGGGTTAACTGTCATTTAATGAGCCACGTGCTTTGATTCCACTTTCTTGGGGAATCATGACCCCAAATATAGGGACGTTTCCACCTGCAACTTAGGAAGTGTTTGAGGATGCTGCCACTTGTATTTTACCTTTCCACCTAGTTCCATCCACCAGTTTGACCAGTAACCTCTTTTTAAGAGCTCTCCCATGCTGTTGTCTCCATAATTTATTTATTAATAATAAAATATTCTGAATTACACTCCATTATTGTTGACTCTGCTGATTCATCAATCCCTACTTAGGATTAAATTTAACATAATGTCTCAGAAATATAATAAAACAATTTACATAATTTTACAAAATTGGGGTATGTGACATACACACCCCCTTAAAATGTAACATCGTCCTCGATGTTACTTATTCATCATCCTCTGCAACCTCCTGGAATAGATTTGGGTATGCTTCCCTCATCTTACTTTCCAGTTCCCAGGTAGCTTCTTCAGGACTAAGGTGCTTCCATTGCACCTTCAGCTATCCAATTGTGCGGTTCTGCAGAGTAATTTCCCTCCTCCCGACGATACAGTCCGGTTCCACTAGAACTTCCCCTTCTGGTTCTACCTGTACAACGTTCCAATCAATCACATGAGTAGCATCATGAACATACTTTTTTAGAACATAAATATGAAAAACATTGTGCACTTTTAAGTTATGTGGTAACGCTAGCTGATAAGCAACTTGACCAATTCTAGATAAAATTTCAAACGGACCACAGTAACTTGGTGATAATTTTGCACAACTCCCTAGTCTTAGGGAGCTCTTCTTTGGTCTTACCTTTATGAACACGTGCTCACCCACCTGGAACTCTTTAGGAGTTCTTTTTAAATCTGCTTGGCTCGTTTGCCGATCCTGGGCAACCTTCAAGTTCTCCTGCACTTGTTTTACAATCTGTTCCATTTATTTTAATAATCCAAGTCCCAACACCAATATATCTACTGGATTATTCTAGGAGATAGGAGTGTTACATTTATGCCCATATAGAATTTCAAAAGGACTGAACTTAGCTGATGATTGATAGTTGTTATTGTATGCAAATTCTGTTAAATGAAAGTAATCCTCCCACTTACCTCGTTGATCCTTAACGTACATTCTTAACAGATCTTCCAACACCTGATTAACTCTTTCAGTCTGTCCGTCCATCTGAGGATGGAAATAGGTGCTGAAATTCAATGAGGTGTTTAATCCCTTAAACAAGGATTTCCAGAAATTCCCTATAAATTTAGGATCCCTGTCTGAAATAATAACCTTCGGTACACCATGTAGCTGAAAAATTTGCTTTAGAAAAATGTCAGCTATGTTTGCAGCCTTGTAAGTTGTTTTAACGGGAATAAAATGTGCTGCTTTACTTAATTTATCTACTAACACTATAATTGAATCATTCTGATTTTGATTTCTGGGTAATCTAGTAAGAAAATCTAAGCTGATTATTTCCCATTTCCAACTAGGAATAGGAAAAGGTTGCAGTAACCCAGCTGGATGTTGATGTTCTGTTTTCACTTGTTGACAGTCCAGACATCTAGCTATATACTCAGCTACTTCAGATTTCATATAAGGCCAGAAATAATATTTTCTCAACATGGTGACAGTCTTCTGGTAGCCTGGATGCCCTGAGTAAGGGGTTTTATGAACTTCATCCAAGATTAGCAATTTAACCTTAGGTACATTAGGCACATACAGTCTATCCTTAAACAATAAAAATCCATCTTTATTTAGACTATAACCCTTTATTAAACTTTCTGTAGGTTCTTCTTTAGCTGTAGCTTGTAATTTTTGATAAATTTCATCCAATTTTATTCCTTCAGTCAGCTGTTCATTTAAATAAGAAACATAAGTACTGATTGCTGTTGTAAAATTCAGCTTTTCATTTCTGCTCAAAATTTCAGCTACCTTATTTTCTTTTTCTTTTATGTGTTGAATTTCGAAATCGTATTCACTTAAAAAGGCTAACCATCTTGCTTGCCTTGCATTTAAGTTAGGTTGATCTAAAAGGTATTTTCAACCCTTATTATCAGTCATTAAAGTAAACTTTCTTCCTATTAAGTGGTGTCGCCTCATTTTTAAGGCATGAATAACAATAACTAGTTCTAAATCATAAGTGGCATAATTCTTTTCATGGATCTTTAGCTTTATAGACTCATAGGCAATGACATGCCCATCCTGAGTCAGTACTCCGCCTAAACCATCATTACAAGCATCGGTACAAACCATGAAATCCTTATTAGGATCTTCTATTCTTAGAATAGGTGTAGTTGTTAATAAAGTTTTTAATTTCTTAAATCTTTCTTCGCATTTTTGGTTCCAATCGAATTTCTTGCCTTTATTTTGCAAAAAAGTTATTGGGTTAGCTATTTTTGAAAAACCTTCGATAAACCTCCGGTAGTAACCGGTAATTCCCATGAAGGAACTAACATCTGTTACGTCTTTTGGTACTGGCCAATCTTCGATTTCCTGAATCTTTTCAGGATCAACTGAAATCCCTTCCTTAGTCACCACGTGACCTAAGTACTGGATTTAATCCCTGAAGAAATCACACTTACTGAATTTCGCAAAGAGCTGTTGCTCTCGCAATTCTTGTAAGACTATCCGTAAATGTTCCTTATGTTCCTCTTCATTTTTAGAATAGATTAAGATGTCATCGATGAATACGACAACAAATTTATCCAAGTATTTATGCATTATGTTATTCATTAGAGACATAAAGATGGCTGGGGCATTAGTAAGCCCAAACGGCATTACGACAAATTCGTAATGTCCATACCTTGTTCTGAAAGTTGTCTTGAAAATGTCCTCTTCTTTAATTCTTACCTGATGATAGCCTGATCTCAGGTCTATCTTAGAGAACACCGTAGCTCCACATAGCTGATCAAATAGATCATCTATGCGGGGCAACGGATGTCTATTTTTAATTGTCATTTTATTTAGTTGATGATAATCTATGCAAAGTCGCATAGTTCCGTCTTTATTTTTAACAAAAATTACTGGTGCTCCCGAAGGGGACACACTAGGTCGAATGTATTTCTTATCTATTAATTATTTTAACTGTGATTTTAATTCATTAAGTTCCAGAATATTCATACGATATGGATCTTTTGCGCTAGGTACAACACCTGGTACCAGCTCTATTGTGAAATCCAGTTCCCTCCTGGGAGGTAATCCTGGAATTTCCTCCGGAAAAACATCAATAAATTCATTTAACACAGGAATATCCTCTATTTTTATTTTATCTTTTTCAGATTTACTCACCTCATTTGTAATAGTTACAGCATAGGCTTTACACCCTTTCCTGACTGCTTTTTTGAGTTGTAAGGCAGAAATCTGCCTAATTACAGTTTTCCTAGGAACACCCTTAACTGTTACTGGTGGTTCATTATTATTTACACACGTAAATGTTTTATCAAAATAGTTTAAAACTACCTTATGTTGTTCTAACCAGTCCATACCAATAAGTATGCCATACGAGCCAAGTGGCAAAACATTTAATTTAATAGAAGTTTTAAAATTATTCATATCTAAAGCACATTCCTTAACATAACAAATTACCTTCCTTTTTGCCCCAGTGGCTAGTTGAACTAGCCAGGAGTTATCAAACTTTTCAACAGTCAGATTACACTTTTCTACTATCTGAGGTGAAATATAACTAAGGCTAGCACCTAGATCTATTAAAATAGTTACAGGGGTTTTGTTCACCATACCTTCTACTTCCACCATGGAAGTTTGATATTCAGCTTGGCGGTTCTCCAATGCTGCATTAATTCCGGGAATAGTCCTTGCAAAGTCTCCAACAGTCATTTCATCTTGTATAGTATGAATATTACTGTTTGGATTCTTTCAATTTAGGCAAACTGGAGCATAGTGTGGGCCATTGCACTCCCAGCACTTAAGAGGCTCCTTCCGCTCGAAATTCTTAGTGAAATTTCCATGATTGTTAGAAGCTTCCTTTCCCTTGAAATTATTGGAATTATTGGAATTATTAGAGACACCATTTTTGCTTCCCTGGAAGTTCTTACCATTAGAATGGTTTCTGTTCTTGTTATTCTTGAAATTTTTCTGAGGTACAAACTCTTTTTTCTTGAACTCAGGCTGATTACCATTATTTTTAGCCTTCCAGTTGGCTATTCCTTCTTTCTTCTTGTTCTGTTCAAAACAGAAATTAGCCTTCCGCATGGATTCTTCCATAGTTTTGGGGTTATCATATTCGATTCTGTCCTTTATATGATATGGCAGGTAGCTGAGAAACTGCTGTACTTTAGGTTTCTCATCAACTAAATACGGTACATACCTTAATAGACTTAAGAACTTACTGTTTAAGTCCTTCATAGTCATGGATCCTAGCTTTAACTCATAAAATTCCTTGGCCCTTTCTTCATAGTATTGTTCTGACATAAATTTCTTTTTGAAGTACCTTTTAAAGGTACTCCAATTGACCTCTTTTTCTTTGATCCCCTTGGCCCTTTTCAAATATTGCCACCGTATATCTGCCTTTCTAGAGAGATTATAGATGGCCATTCTCGCCTTCAGCTGATTTGAATAGTTGTATATCTGAAAATATTTTCTCATCTCGGATAACCAAGATTCTGCCTCTTCTCCTTTTTCAGTTTCTCCATTGAAAGTTGGGAGTTTTATTTTCTTGAACTCCCCAGTAATATCTTCATAAGGCCTGTACTTTTTCTTTCTTTTATACAACTCAGCCTCACTATTGTTACTAGTAGTGTAATAGCTTTGTTGCTCCCTAATTCCTTCAGATGATGAACTGCTATCAGGTTTAGCTAGTTTCATATTTTTAGACCCTTTTTGATGGCTAGCTTCTTCAGATTCAGATCTTTTGCTTCTCCCTCCAGTCTGAAATTTTTCCATCAAAATTTGATTTAACTCCTCTTGAGTTTTCAGAATCCTTTCATTGTCCTTCTTGACTGATTCTATTTTAGTCTTTAAACTCTTTATGGTCTACATCAGCTCTGAGGAGTGAACAGTAACCTCCTCTATTATAGGTTCTCTAGACATCTATCTTGTCTCAGTGTTTGGAGATTCCTCCTCAGCATATTCTCCTAGCTTCTCCATACCTACCTGTTAGTTTCAGAAAAAGAATTTTTTCTGCTTTTTACATGAAACAAAATACAAGTTAGTACATTATTTTTACTGTTCTACGGAAACTAGTTGGGCCACATCAAGGCCTAGTATTTGAACCATGCTCTGATACCTCATGTCAAAACCCCAAAAATTTCTGAAAAATTTAAAATTTTTAAATCTACAAAACATTAATGTAAAACAGATTAACCAACATTAATCAGTTATGTGTTAACAGCTTGTTATTGAATTTATCAGTTGGTATGTTTAGTTATAGAACATATTTTTCAGCTTACTGACTTTTGTTCATTTGGTGACCATAAGGTGAACTGTTATGCATAGCTGGGATTACTTAGCTTTCGAGCTAATGCAACGGTTTCTACTTTTCTTACAGATGTACAGGTAAGAGCTTTTGGCGCTGCATTTTGTAATTCTAGAGTTTTTATTATAAGTTCGTCGTAAGAGTAAAAGCTCGAAAGAAAGTAAGAGACGAATCATTTCAATTTAAGTTAAGGTATATTCAAACTAGTTTCTTTCTAGCAAATTTTTTTTATGTTCCTATTGACCTGTCATCTTCTCTATTTTATTACAGTTGTAAATCATACAAACGTATCTTAATGAACTCTTTAGAAAATTAGACTAGAGATACAGAATTATGAATTTTATACTAAGAGTAAAACTGTAACTAAGCATTTCAAGTTAAGTGGAACTGATAAAGGGCTTCCTAAAGTACTGCAAGGGTTTGGCCTATCCTCGCAAAATTCATGTTTATTATTGAGGATATCATTTAAGTAAAAACCTTATCTCCACATGGTAATTACTAATTTTTTGTCTTAAGTTACTTGTACTATAGATGCTATTTTAATCTTGAAAAAGAAATGATTTAAAAGATTACAAGTAGAAAGGGAAATAAACCTAACTTTCTGCCATCATACCTTCCTTTATGAACTTTTAAAACTATGCTAGTAAATGAAGGAAACTTTAGCTTATAAAAACTAGAAGTCAGATAAGTAGTTCTCAAATATTTACCATAGCCTTGAGCTTAGAAATAACTATAAGACTATCCATTCCAAAGGTAATTTTTATTCTATTAAAAGTATTACTTCAAACACAAATTATTACTTCGAACAAGGAAAGGTATCCAAGGCTAAAGGTAATATAATAATATAACCCAAAAGATTTCATGGTTTACATTATTTACAACCCATGGTCTTTATGTTAATATTCTTTTTACTTATTAATGAACTTAAACACCTTTTATCAAGGGAAAAGTTTACATTAGCTTCTGCGCCAAGGTTCTCTTTATAAACTATAACATGCTATACTACCCTCCAATGGATATAAACCATAAGATATACTACTACTTTCCAATGCATAAATGCTATGCTACCAAGATTAAGATTCATATTGAAATACTTTCCAACCACCGAGCTATGTATAAATTATGAAGTCGTTGAAAGGTTTTAATGTAATTTCCAATGATTATTAAAATAGAATGGAGAATAATGAATAATATTTGCATGCAACATGGGGAAATAATGATGTCTCGTGACGACTATGAATAAACCTTGGTCAACTAGAATGATTAAAAATCATTCTGTCGGCGAGCTGTTGATTTTTAAACTATAGCCAAAACCCACAACTTATAAATAATTTTGCTGACTGTCGTGGCATCTCCTCAGCCATATGCTGCATGGTTAAATGGGCTGTTGGTAAACCCTAGCCCTCATTGTCTCCTCCTCGTTCGGCACCTATCTCTCATAATGGTGCTAAGGCACCTCTATCTTGTTCTCCTCTGCAATGATTTACCCCAGCTTGTCTTCTTGCTAAAACTCGTAGAGTCATGCTCCTCTGTTGATCTATAGCTTGGACGTCCCTCCGTTGTGCTTCCTTTGCCATTCTCCAACTAACCCTAACCTGTGCACTTCACCTCCATCCGTGAGGATTGATGATTTTTAACCTGCTGCAATGCAATTTGCACACAACTGAGAGTTGCTCTTTCTCTTTCTCCTTTGCAGTAGGGTTTGCTTGTGCGTTGAAGGCTATGACGATGCTGCTAAAGTTCTAGTTTCTCTGCGACGGAACAGGTAAGAAATCACCAGACTGTGCAACACTTCCTTGTTTATTCCTTATTCCTTTCTTCAATTTATAATTTATGCTACAACATTTACTTAGAGATTTTTCTTTGTGCATACAGGATTCTTGTTCTCTAGCGTATGCGGTCGTGGGTAAAAGACTTGGACAGCAGTCTTGAAAACCTGGTAAGCCTGGTTTCACCATGGTTTGTTCTTCTTATGGTTACGTTGGACCCTTCGTGGGTTGTCTTGGCTTAAGAAGCCTGAAACCCTTACTGCTTCAGTTTGGACTTAAACTGTTGGTTTAAGAATTAGTGGAAGAAACCCTTCACGCGATGTGAGGGCGTTACGGCTTAGGCCGAGGTTGTAAATATTAATTTTCTTTCTACATTTTAAGTTCTGTATATAAAAGAATAGAAATACCGGCTGCAAGCTTGAATGTGGACGAGATTACAACCTCGACTCTTCATTTTGATTGTACTTTTAAAGGTCCAGGGTTTTACCCAACGTTTAATGATATAAATTAACATATTGTTTGTCCATAGCTTTTAGATTATACTACAGCATGTACTTTCAATTTGTAGACTGTGTAGGATATTAAATCACAAGATTATGATAGCCTTGCATTGTTAATTTATAATACGTCCGTAAAATTAAAAATAATGTCTTATCTTTATGGTTTGTATTTATTTACATAAGTTTGGAAATATAGGGTTAAACCCCAATTTCTACAGTTTGAGAATCAATATAATTTCTTAATCTGACACTGTGCATTACATACAAACTCTATCTGTATCAGTGAGTAAATAAAAGATTATTATCATATTGATTAGGCTCGATAAACGAGCAGTCTAATGTTCTGTTATTTATCTTTGTTTTAAATATGTAGCCGAGTTGTTTTACTATAGATAATTTATTTTATAAAATTACTGTCAGGTTATGTACCTGAGTTATACCTTGATGTACTTGTTATGTAATTTTGTTAAGTGATAAATAGGGTTTACACTCTTAAGCTATATAGGTTCTTATGTTTTGCTTTTAAATTACTTAACGAAATTCTTAACAAAAGTCTATTTATTCTGTAAGACAGAGTATATTAAATTCGGAGATGTAATTTAAATATTGATATTCCTTAAGTTTTAAAAGAATACTGTTTCTATGTTGGATAATATAAAAGTATAATATTATTATTATAATAATAATACTTACTAATGCAAAATAATAATCCTGTCTTTATTGGAGTATTAAGTTCTCCATATGTGTACCTTTGTTTATTTTATAGCGTACAGAAAATAGCATTATGCTATTTAAATTCCTGTACTGATATGCAGATGCCAAAAAGGTTCTGATAAAATTTATTCTATCCATTAAGTTATTATTTTACTTATGAAAATAAAAGAAATGAATTACTTAACACTTCTTATGACCTATCTTATATAACTATATATATAGTAGCATACATTTTTAATCCATAAAGGATAGAGTTACCATTCTAAGTAATGTTAGAAATTAATTTCATAAAGAAAAATGAAAAGTAAGGGAAACCATAACATTAATATAATACCACAGTTCTAGCTAGCTTGCTTGAATATTGAATTAAATTTACATTTGTTTACTTCTACAAATGTTATGTAAGTACAAGTATTAACATGTTTATAATCTGAATAAAGAGAAATAATAGCTTTGTAACTTGTTCTTGCTTTGAGTTAATTTTTTTGGAATGAAATCATCTGAATACAAGGAACAAAACTATACAACAAATCAATATGAAATCTAGTTTAACTTTTACTTTCTATCCTGTACAGTAGCATTTATTGGAAACAAAGTTACAGTACTAGAAAGTAGTTTTTAAGACTTATAAAAAAAATAACTTATTAACTGGTGAAACACATGTAGTTACTGAAAGTAACTAAATAGGAAACTCGGTTCAGAGGGATACTACATCACAATACCGAGATATTGTGCTGGAGTATGGTCTGGTGATCCTAGATGTGGAAAAACACAGTAATTCTTAACAGATTTAACTACTGATATTCTAAGATACTAACTTTACTAAACTAACTAACTACTCACACATATAATATAAACATCACATGCATCCATTCATACTCAGTAAACATAAATAAATAAGTGACAGAACCTGTTTAAGCTATGGACAACAACAACAATCGGAGGCCGTTCCTCCCTACCAACTCTTGGAGAGCACTCAGACAGTGACTTCTCAGGACCTCCGAGCTTGCTCTGGTCTCCCTGGATGGAACTAGGTGTAGCAAAGTCAGATACCAGTCTTCAAATTCAGTATTAACTCAGAACTATCAGTCAGTTCTCACAGTCCAAAAAGCTGTACTGAAATCAAGTTACTGCAGCAATCCTCCTGAAACAACTTCCTTATTGTATTTCCCTCTTCCTCAATGAATTTCCTGAATAACATTCACCTGAATGAATTCTCTCTAGAAAATATCTGAGCAGCCTCAGCTCTCTTCATTGAGTACTTTTAAAAGATTGCCTAGGTCTTTGTTGGGTTAACTGTCATTTAATGAGCCACCTGCTCTGATTCCACTTTCTTGGGGAATCATGACCCCAAATATAGGGAAGTTTCCACCTGCAACTTAGGAAGTGTTTGAGGATGCTGCCACTTGTCTTTTAAATTTTCACCTAGTTCCATCCACCAGTTTGACCAGTAACCTCTTTTTAATAGCTCTCCCATGCTGTTGTCTCCATAATTTATTTATTAATAATAAAATATTCTGAATTACACTCCATTACTGTTGACTCTGCTGAGTCATCAATCCCTACTTAGGATTAAATTTAACATAATGTCTCAGAAATATAATAAAACAATTTACATAATTTTACAAAATTGGGGTATGTGACATACACACCCCCTTAAAATGTAACATCGTCCTCGATGTTACTTATTCCTCATCCTCTGCAAAGTCCTGGAATAGATTTGGGTATGCTTCCCTCATCTTACTTTCCAGTTCCCAGGTAGCTTCTTCAGGACTAAGGTGCTTCCATTGCACCTTCAGCTGTCCAATTGTGCGGTTCCGCAGAGTAATTTCCCTCATCCCGAGGATACAGTCCGGTTCCACCAGAACTTTTCCTTCTGGTTCTACCTGTACAACATTCCAATCAATCACATGAGTAGCATCATGAACATACTTTTTAAGAACAGAAATATGAAAAACATTGTGCACTTTTAAGTTAGGTGGTAACGCTAGCTGATAAGCAACTTGACCAATTCTAGATAAAATTTCAAATGGACCACAGTAACTTGGCGCTAATTTTGCACAACTCCCTAGTCTTAGGGAGCTCTTCTTTGGTATTTCGTTTATGAACACGTGCTCACCCACCTGGAACTCTTTAGGAGTTCTTTTTAAATTTGCTTGGCTCTTTTGCCGATCCTGGGCAACCTTCAAGTTCTCCTGCACTTGTTTTACAATCTGTTCCATTTCTTTTAATAATCCAGGTCCCAACACCAATCTATCTACTGGATTATTCCAGGAGATAGGAGTGTTACATTTACGCCCATACAGAATTTCAAAAGGACTGAAATTAGCTGATGATTGATAGTTGTTATTGTATGCAAATTCTGCTAAATGCAAGTAATCCTCCCACTTACCTCGTTGATCCTTAACGTACATTCTTAACAGATCTTCCAACACCTGATTAACTCTTTCAGTCTGTCCGTCCGTCTGAGGATGGAAAGAGGTGCTGAAATTCAGTGTTGTGTTTAATCCCTTAAACAAGGATTTCCAGAAATTCCCCATAAATTTAGGATCCCTGTCTGAAATAATAACCTTCGGTACACCATGTAGCTGAAAAATTTGCTTTAGAAAAATGTCAGCGATGTTTGCAGCCTTGTAAGTGGTTTTAACAGGAATAAAATGTGCTGCTTTACTTAATTTATCTACTAACACCATAATTGAATCATTCTGATTTTGTTTTCTGGGTAATCCAGTAATAAAATCTAAGCTGATTATTTCCCATTTCCAACTAGGAATAGGAAAAGGTTGCAGTAACCCAGCTGGATGTCGATGTTCTATTTTCACTTGTTGACAGTCCAAACATCTAGCTATATACTCAGCTACTTCAGATTTCATATTAGGCCAGAAATAATATTTTCTCAACATGGTGACAATCTTCTGGTAGCCTGGATGCCCTGAGTAAGGGGTTTTATGAACTTCATCCAGAATCAGCAATTTTACCTTAGGTAGATTAGGCACATACAGTCTATCCTTAAACAATAAAAATCCATCTTTATTTAGACTATAACCCTTTATTAAACTTTCTGTAGGTTCTTCTTTAGCTGTAGCTTGTAATTTTTGATAAATTTCATCCAATTTTATCCCTTCAGTCATCTGTTCATTTAAATCGGAAACATAAGTACTGATTGCTGTTGTAAAATTCAGCTTTGCATTTCTGCTCAAAGCATCAGCTACCTTATTTTCTTTTCCTTTTATGTGTTGAATTTTGAAATTGTATTCACTTAAAAAGGCTAACCATCTTGCTTGCCTTGCATTTAAGTTAGGCTGATCTAAAAGGTATTTTAAACCCTTATTATCAGTCATTAAAGTAAACTTTCTTCCTATTAAGTGGTGTCGCCACATTTTTAAGGCATGAATAGCAGCAGCTAGTTCTAAATCATAAGTGGCATAATTATTTTCATGAATCTTTAGCTTTCTGGACTCATAGGCAATGACATGCCCATCTTGAGTCAGTACTCCGCCTAAACAATCATTACAAGCATCGGTACAAACCACGAAATCCTTATTAGGATCTGTTATTCTTAGAATAGGCGCAGTTGTTAATAGAGTTTTTAATTTCTTAAATATTTCTTCTCATTTTTGGTTCCAATTGAATTTCTTGCCTTTATTTTGCAAAGAAGTGATTGGGTTAGCTATTTTTGAAAAACCTTCGATAAACCTCCGGTAGTAACCGGTAATTCCCATGAAGGAACTAACATCTGTTACGTCTTTTAATACTGGCTAATCTTCGATTTCCCGGATCTTTTCAGGATCAACTGAAATCCCTTCCTTTGTCACCACGTGACCTAAGTACTGGATTTAATCCATGAAGAAATCACACTTACTGAATTTCGCAAAGAGCTGTTTCTCTCGCAATTCTTGTAAGACTATCTGTAAATGTTCCTTATGTTCCTCTTCATTTTTAGAATAGATTAAGATGTCATCGATGAATACGACAACAAATTTATCCAAGTATTTATGCATTATGTTATTCATTAGAGACATAAAGACGGCTGGGGCATTAGTAAGCCCAAATGACATTACGACAAATTCGTAATGTCCATACCTTGTTCTGAAAGTTGTCTTGAAAATGTCCTCTTCTTTAATTCTTACCTGATGATAGCCTGATCTCAGGTCTATCTTAGAGAACACCATAGCTCCACACAGCTGATCAAATAGATCATCTATGTAGGGCAACGGATATCTGTTTTTAATTGTCATTTTATTTAGTTCACAGTAATCTATGCAAAGTCGCATAGTTTCGTCTTTCTTTTTAACAAAAATTACTGGTGCTCCCCAAGGGGACACACTAGGTCGAATGCATTTCTTATCTATTAACTATTTTAACTGTGATTTTAATTCATTAAGTTCCAGAATATAAATACGATATGAATCTTTTGAGCTAGGTACAGCACCTGGTACCAGCGCTATTGTGAAATCCAGTTCCCTCCTGGGAGGTAATCCTGGAATTTCCTCCGGAAAAACATCAATAAATTCATTTAACACAGGAATATCCTCTATTTTTATTTTATCTTTTTCAGATTTACTCGTCTCATCTGTAATAGTTACAGCATATGCTTTACACCCTTTCCTGACTTCTTTTTTGAGTTGTAAGGCAGAAATCTGCCTACTTACAGTTTTCCTAGGAACACCCTTAACTATTACTGGTGGTTCATTATTATTTACACACGTAAATGTTTTTATCAAAATATTTTAAAACTACCTTATGTTGTTCTAACCAGTCCATACCAATAAGTATGTCATACGATTCAAGTGGCAAAACATTTAATTTAATAGTAGTTTTAAAATTATTCATATCTAAAGAACATTCCTTAACATAACAAATTACCTTCCTTTTTGCCCCAGTGGCTAGTTGAACTAGCCAGGTGTTATCAAACTTTTCAACAGTCAGATTACACTTTTCTACTATCTGAGGTGAAATATAACTAAGGCTAGCACCTGGATCTATTAAAATAGTTACAGGGGTTTTGTTCACCATACCTTCTACTTCCACCATGGAAGTTTGATATTCAGCTTGGCGGTTCTCCAACGCTGCATTGATTCGGGGCATAGTCCTTGCAAAGTCTCCAACAGTCATTTCATCTTGTATAGTATGAATATTACTATTTGGCTTCTTTCGATTTGGGCAAACTGAAGCATAGTGTGGGCCATTGCACTCCCAGCACTTAACAGGCTCCTTCCGCTCGAAATTCTTAGTGAAATTTCCATGATTGTTAGAAGCTTCCTTGCCCTTGAAATTATTGGAATTATTGGAATTATTAGAGACACCATTTTTGCTTCCCTAGAAGTTCTTACCATTACAATGGTTTCTGTTCTTGTTATTCCTGAAATTTTTCTGAGGTACAAACTCTTTTTTCTTGAACTCAGGCTGATTACCATTCTTTTTAGCCTTCCAGTTGGCTATTCCTTCTTTCTTTTTGTTCTGTTCAAAACAGAAATTAGCCTTTCGCATGGATTCTTCCAGAGTTTTGGGGTTATCATATTCGATTCTGTCCTTTATATGATATGGCAGGCAGCTGAGAAACCGCTGTACTTTAGGTTTCTCATCAACTAAATATGACACATACCTTAACAGACTTAAGAACTTACTGTTTAAGTCCTTCATAGTCATGGATCCTAGCTTTAACTCATAAAATTCCCTGGCCCTTTTTTCATAGTATTGTTCTGACAGAAATTTCTTTTTGAAGTACCTTTTAAAGGTACTCCAATTGACCTCTTTTTCTTTGATCCCCTTGGCCCTTTTCAAATCTTGCCACCATATATCTGCCTTTCTAGAGAGATTATAGATGGCCATTCTTGCCTTCAGCTGATTTGAATAGTTGTATATCTGCAAATATTTTCTCATCCCGGATAACCAGGATTCTGCCTCTTCTCCTTTTTTAGTTTCTCCATTGAAAGTTGGGAGTTTTATTTTCTTGAACTCCCCAGTAATCTCTTCATAAGGCCTGTACTTTTTCTTTGTTTTATACAACTCAGCCTCACTACTGTCACTAGTAGTGTAATAGCTTCGTTGCTCCCTAATTCCTTCAGATGATGAACTGCTATCAGGTTTAGCTAGTTTCATCTTTTTAGACGCTTTTTGATGGCTGGCTTCTTCAGATTCAGATCTTTTGCTTCTCCCTTCAGTTTGAAATTTTTCCATCAAAATTTGATTTAACTCCTCTTGAGTTTTCAGAATCCTTTCATTGTCCTTCTTGACTGATTCTATTTCAGTCTTTAAACTATTTATGGTCTGCATTAGCTCTGAGGAGTGAGCAGTTACCTCCTCTATTATAGGTTCTCTAGACATCTGTCTTGTCTCAGTGTTTGGATATTCCTCGTCGGCATATTCTCCTAGCTTCTCCATACCTGCCTGTTAGTTTCAGAAAAAGAAATTTTTCTACTTTTTACATGAAACAAAATACAAGTTAGTACATTATTTTTACTGTTCTGCGGAAACTAGTTGGGCCACATCAAGGCCTAGTATTTGAACCATGCTCTGATACCACATGTCAAAACCCCAAAATTTCTGAAAAATTTAAAATTTTTAAATCTACAAAACATTAATGTAAAACAGATTAACTAACATTGATCAGTTATGTGTTAACAGCTTGTTATTGAATTTATCAGTTGGTATGTTTAGTTATAGAACATATTTTCCAGCTTACTGAGTTTTGTTCCTTTGGTGACCATAAGGTGAACTGTTATGCATAACTGGGATTACTTAGCTTTCGAGCTAACGCAACGGTTTCTACTTTTTTTACAGATGTACAGGTAAGAGGTTGTGGCGCTGCATTTCGTAATTCTAGAGTATTTATTATAAGTTCGTCGTAAGAGTAAAAGCTCGAAAGAAAGTAAGAGACAAATCATTTCAACTTTAGTTAAGGTATATTCAAACTAGTTTCTTTCTAGCAAAAATAATTTATGTTCCTATTGACATGTCATCTTCTCTATTTTATTACAGTTGTAAATCATACAAACGTATCTTAATGAACTCTTTAGAAAATCAGAGTAGAGATACAGAATTATGAATTTTATACTAAGAGTAAAACTGTAAACAAGCATTTCAAGTTAAGTGGAACTGATAAAGGGCTTCCTAAAGTACTGCAAGGGTTTGGCCTATCCTCGTAAAATTCATGTTTATTATTGAGGATATCATTTAAGTATAAACCTTATCTCCACATGGTAATTATTAATTTCTTGTCTTAAGTTACTTGTACTATAGATTCTATTTTAATCTTGAAAAAGAAATCATTTAAAAGATTACAAGTAGAAAGGGAAATAAACCTAACTTTCTGCCATCATACCTTCCTTTATGAACTTTTAAAACTATGCTAGTAAATGAAGGAAACTTTAGCTTATAAAAACTAGAAGTCAGATAAGTAGTTCTCAAATATTTACCATAGCCTTGAGCTTAGAAATAACTATAAGACTATCCATTCCAAAGGTAATTTTTATTCTATTAAAAGTATTACTTCAAACACAAATTATTACTTCGAACAAGGAAAGGTATCCAAGGCTAAAGGTAATATAATAATATAACCCAAAAGATTTCATGGTTTACATTATTTACAACCTATGGTCTTTATGTTAATATTATTTTTACTTATTAATGAACTTAAACACCTTTTATCAAGGGAAAAGTTTACATTAGCTTCTGCGCCAAGGTTCTCTTTATAAACTATAACATGCTATACTACCCTCCAATGGATATAAACCATAAGATATACTACTACTTTCCAATGCATAAATGCTATGCTACCAAGATTAAGATTCATATTGAAATACTTTCCAACCACCGAGCTATGTATACATTATGAAGTCGTTGAAAGGTTTTAATATGATTTCCAATGATTATTAAAGTAGAATGGAGAATAATGAATAATCTTTGCATGCAGCGTGGGGAAATAATGATGTCTCGTGAGGACTATGAATAAACCTTGGTCAACTAGAATGATTAAAAATCATTCTGTCGGCGAGCTGTTGATTTTTAAAATATAGCCAAAACCCACAACTCATAAATAATTTTGTTGACTATCGTGGTGTCTCCTCAGCCATATGCTGCATGGTTAAATGGGATGTTGGTGAACCCTAGCCCTCATTATCTCCTCCTCGTTCTGCACCTGTCTCTCATAATGGTGCTGAGGCACCTCTGTGTTGTTCTCCTCTGCAACTATTTACCCCAACTCATTTTCTTGCTATAACTCGTAGAGTCATTCTCCTCTGTTGATCTATAGCTTGGCCGTCCCTCCGTTGTGCTTCCTCTGCCATTCTCCAACTAACCCTAACATGTGCACTTCACCTCCATCCGTGAGGATTGATGATTTTTAACCTGCTGCAATGCAATTTGCACACAACTGAGAGTTTCTCTTTCTCTTTCTCCTTCGTAGTAGGGTTTGCTTGTGCGTTGAAGGCTGTGACGATGCTGCTAAAGTTTTAGTTTCTCTGCGAGGGAACAGGTAATAAATCACCAGACTGTGCAACACTTCCTTGTTTATTCCTTATTCCTTTCTTAAATTTATAATTTATGCTACAACATTTACTTAGATATTTTTCTTTGCGCATACAGGATTCTTGTTCTCCAGCGTATGCGGCCGTGGGTAAAAGAGTTGCACAACAGTTTTCAAAACCTGGTAAGCCTGGTTTCACCATGGTTTGTTCTTCTTATGGTTACGTTGGACCCTTCGCGGGTTGTCTTGGCTTAAGAAGCCTGAAACCCTTACTGCTTCAGTTTGGACTTAAACTGCTGGTTTAAGAATTAGTGGAAGAAACCCTTCACGCGATGTGAGGACGTTACAGCTTAGGCCGAGGTTGTAAATAATAATTTTCTTTCTGCATTTTAAGTTCCGTATATAAAAGAATAGAAATACCAGCTGCAAGCTTGACTGTGGACGAGATTACGACCTCGACTCTTCAATTTGATTGTACTTTTAAAGGTCCAGGGTTTTACCCAACGTTTAATGATATAAATTAGCATACTGTTTTTCCGTAGCTTTTAGATTATACTACAGCATGTACTTTCAATTTGTAGACTGTGTAGGATATTAAATCATAGGCTTATGATAGCCTTGCATTGTTAATTTATAATCCGGCCGTAAAATTAAAAATAATGTCTTATCTTTATGGTTTGTATTTATTTACATAAGTTTGGAAATATAGGGTTAAACCCCAATTTCTACAGTTTGAGAATCAATATAATTTCTTAATCTGATACTGTGCATTACATACAAACTCTATCTGTATCAGTGAGTAAATAAAAGATTATTATCATATTGATTAGGCTCAATAAACAAGCAGTCTAATGTTCTGTTATTTATCTTTGTTTTAAATATGTAGCTGAGTTGTTTTACTATAGATAATTTCTTTTATAAAATTACTGTCAGGTTATGTACCTGAGTTATACCTTGATACATGTACTTGTTATGTAATTTTGTTAAGTGATAAATAGGGTTTACACTCTTAAGCTATATAGGTTCTTATGTTTTGCTTTTAATTTACTTAACGAAATTCTTAACAAAAGTCTATTTATTTTGTAAGACAGAGTATATTAAATTCAGGGTTGTAATTTAAATATTTATATTCCTTAAGTTTTAAAAGAATATTGTTTCTATGTTGGATAATATAAAAGTATAATATTATTATTATAATAATAATACTTACTAATGCAAAAGAATAATCCTGTCTTTATTGGAGTATTAAGTTCTCCATATGTGTACCTTTGTTTATTTTATAGCGTACAGAAAATAGCATTATGCTGTTTAAATTCCTGTACTGATATGCAGATACCAAAAAGGTTCTGATAAAATTTATTCTATCTGTTAAGTTATTATTTTACTTATGAAAATAAAATAAATGAATTACTTAACACTTCTTATGACCTATCGTATATAACTATATATATCGTAGCATACATTTTTAATCCATAAAGGATAGAGTTACCATTCTAAGTAATGTTAGAAATTAATTTAATAAAGAAAAAGGAAAAGTAAGGGAAACCATAACATTAATATAATACCACAGTTCTAGCTAGCTTGCTTGAATATTGAATTAAATTTACATTTGTTTACTTCTACAAATGTTCTGTAAGTACAAGTATTAACATGTTTATAATATGAATAAAGAGAAATAATGGCTTTGTAACTTGTTCTTGCTTTGAGTTAATTTTTTTGGAATGAAATCATCCGAATACAAGGAAAGAAACTATACAGCGAAACAATATGAAATCTAGTTTAACTTTTACTTTCTATCATGTACAGTAGCATTTATTGGAAACAAAGTTACAGTACTAGAAAGTAGTTTTTAAGACTTATAAAAAAATAACTTATTAATTGGTGAAACACTTGTAGTTACTGAAAGTAACTAAATAGGAAACTCGGTTCAGAGGGATACTACTTCACAATACCAAGATACCGTGCTGGAGTACGGTCTGGTGATCCTAGATGTGGAAAAACAAAGTAATTCTTAACAGATTTAACTACTGATATTTTGAGATACTAACTTTACTAAACTAACTAACTACTCAGACATATAATATAAACATCACATGCGTCCATTCATACTCAGTAAACGTAAATAAATAAGTGACAGAACCTGTTTAAGCTGTGGACAAAAACAACAATGGTAGACCGTTCCTCCCTACCAACTCCTGGAGAGCGCTCAGACAGCAACTTCTCAGGACCCCCGAGCTTGCTCTGGTCTCCCTAACTGGAACTAGGTGCAGCAAAGTCAGATACCAGTCTTCAAATTCAGTATTAACTCAGAACTATCAGTCAGTTCTCTCAGTCCAAAAAGATGTACTGAAATCAAGTTACTGCAGCAATCCTCCTAGAACAACTTCCTTACTGTATTTCCCTCTTCCTTAATGAATTTCCTGAATAACATTCATCTGAATGAATTCTCTCTGGAAAATATCTGAGCAGCTCAGCTCTCTTCATTGAGTACTTTTAAAAGATTGCCTAGGTGTTTGTTGGGTTAACTGTCATTTAATGAGCAACCTGCTCTGATTCCACTTTCTTGGGGAATCATGACCCCAAATATAGGGAAGTTGCCACCTGCAAATTAGGAAGTGTTTGAGGATTCTGCTACTTGTCTTTTTCCTTTCCACCTAGTTCCATCGACCAGTTTGACCAGTAGCCTCTTTTTAACAGCTCTCCCATGCTGTTGTCTCCATAGTTTATTTATTAATAATAAAATATTCTGAATTACACTCCATTACTGTTGACTCTGCTGAGTCATCAATCCCTACTTAGGATTAAATTTAACATAATGTCTCAGAAATATAATAAAACAATTTACATAATTTTACAAAATTGGGGTATGTGACACATAGTCACTGTATATATCACTTTGCTTTAGATAAGACTCCAGCCCAATAAGACAGAAATGACTTTAGCAGGTTTTCGAAGGCACTGGTCAGCATGTTCTCAAAGTTTCTTAGGAAAACTTTGTCTCGAGATGGAGCCAGATGTTATCTCTAAGGTTGTTTAACCTTTTTAGTTTAAAATCTTTGATTGTGATTTGTTTTTATTGTTTTAATTTTGCTTTGTTTTATATCTTATGATTGATTGATTGCCATTATGGTTTCTTTTATTATCTAGAATCATCAAAATTTTCATTCATTAGCCATGAACCTATGTATGTGCAGGAGATTGTATGTTATATGGTGAATTGATAAAGCTGGCCGCATTTATCCAAACTGGCAGCATTTCATGAACTGGCTGCATTTCATTTACTGACAGCAGAATTTCAAAAGGGCATTTCATTGAAAAGTTTATTGTTTATTAATACCATGGAATGTAAAGGGATAATAAACTTTGGTCATATTCATAATTATTTGGAATTCGATATGGACATGTTTTAAATGCACCCGTGTCCATAAAATGATGAGTTGTAAGGTGTCATTTATGAAAGGGTACACATGTTGTCATTTCAAAATTTGAACAATACAAGTAATGAGTGCTAGTACTGATCGTGGAAGAATCAACTTAATTCACATTTTTCCCCAAAATCTATCTCATTATTTTGCTCGTTAATTGAAGATGGACATTCAGAGGTTTGCTTGTATACTGTAAATCTCCATTGGTTACGAACAACAACATGCGGGTTTTAAGCAGCTAGGGTTTGTTTTCAAACTCTGATGGATTTTATGTTTAAGGGTCTATATTACGGCGTATATACTTCCCTACATCTCAGAGTAAGCAGTTACAGCAAAGACTTTCCTGTTCAGGATAGTATAGGGTAAAGGCCTTGTTGATTTGCATTACTGACAGAGGCTTAAGGGTAAGACCTACGAGGTTTTTTCATTCTATTATCACTGTCATATTCATTTTGTTAAGCCTGCAAATCAATCAAATTAGGACTAGCACAAGCATAGGTGCATCATTGACAGGCTAGAGCTAGCATGGAATGAAGACCAGTCACAGAGGTAACTGTAATAAAGTGTGTTGTTTTGTCTAAGATTTAAAGCCTTGTCTTTCTATACAACGAAGTTGCAAATTTTTAGGGTTTTAAATGTCGAAGGCAGCTGACGAGGAAGAGCCAGAGGTTATATTGAATAGAAATCCAGGAGGCTTCATTTGCAGGCTAGAGCCAAATAACACAGACGGGATAAAGCAATTTCCTAGAGATGAAAGAGTGCAGCTGCAAAGCCTAACAGTCAGGGTAAATGAGGATTCTATTGCTGAGGCAATAGGCGTTCCTGCACAGGGGGAGAAATGGTTTAAACAACAGGATTTTCAAATAGATTTCAGTAAATTTCTAATGCCAGGAGGTGAAAATCTAGACTGGAAAAATGGTGTACATGTTAGCAAAATGAAGCTAGGATGGAAGATTCCTTTGGAGGTGATACAGAATTACATCACATGTGATGGCAGATATGACAGAGTATTAAAGTTCCATCTAAAATTGCTAATGCATATTCATGGAAGTATACAGGTAAATCTCCCATTTTACTTGTTAAAAAGCCTCCAAAAGATGATTTCTAGAGTTCAAAACCATCCCGAGCATACTGCTCACTCTGTCTATCACCAAGGCTTAATTAAACTGTTGATTCTAGCTCAATTGCAAAAGGAATAAAGAACATGGGAATCCCTGTTAACAGAGCTAGGGTTTAAGGACAACCCTAAGGAGAAAGGCAAAAGAATGATGGATTATATTGAACAGCCAACAATAAGTCCTAAAAAGCCAGTTCAAATTGTTGAGAATAAATAAAAGAATGCTGATGAGAAACCCATACAAGAAATCTTGTGCCTTGAAGCCTCTTACACAAATGAAAACCCAGAGAAACTCAGTGATACGCTGAAAAGGATAGCTTCAAAGAATAAGATTTGTAAACAGTTATTCAAAGCAGAGAAGCCAAGAACCCGGTTGAGGAAGAAGATGCAGGTAGAGGAAAGAGCAGCACATGAAGATGCCATGGATGTTGTGGTGATAGATGATGTAGGTAGTGAAGAAAATGTGCATACAGCAGGGGACCAATACTATGTAGTTAATGAAAAGTTTATTGATATTCAGGACGTAGTAGGCACTATACCAGAAGCTTTTTGCACAGACAAGCAGGATAATCCAAATGAGGGTTCAGCATCAAAAGGTTTACAGGAAGGAGTCCACATAGGAGAAGAAGACTTGGAAATATCTCCTGAATTAAGCCAATGTAGGAAGTCTTTGCAGACATACCAAGAACAAACAAGATATCTGCAAGACATAAATGAAAAATTGATGGTGGCTAACAAAAGACTTTGTGAAGACATGGAGGACAAAGAGATAGAATACCAAAAGTTGTTGATAGTGGCCAAAAATGTTCTAAGGGAGAAACGAGCCATTCAGAAGTAGTTGGAACAAGTCAAAGCTCAGAACAAGGAGGACAATAAGGATGTTGAATTCGCCAGACTGCAGAAGCGTTCACAGGTTCTAAGTGACCTAGCTACACTAGCAGAGGCTTCTAGAAGCCTTTAGAAGTTAAATTGTATTTTGCTTTTTGAACTTATGTTGTTTATTTGACACATGTATTACACTTGTACTTTATTAATTTTTAAAAGGGATTGACTTTCCTGTTTTTGAGGAGGTTCGGTCCTTAGATATAGGATTTTATGGTTAGTTTAAAGAAGACATTATTTTGTATTTAAGGGGCTCTCGAAAGGGGACTAAGGGTTGGAAATTTTTTGGAGTTATGCAAGCCCAGTTTTGATCACTGTCTGTATAACATAAACACTCTACAGCTTTAGTACAGGTTCTATCTTGAATGAACATGATGATGATTTGTCTCTGTATGCTATGAATTGTTTTTCTGGTAATTTATTATGCACATGGTCCATTGAATTCCATTGCAGCAATTCTTATTGTGAAATACAATTATCCTTATACTTTTAAAAAACAGAGGCAGTTTCAGTTCTTGATTTTATGATCATAGTAACCTCGATATTGAACCTTGTGTTTGATGTTATGTTATACATTTCCTGTTTGATTCTCTTGTAGCTCTAATCGACCTACCAGCCTATTTCATCGATAATTATTTGGTTTTCTTTTAAGTTGTTATGTTATACTAACTTAGTTCATTGTTAACTGTGTGATTCTTCCAACAGCTTTGATTTCATACCAGTATATTTTATTGATAACTGTGTGATTCTACCAACAGCTTTGACTTCATACCTGCTTGGTTTTCATTTTGAGTTTATTGATTTCTGTTTTAGAACAAGATTTCCTTAAGCTTGAACGCCTGTAGTCTAGGTTCAACTTTAGGGATAACAATCGTCATCATTTAAAGCATATGTGATATGTTATTTAAAGCATGCATAAGAAGTGGGATTATTCTAAAACACCCCACCAAAGTACAAAATTCAAACCACAAGGGAAACATAATATTGAAATTGTTCCAATTTTCTTTCTCCCAACAAAACATGCTTCATTTTAGGGAATTATGTTAAAATCCATACATTCATAGTCCATCCATACTATACTTCTAATAAATGTAAATATAATACTTAACCAAATTTATAAAATAGGTAAATATTTTATAAACACCCTTATGATATATTACTACAGATTGACATATATTTTATAAACACCCTTACTATAGTTCATATGTTAAAAGATTTAATATAAATAAATATGTATAGTTCATATGTTATGTGATTTAATATAATTAAATATATACACATATCATTTACTTATACATTATACAAATTAAAATATAGATTAAAACCTATGAAGTTTCATAGGGAGGCGAAGCAAAACATGAAGGATTTTTCAAATATAGATCTATGTACAACTACCCATTTCCCAAAGGGGCTTCTACTAAATCAGTCTATGGATTCAAGGTTATGAGTATCAATTTGGTCCATCTGGTCCGTCCCCAATTCGGTCATGAGAGGATTTAATATTATTCCTCCCATGACGACTTCTCAAGGTGCCCAGTTGGCAACGTGGGTGTCTTGATTCTCGGGCCAGTCCGTTCAAAGCCTGGTTTTTTGGGATGGATCAAAGTAAAGTAGGAGCTTTACCGTTGTTGATGCCTCTATTGTCTCTGTCTTAGATGTTGCTCTCTCAGAGACTATATAATATATACCTATGTTGGTGGTTCTACTGATGCTAGGTCACCAAAATTTAGATTGCTATCTCGCGATTGGATTTTGTATTACTATAGATTGGCATTTACAACTATGTTTTATGAGACAGATTCACACAGATGGACTAATTAGGAATAGCCAGGATAAGACCCAGCCAGGAGACCTAATCTGAGTAGCCATACCTCAAACTCTACGAGGGTACATAAATTACGGGGACAATGGGGCCAAATCCATACGATCGTTGGATGCTGAGAATGAACCGGGTGAGCCTTCTCTGTTATAAGGACTAACGGATCGGGTGCACAACACTACGAAGCTTTGGCTTTATAACAAGTGGCTCTCAAACCTCCTATTACTCAAGTACCATTCATGATAATGATTTCTCATGGAGCCTCTGGATGACCTCCCAGCTTCTAGCTTCCACATTCTATTAAAGAAATCAATGCATTTTCCTTCAATAGGATCATTGAAGATGGAGAGAATTTGGAATTGAATCAAAATAACGAATATGGAAAGAATTGGGTATTGAATCAACTCATGTGGCTTCTTTATAATTTTATGTCAGGTAGCGTGATTTCTAAGAACAAATGAAAAGGATTCTCTATCATTGTTGTATTTTACTATTTCTTTGTTATGCCCTGTGTAGAATCTTCTACGACCATATTTTGCTAATAGGCCAAATGAAAATGTCATGGCCTAAGGCTATGTCTTTTGACCTTTCCATTGCTTAAGTTACAAAAAATATCCGTGGTTAACCAAAATTCATAAAAGAGGTACTATATATTTCTCAAATGCCAATATTCCCTTTAGAGGCTTTGTGGTGGCCTAAGGCCCCACACATAGTTCATGAGCCCTAAGGAAAAATGTTTTGGCCCAATAACCCTTTTCACATCAAATCATGGCCAAGGGACTGAAATCCATACTTGGTGTGTAAAACCTCAGAATGACCGGCATATCTTACTCATTGGCTAGATAGTATCTATGTAGTATATAGGTCCTTTGAGGTGGTATAGGGCATCACACATGACCCATGAGCCCCTTACCCTTAGACGTTATGTTTTGAATTGATAATATGGCCCAATCAATGATAATTATTCTTAGTCGCACAGAGCTTGAAATGACCATTTATTGCTTGTAAGCCAAAGATTTCCCACATAGAGATGACATTATAGACTAGGGTCCATGACAACACGTCAGACATGACGTTATGGTGAAAACATCCATATAGCAATCGATTTATTTGCTAATTTTCTTAAATCTATTTTGTTAAATTTTTACCTTTTTCTTTTTTTCTCATTAGTTAAAAAAATAAAAGAAAATACAAATTTAAGAAGAAGAGATGAAAGCCTATGTGGTCGGGAGGGAGGGGATTAAACTCCCTATTGGTTATACTTAAACACGCCAAAGAATAAATTATATATCAATGGGAGGGTGGAGATGTTAAATCTTGAGATATAAATGGGTTGGGTCGATATAAATGGGTTGGGACAAGATTGAGCGGACCATCAAAATTGTTAAACTCCATCGCAATATTCGCTTGCAATTAGTGTTCCATTCTTTATTCTATTGATTGTGGCCAGCTGATTCAATCGTGAGCCCATTCCTCCATTTTCCAAGGAGCCACGAAAATTTTGGGATTGAAATGCACTATATCTGACTTGATTGGGTCCGGGATATTTGTGTATAGATTCCACAATATTTACTAAGTTGTTGTATTTGCAATAAAGGTGTGGAAGTTTTTAAAAACAATTTTAGACCTGGTCATAAGAGTGTCTCTAACAATGTTGATGTCTCATGGGAATCTCAAAGAAGAAAAGCAGGTAGTTTCATTACTAGGAATTCCTACAAAATGAAATTATGAAATTTACATCACATGGTCATTTATTTAATCCAACCTGGCTTGCCACCTATCATACTAACCATGCATATCTAAAATTTATAAATAAATGATCATTTTTTATATGAAATCTATACAAAAAAATCTTATTAAATTACCCTTGTAGTTTATTTTATTGAAAGGTGTAAAACAAGATAAAAAAGGGTGGAATGTGATGCTCTTAATAATGTGAAAACCAAATAAATACTACCATCAAATAAAACCAATAAAACTTTATATTTTATTCATATAAAGTAAATATATTTACATTATATGACCCTTTCCATATCATAAAATATCCCTAGGAGGCATGGCCAACATATCCTCCATCATGAGCCCCTTCCTCCATTTTCCAAGGAGCCACGAAAATATTGCCACTGTAAAATATTATTCGATAATTTAACACACTAGTGGAAAATGAAAGATTAGTGACTAGGAGACCAAAACTTTTGGTCACCACAATCTCCTGAAAGGGACAAATGACCAAAATTGATAATTCTAAGTGAGTCGACTAAAAATGACCAAGATAAATGACCATTTTTTGGTCACACGATAGAAACCAATTAAAAACAACGAAAATAAATGACCAAATTTGATCACAAAATATGTAGACTACAAATGACCATATAACAATTGGTCCTTTTTATATGTGTCACTCTGATAATGAAAAAAATTGAAAATTTGACAATGAATTTGTACAATTTACCAAATTCTAACACTGCAGATGGATTCAAAGACCCCAGATGAATTCAGAGACCCCTTTAAGGAGGTCTCTGAATCCATCTACAGTGTTAGAATTTAGTGAAATGTATACCTCCCCATGTGTCACAACTCAGCTAGAAACACTAAATCAGCTATCATCACGATGTTCTAGCACATGTGCTAGTACTTCTAGAGTAGATTATCATCTTTGAGTTGGTTTCCTTCCATTAGAGTGTGATTTCACATAAATATTATTAACTCATTTGATTTTCTCCCAGTTTCACTACTACATATGGCTCAAAAGTCCCATGAGAGTTTGCCACGAATAAGTTAAAATCATTTTTTTCATGGGAAAACAATTTAAAATTTTGGAAAAAAATGAAAATGTCCGCGACGATCGTCGCTATAGCGACGCATAGTCCATAAGTTTTCTATTGCGATGGACGTTCATTGCTGTACTATGCTATTTATGATTATATGGGTAATTTATAGTAAGCTTATAAGTTTATCTCGTGCGCTGATACTATAGAGGTAAGTAATAAAGGTTTGATCAAGTCAACTCACTAGTTGAATAAGTAGTGGTATCATTTTGTTAGGATAATGCCATGTAACTAGCTCTAGTACATGTTTCTAAAATAGTATAATAAAATAGATATCTCGAGTATTGGTTATACTTATATATGACTAATTATATATTTTCCATGTGTAATCATAATTAGTAAAATAACATTAATTTAGAATTTAGTAGCTTGGACATATGTATAGTATGCAGGGTAAATATTAACCCAAGCATACAATATTAATAACACACGTAAGTTGCCGAATATTAAATCCATCGGTAAGATCGAGTTGTAATTTATAACACATCGAGAGTTTAACTAGTATGGTAAATAAACCATATACTGTTCTTGACTGGATCTAACACTTTTTTTATTTGTGTAATTAACATGGTGAGGCTATAACATTAATGTTACATAAATGTACATAACATAAATGTACAATGGAATTCATTAGACTTGGAAGTGCCGTACTTGCATTATTTAATACCTTTTCTTGTTAACTATTATTACCATAATTTAACTTAGTATTTTATAGTTGATATCGCATATGTTATTATTCGTAAGCTATGCCCCTATTGAGATATTTTAACTATAGGAAAGAGACGGGTTAACTAAGGACATAATAATTGAGTAAATGTAGTAGTTTATATTGTTGAGTACCCATAGTCTAGTACCACTACTGATTATACTCTTATACCAAATAGGCATATTGCACTTAATTTTTTTTATGCAATAGTGACTACATATTTACTACCTCTTTATCATTCAAGCTTACCTCATCATACTTTAATAAGAATTCCATGGTACTATAGATAAAGCATATCTATAAACTCTCCGTGCTGTGCAGTGATCAAATTTCAAGGGTGGGTCTTAATTTCAATTGGAAGGGTATTTATGATTGGAGCCCTTCAAAGATGAAGGACAATATAATAATCGTACTTCAATTGAAAAGTATAAATTAACTAAACCCTTTCCCCCCAAAAATGCAAAAAAAAAAAATCTTGTTCTTTCAATTTTTACAATTTCTTATTTTTACACTATTTAAACAAATAAATTCACTTGATTAAATGCAATTCAATTATTCTTTTTTGATACTATTTTAAAAATAAATACTTAAGAATCTTAATATTGACAAACAATAAAAATAACCATTTGTTCATTATTATAAAAATGTTGAGCTTATTGCATCAATATTCTTATAAGGTTTTAATCACTAAGTTAAGTTCATATTTAGTGCCACAACTTAGCCCCATTTATATTATATGGTGTTAATATGTGCATATTAGCACCACTTACATTATATGGTGTTAAAGTGGTGATAGTATTTGTTAATCTTATTAGAAATGGCATGCCACATCATATATGTTAATTAGAGAAGTGGTGCATGATACTTTAGCAAGTACAATAAGGTGGTGGTAAGTCCTTTTTCATATTGACACTTACAAATAAATTTTAATTATGAGGGTTTGCACCAACCATAAAACAAATTCACAAGTAATTATTTTTCTAAATAAACCACTTCAATGATTTATTTTTTATTTTATTCAAGCAAATAAATATTTTTATTATCATGCTTTGCACCACCACACACAAAATAATTGATTCAATGGTTTATTTTTTATATTATTGCCACTTCAAATAAATAAATATATGCACTTTATAAAATTATTATTGAAAGATGATCAAAGATAATCAAATTTAATTTATTACGATTATACACCTCTTGATGAAAGTTTTTTGAATTGAAATTTAATTGTTTGAATGATACATTTTTATTATTAGTAGTAGTAATTTATTATCAAATTGTTTATGCGTATTAGTTCCATTAGGAAGATTTGAGCATTGTTTAGGGTGTCGGGGCCCTAGACATGGTTGAGGGATGAAACTTCTACCTTAAGTATATCGGTATCTTGTAAACATGTATGGCCAACAAAAGCACCTCAAATCACTATGCATGGGCTTGTGAGTGTATTCTTAACCTATGTATGTGGGTATCAATACTATTATGAAATTTTGATAAGTACAGATTGGAATAGGAATCATATTAAAAAAATTTAAAAAATTAAGCCATAAAATAAGTAGATCTTTAAATAATTTATAAGACATAAATAAAATTTTATTATTTATCTTTCATGATGAATTCATAAAATAAAAAATTATAAAAATTAATTAAAAAATTTATATAAACCTATAAAATAAGAAATTAAAACTTAAAACTCAAATCTATAAAGAAAGAGACATCAAATTTTGTGAGATGTAAATTTTTGTAAGATAAAAGAATATTTACACCACACAAAATTGAATCCCTCTAGATACTTATAAACCCAAGTTTAAAATATATCTATACTAATTTACTTAAAATAAAGATAAAGGTTGACCTACCACAAAGATTTTCATTTCCTAAATAAACCGGTTTGGAGGCCTTGAAAGTTGAGATTCTAACCTGATTGCAAAATGTCATCGCATCTAGTGGATATTTTTCTAGTTCGCAACTTCCCGCCTTCAGTGAATTTTTTTTATTCAACAATTTATCTTTCCCTCCACAACTTTTCTGCAAAAATCCTGAGCCCAAGCTTTCGCTCTATTTCTCTGGTTTCAATCCTTTGACTCCCCAGAAGCATTTTACTCGCTACCCACAATGTAATTTGAGCTCTCTCGGATCGATCACTTAGTCATGTCTTCACCATCTATGACTCTATGAAAACCACCATTCCAGAGGTTCACAATGGTGCTGATGAAGTTAATGAAGACAAAGACAATGGTGGCGCAGCTGTCCAAGCTTCCCTTTGTTGAAGGTTTGCTCATGAATGTAAGTGCTAAGGGTAAGCGAGAAGGTGCGGTTGCTGAGCAAGAGAGATTACCCTCACCTAAAACCGTGGAGGATGCAGATACTCTATTTTAAAAGGGCTGCGATGCATTGAAAGATGGTGACCTTGTTGATGCCTTTGATTTTCTAAGCTGTCCACTGGAAATCAGGTTTCTAACATTTTCCCTCTCTTTTTAATATTTTTATAGTTTTCCATCTAAGAATCTGAATTCTTGTGTTTTTTCCTGGTATTTTGGGTTCTGATTTTGGGTTTATTGTGTTAAAACGACGGGGTCCTTTGAAATAAAAAATGAGTTAATGTCTCTTTTTTTAAAATATTTTTACAATTTGCCATCTAAGAATCTGAATTCTGGTGTTTTTCCTCTTATTTTGGGTTTATTGTGTTAAAAAGGTGAGGTCCTTTGAAATAAAAAATGAGTTACTGTCCCTTTAGTTTTAATCTTTTTACAGTTTACCATCTAAGAATCTGAATTCTTGTGTTTTTCCCTGGTATTTTTTTGGGTTCATATTTTGGGTTTATTGTGTTAAAAAGGTGGGGTCCTTCAAAATAATAAAAATGAGTTACTGTCTCTTTCTTTTAATCTTTTTACAGTTTGCCATCTAAGAATCTGATTTTTTGTGTTTTTCCATGGTATTTTGGGTTGGGATTTTGGGTTTATTGTGTTAAAAAGGCGGGGTCCTTTGAAATAAAAAATGAGTTACTATGGATATGTTTGTATAATGTGGGTTGATTTAAGCCTCTTTTGGGTTTACTCTGTCAAAACTACAGGGTCCTTTGGAAAAATAAAAGGGTTCCTGTGGGTGGGTTTACTATGTCAAAACTATAGTGTCCTCTGAACTAAATAAAAATAAGTACATGTGTCTGCAGCTTATGTATAGTGTGTGGTTGATTTTAGCCTCCATATGCTTAATTCCCTAGATATTTTACTTCCCACTCCTTTTATAAATGCAATTTAATTCCTGTGGGTATCAAGTGACCGACTGCGTCATGGATTTTTGGTTTTGTGGGATGGTGCATTGGGTGCTTACATGAGCCCTTTCTTTTACAATGTTAGTGTCTCAGTTTTGGGTTTTCTTGGGTATCCACACAATAGTTTTTATTATAGATGTTAGTTTTATAAAAATCGAAAACAAGCTTCTTAATGAACAATTTTCAATAAAATTTAATTTTTGCATCTGGAAGTAAAAATTGTTTACTTAAAATACATATTTTTTTGTTTGCAGAGGAATATGGGAATGATGGTTGTTGGCATGTTGGTGTTGTTTGGAATTGCGATATCTTTTTTATCTACTGTCCCAGTTCACAAGCATAAGAAGATCATTGTAGGAAATGCAGAAATGGTGGCCACTTATATTCTCTATGATTCTCCTCTATTTGTAATTGTAAGACATTGATTCTAATAGGTTTCTGAACACAACATTCCTCACATGCCTGTGTAATGAAAATTCTCAAAAATATCACTCATCATCATATGCTACTTTTAGTCATCTTTTGTTAATGATACTTGTATTAATCATGACATTTGTTAATATTTCCATATTGTCTAAATATCAGAAACCATTAATGTCATGTGAGATCCATTTAGTCCTACATAATGCAGCTATAAAACTCTAGACAAATGAGATACTTTATTGTTGTGTTCTTCATTTTTTGCAGGAACCGAACTTTGTTGGTGTAGGCTGCTGGCAAATGGGATCGGGATAATCTATTTTGTGAGAATACCTAGGCTTATGGTTGATTGGATGTCATTATGATGGACCGTCGATAGTACTGTACACATTGCCATTTCTAATCATGCTGAAATCTTCTAAAATCTAGGCCTAAAGTAAGAATGTTCATATGTTTTACAATTTATGGTCATTCTCAAGGGTAACGTGGATTCTTAGCTGGAATTAGCTTCCGAGCACTTTTGGTGATGAGATTAAAATCAATTCGTAGTTTTACTTTCCCTTTGCACAAAATTCTGTCATGGATATGTTTCTTAGAGGCAATTAAGTATTTTGGTTCTCCAAGAAGCTTTCTTTAAGCACTTCATGTTCCATGAGAAGTTTGCGTATGAATCTGGGCACTTTGAAGGGATATTTTTTTAGAATAAGTTGTGCCTTAACAAAATAAAGTTACAATATTGATTATAAATGTTGAGGGTACTCTGGAAATTCACAGAATACAAGGAATATGGTCATTGAAATTTACAGAGTCAAATTTATATGAAAAATTTGAACCTTGCAAGACGTGTTTTTCCCCTTTTCTCTTTCTATTTTTTTTAGTGAAGTGAAAAGGGGTGCAGGGGTCATGCAAATGGAAAAGGGCTTGAAATGAGAAGTGTAAGAGAGAACAACTAAAGAATAGGTCATAATAATTTTTGCAAAGCATAAAATGTAAAGAGTGTTTTGTTGACAAATGAAAATATAAGTCATAATAAGTTTTGCAAAGCGTCAATTTAAAATTTCATTGTTTGGTTTACAAATGAAAATATACATGTGTGGGAGTGTTATGTTATTACACAAATTTAAAAAATGATGACATATCTAATGTAAAAAGGGGAAAATAAAAAAATAAATAACTAAAATTATACTTTGATGACTAAGAGATGGGATTAACATGGGTTCATGTTAGTGAATTTGTAACTATTAAATTTAATGACATATCTAATGTAAAAAGGGGAAAATAAAAAAAGAAATAACTAAAATTGTACTTTGATGACTCAGATATGGGATTAACATGGATTCATGTTAGTGAATTTGTAACTATTAAATGGGAACTCGTATACCATTATAAAATGAAGATATAATTGATATTTATTTTGATTTTCTTTTTTCATGGTAATAACTTTATTGGGAAAGTAATAAGTGGGTTGTGTGAAGAATTCTTAATTTCTTTGTTTATTTATTGTAAACAATCAATCATAAACTATTACTGGATATTTGTGTGTTTCAAAATTTCACAAGAAATTTTCAATTCTTTGTTCTTCAATCTTTACATATGTTTTTATTTTCATTTTACCTAAAACTCTTTATATATAGTTTCTTTGTTTGTCAGTTTACCTAAAGCCACTGTAGCTTCTCTCGATGTACATGCATGTTGTTAGTTCTCCAAGTTTCATATATTATGTTAAATTCTAGTCTGGTTTATTTGTTCATCAAATATTGTTATGTTTCTAGAAATGAAGGCAGAGGTGGCTTCTTCAATGAATGCTAGAGAAGAGACCTCTCGGAAAGTTAACCAGGGTGAGCCTTTAAATTTCTTCTTACTAGAGTTCCTGAGTTCCTATATATATATAAATATATAAATCACATTATATATATATATATCATATGTGATTTATAATTTTTTTTGCATAATTTATTATTTTGTGGTGCTTTGCAACACTTACTATTTTATGGTGTTTTGCACCATAAAATATCAATCCACTTAGGATTGGTTTTGGTGCTTTGCACCATACATTATGAAATGCCATATAATCATTTAACACCAATTTTAACTTTTTTACAAACACCACTTTTACACCATAAATCTTAGAACCACTTGGGTATCCCCACATTATCACCACTTTTGCACCACTATTTGAAAATTGAAGATTTCTCAAATCCTTTACAAATAGTGGTGCTAATGTGAGGCTAAAATTCCATTTTTCTTGTAGCGTTGGTAGTGGTTTACATGCATAAACTCTATAACAAGTATTAAGTTTTATTTATGATGACACTCTCTCTCAGCGTGTGTACGCCTATAGCATGGGCATCATTAGGGTCATAGAGATCTACTGTTTTCTTATTGATAAACTACAAGTTGTGCAACCAGGAATGATCGACATGGTCACTCAAGAAAAAAATGTCCAAATACTTGTTGGGTTTTGAGGCTTCATTGATCTATTCAAATCAATAGTAACTATACACATTGATAAGCATGGCAGGTATGGAGAAAAGTTTGAAGAGGCTGTTAAATCTGAGGAGTGGAAATGCCCAAGGTGCAGAAAAGGCATGAACTTTTTATGTTTCCTTTTGTCACTCAATTTTTCAATTAGGTTTTGATAGGGAGCAGTGTCTGATATTTTCAGAAATGAAGTTGTTGAATTCATTATTGAAGGAAAAAACAAGGTTGTGCTCCTACCAGAATTATTGTGCATGCAGCCAAGGCTACATGCTTTGCTTCTGTTGTTGATTTACTCAAGTGTCAAGGTCTCTCTAAGGTAAATACTTGCATACGTGAATATTTCAATTTTACCCTTGAAAATGACGATGTCCTGAAAGAAATATGTTCTATAAATTTAGTCTTCTTAATACATCTTCTATCTCTTGAATGCAACAAACATACTTGATTGCAAGACACTAATGCTGGTACAATAGTGTTTGTATTTCTTATGGATCCTTCTGTTATGATACAAAAGCATGCCAATTCTTTGAATGTTTCCACAATAAACATTCTTTTGGAATCTATTCATTCTGGAAATATTGATGTGAAAGACCTTGTTAAGAAATTGAAGCTCGTTCAGAGTCCCATGGCCTCTGTGGAAGCAACTGAAAGTTGTCCTTTAAAGGAGAAAAATAGCCCACCTCTGGTGTCTCCTTCAAAGGCTGGGAAATCTGAAAATTTGTTGGCCAAATATTCCACTCCTTCAAAAGTTAGCAATTTGCAAAATTGATTGGATGAATCCTCTGCTCTCGGTCAAGGTTGTTAGTTAGAATCATGAGCTATATCACAGCTTAAAACAGAAAACACTCAAGCACTAGCTATAAACCTATAATTGACAAGGGTCTTGATCACCTGAGAGAGACTATTCGAGTTCCAGCCGGAGAAAAGAATCACAAGAGAACTAATATGGTAAAAATGGAGGTCAATTTGAAAGAGGGAAATTTGGATTGTAATATTAATAAGGATGGGAAGAAGATATAGGATACCTCTGATCTGAATTGAAAAGGAACAAATACCAAAAGTAAATCCAAGAAGAAAAGCAAAGTGAAGGTTGAGACAGATATTTCAAACACAGGTCTTGGTGAAGAGGGGCAATTGGAAAGTGACATTGTAAAAGACAAAGAGAATAAATCAGATACAACCGCATCCCCTTGGATTACAACAAATGAAAATGATAACATTAATGGTAAGGCCTTGACTGCAAGTAAAGATGTGAAATTTTTTTTGGCTTTTCATGAAAGCACAAACCCCTTTGAGAGGAAAAAACTGGCTAAAGTAAAATCAAAATTAAACAAAATTCAATCTTCTGAAATTGACTCTAAAACTGGAAATTTAATGCCAACAGGAAGTGAACATGTTCTAAAGGCTAATGTGAAGCAAACAAAGAGAAGAAAATTAGACAATGTTGGAAAACCTGGAAAAAAAGATGTTATCAAGGGCATCAATGCATAGTCTATTTCTGAAACTGATTTCCAGTTAGAGGTTGCAGAAGACAATGTAACTTTGAAGAAGAGGAGGAAGAAATGCAAAGACAAGAATGATATGGATGAAATGATTTTTCCTGAAGGGAATCCAATGCAGTTGATTGCAGGCATAGAGTTTCCATCAAGTGCCGTTGGATCAGCATTGCAGTTTTTGGAATTTTGCTCAGCATTTGAACAAGTATGCACTTTATTATCCAAACTATGTTTTTGGTTCATATCTATGGTTCAAATTGTTAGTTTTGCACCATGGTAATTCTCTTTTACATGTCTTAGTTATACCTTTAGAAGCACCATAGTTTTCTACAAAAACACGTGTGATGGTGTAGAGTAGAAGCAGTTTAATATTGTTTAGCTTACACCTTGATTTGGGATAAAATCACTTACTACTTGCTCAATTCTTTATTTCAGCATGTTAGATATGGGCCACAACACCATTCTTTCAAGACTATGCTTTTGCATTGCTCAACAATAAGTTTTATAAAGAGTTCTTTGATTGTTAACATAAAAGTAATATTTTCAAGGCAAATTTTTATAAGTATCTTTAAATGAGATCTTATAGATGTACCTTATTGATAGATGACAATACATGCCATGCTCAGTGCAAGTGAAATAACAAAACCTCTATGATTATCAAGGAAAAATGGTTTTAGTCAGCCATTTGTATTATAAATGAGTCTCCATTGTCTTGGGGCCCATGTGCTTGTTACCAATATGAAAGCTTAGTCCCAAATGTTAGGCATTGGCCTCAATTCTATCCAAAGCAAGTGCTCTTATTATAGGACTTTGACACAAACTTACCAGTCAACATAGAAGTAGATGATAAACTTAGTATTCATCCAGAAAGGAGCAATTGTGACTCATAAATGCATCTAAGTGAAAGAAAAAATATGAAGTTTGGAGTTTATCTCTTGAGTTGAAGGTACTGTTAATAGGGATATCTTTCACTCATTTCTTCTAAGAGATAAATACTGAGGTAGACAGCGTTTCATGACGGCCAGCAGTTGGAAGCTGGGGTACTATTACTGGAAGAATCTCTTGAAGGTGTATTAACTGTATGAAAATAGAATGTTTAGTTTTTTAAGTTGTTTTATTTTCATAGATCTAAAGTAAAGTCATATGTTAAGGGAACTATTGTATACTTATTTGTAATATAAAAACTAAATGTACTGCTCTATTTCAAAATTTCATGAGCTGTAAACACATCATGATATTGGAGTTTTTAAGGTCAGATTAAGAGTTTATTTTTTGGCTATCTTTTAAAAGGATAGGAGCATAATGAGTCTAAAGTCTGTGATAGGGCTTTGTGGGGCATGAATAAATATAAGCTATAGTGAATGTGCCTTGAGCACATGCTGTACTAGAATAGAAATTGCAATTTTTTTCCTTGGAAAAAAATCCTGCAGTATGGCTTCCAGTTATAGAGTATGGCCTACATTTAAGAAGAGTGTGGTGTGCACCAAAAGAAGAGAATAGAATGCAATTTATCATAGGTATATCTTCCATTTAGTGTTTGATATTTATGTCATTAAATGTGCATCTTATAGCTATTATGAATGAAATCTAAGGCTTTTCCCTTAAGCGTATAATACAACTGTCGTATAATATATAGTACAAAAATTATTGAGTTGTAGTAAGGTTGTATTTAAAGATCAATTTAGCTATGATATAATATAAAATTAAGTTTCATGTTCATATTTTAGGGATCCATGTAATTTTTTTTTAATTTCAACTGTTATTTTTATTGTTTCTATAATATGATTTTTTTGGAGGATCCACATGAGTAATGTATCCAGCAGGGCATATATGTATAAGAGTGGATCCTCTGTCAATTCCAAACAGGAAGCATATGCGATGTTTAGAATGTGTATCCTAGACAAAGGGGTGCCAGATCCAGTAACATAGCTTCAGATGTCAATGTACAACCATTGGAATGATTTATCTGAGATGAGTTCAAAATACAACTCCTACTTCACATTAGTAACTAAACTCTACAATATGCACATTATATACAGTGAATGCACTCAACAGGTTACATTGTACATTAGCAATTGATCAAATTCTTTATATACAAGAGTTTCCATGGATCAAGGAAGAGCAAAGAGAGTCTAGAATGACTTATAGTGCAACCCATTCATCCAAATAAACTAGATATCCTATCAAGCAATCTAAGTCTTCACAAGCATATATTAGACATTCATAAAGGCTAGAATATTTAGATCCAAAATATCCCAGTACAGGATACATCAAAGAGATTTTATTTATGATGACCAAATAGGGCATTTGAAGGGTATTGTAGTGTTTATTTGATCCAATATTTTCTGCAAGTCAACATGCAACCATTAAGTATGAGGTCATTGTCAGATAAGGATGCTTGAAGAGGGCTAAGCATCTAGTTATGGTGCAGGAACCCACATGCTTTATATGTGATGGCTTCTTAATAAGAAATGAAATCCTGCGAAAGATTATAGGCAAGGGATAAAAATTGGAAGTCTAAGTCAGCCCTCATGGGAAAAGAGGACAAATTATTTAGATTAATAGAATCTCCACACTAACATTTGAAGGAAAACATATACAAATTGTTGCAATGAGTTACACTGCTTGCTTAAACAAAATGGGAAAATGGTATACATTAGTAACATATAAAAAGTGTCAATAAGTTCCCATATTTTAGGTAGTTGTATTTTCCTCAATACCAAATTCACTCCTAAGCTCCTAAAATATCTAAGTAGAAACCACTTAAAAAATTAAAGAGCCCACATCTTAAGCTTCCTAATGATGACTTGGGACTAACTACAGTTCTCATTGTTAACAAAATCTTGAATCTGGTTATTTTGGCTAAACTCATCTTAATCTTTGGTAATGGTATCCAATCATAGTGTAATCCTTCTTCCAGCAGCCTCATAATAATTTAGCAGGAATAGTCTGCACTTTTGGTAGTGACTGCCAATAATGTTTAAATCAATATTTAGGTCGTCTTTTGACTGGTAAGAATCTAGTTGGAATATTTTTGAAAGATGAATGTATATTTCATAGATCTATGATGGATACTTTCTAGAAACTTTAAATGAGTCAAAAGGTAGGGTAAAATTTTATTTTGATTTACCCTCCAAAATATCAAATACAAATATTTTTTCTTGGAAAAAGAGATATTCAGCTTGAGTATTAGAAGGCTCCATTCCTTTGTTCTTAATACCCAAACCATAATTAATTGCATCAAACATGACAGATAGTTGGCTTTCTGTAGGTGATTACCTAGGCCATCATAGCAACTACTTAGTTGATGGTTTATTCTATTTTTACATCCCCTTACATCTATCAGATCATAAAAAAACTTACTTCCAGACACTTGAAACATCAAGAGTTTGGTACAACTGTCTAATAATAATATTACATTTAAAATGATGAATTGAGAGAGGAGGCATAAAAACTTAAAAGGAAGCCAATCATTTCCATAGTTAAACTACATCGCCTATGCTTTGTTCATCATTGAAAGATTATCATATTCATAAATTGCAATGTTTTACCTCGCAATGGTACTAGAATTTTCCACATTAGACTTCTGAACTTCATACATTAATATAAAAAACCTGCAAGGAAAAGACGAGACATATTATCTCCATTATTTAGTTTTCGAAGGTCCACATAAATTTGATCCATAGAACAGCTTAGAATTTTTAGAGAACAATAACAGTTTAGCTAAACAAAACATAAAATGAGGATATATTTTGGTAGGATAAAAGAGAGATCATTAGAAAGTCCAATTTAACCTTATAACATCTTACCTAAAAGAAAGAGATAGAGTGCTCATAAACTTGCTAGGATTACTTGCAGTCCCTGTTGCATCAATACCATTAAGCCCACAAGGCCCCTGAGGTAGCATCTATATTAAAAAATGCACATGTTTCCTTTATTAAGCATTCAACAAATATTCCATATATAGTTGCAGACTCATGGTGAATGTCCTTTAATGCAAAACATTCAGAACTATCGATATTGGTACCATTGACATGGTAATCCTAAACACTGCTTGTTTTGACACTTTGTTGATAGTGGTCTGATTTCAACAATAATGAATTGCAAACTGTGATATTGCAGACCTTGCTAAAATCCCCAGTAAAAACCAGAATTTCTTCAAAACTAAGAAGAGCATCAAACAGGTCAGGAACTTCATTCTTATATGATATTTGCTTGACCTTTGAGATGGAATATATAATATAGGGAAACAACAACAAAGGTGATGCAAACAAATCTGTTGGTTCATATTTGTTACAACATGGGATTCCAGAATCATTTTTTTCCTGTTCCCAAGATGATGGTCTATAAATTCCCTCCATACATTAAGCAACCAATGATTGACAATCATTACATGGAACACTTCTTCCTTATTTCTATCATGCAACTTTAAACTGGATACAAATTTAAGCTAAACTATAGAAATATATGAAATACTAGTTACCATCTCTTCACATACACTCCCTTCTGTAAAAGACAGATCATTACATACCAGTTTAGTAGTAGTGCAGTCTACTGTTAGTGACACAGGGGATCCATTTTCATTCCTCTAATTTAAAGGAAGTTTATACAATGAGATGATACTGCCCTTCAGTCACATGTTAATCCACCAATATGCCATTTTCTTCTGATTTATAGAGAACTCAATTCATGTGTAAAATTCTAACTGATGTCTAATGCATATGTGTCGCTAATTAATTATTTGGCTCTTTTGACATGGCTGTTGAGATACACTTGTGTAAGCACTAGTCAATGAAAAGTGTGTACATTTTGGGCCATTGTTTCAATCTTAAAACATACAAATGTGGAAACAAAAGGTAGAGAGGTCAGATGTTTTAAACTATATAATTTTCTAGCTGGAAGCCCAAAATGGTAGGGCCCCCTAGATCATGTTTCCTATATCTACCACTTGACGCAACGTGAATATATGTATAACCAAATAGTGTCAATTCACTAGGCATTATTATTTTTTCTTTTCACACTTAGGTGATTTTAGAGATAATTACTACAGTTTCTTTTTCTCAGCACACAACTTGAAACAAGGACATTAAAATTTAATTCAAACTCTTTGATACTTTTCCCTAAAGTTACCTTGAAGGGAAAAATTAACAACACTGGAGATTAGAATTTGTTATTTTCTAAAAGTCTCTTTTACTAGCTTTCTAATGAGACTTATTGAAACTTAGGCAGACCCACATTCCTAATAAGAACTTCACATTCTTATATTAAATCTCAACTTGATGGTTTTTTCACTTCTTTTAGGTTTTTACTTCATCTATTATGATGATTGTTGGTGGTTTCTTACTAAACATCTTCCTCCTCACCTGTTGGCCATTGTGCCATTCAACTTCTTTGGCTAAGTATTCATTCAAATTGCTACCACCAACATTACTCCAAGTCCATCAAGGACCTTGCACCTAGATAAGAAATGGGTTTTCTCCTTCATTTGAACTGGATTATTGTTGTAGTCATATTGGAATCACTAGTAATTTCACAATTTCCTTTGAATTGAATTCCATTTGTTAAAACATGAAGAATGCATGATAATTCCATTTTTCTGTTGATAAAGTAGACTCTGTTCATTTCTCTGGGATGCTCTTGGACTGTTAACTTTGGCATCATTCCTCTGGGGTTGATAAACCTTTTTTGTGAATGTGCATACCTTCTCCTAACAGGCCATGACTAAGGTATGATCTATTCTAGTTGGGATGTGAATGTGTTGTCTCTATTCTATAGATAGTGGTTGATTTTGAAGCTGTAGTAGGTACATATTTTGTAGATGGTAGGTATGATGGAGTTATATGTACTTCTTGGCAGATTTAAGAAATATTCCCTAAGTTTATCTTTAGTTTGTAGCTCTATTTAGTCTATTGGATGTATCTAGATATTTTGGTGAGAGGTTGAATAAGTTTTCATTTTTATACTACAATATAATCTTAAATAGATGTGGAGGGATCCACTTACAATACATACATTTTCAACTAATGACCCAAAGGAAACTTCCAATGGAAAATTCCAACACTATTTGGATGTCTACAATCGAATATTATTGGTCTTGGCTAGCCACCCTACTCCTCAAAGTTTGTTTTCTGCAAAATGCTTGAAAACGGCTTGCAAACAACTTGTAACTCTGACATTAAGCTTCCTTCTCTGTTGGCTGTCCAAATTCCTATAGTAGTCTGAGACTTGTTGTATTAATGGTTTTCTAACAACACTTTTCCTACTTTTAAGATAAATTCCATGCATTTATTGCCATGATCTACTCATTCGTATGCCTTTCTTTCTCTGCTCTACAATATTAAAATGATGAAAATATATTGAAATTTACCTCTTTTTTGTTGTTTACTTGCTTTGTTATTGGGTAAACTTTTATAATGCTTCCATTTATTCTCAAGTGATTATGTGAATATTAGTAGCACTCCATTAAAACAAATTTGGTGTAGTTATTTGAGCACTGAATGGTAAGTTAAAACAGTGAACCTTGTTGATTTTAAGAAGTACAACACTACATGGGATAAACGTTCACTACATGGGATTGGATATTTGCATTGAATCCTCTAACTTTCAAGGTTTGGTGGAAAGGAAGCAATTCAAATGCTATTACATTGTTTCTGATGTCAATTGTTAGGATGATAGCTTGTTAGTAATTAACAAGTTGGTCTTTAAGGTGGCATGTTGGACCCCTAGATAACAATTATTATTTATACTAAGCTGGGGAATTATTTGTTAAAGAACATACCTTTTGTTTGCATAGCACAACTACATTTTACTTTGATATTTTTTAGTTTTACTACTCAGATGGTTATCCAAGAATACATTTTCCTAAAATTTCCAACTGATGATAATGTTTAATAGAATTCGTTTTGACTGCTTTGATATTGTGTCATCTAACAAATCGATGTCAATTTTTTAGAGCTGTCAAAAGTGCAGAAGCTTGTTCTTACAGGGAAGGCAGTGGAAGGAGAAATATTGACTACTGTGGAGGTCATCTCTAAGAGTGAGTCACAACAAAGCATTTGGGAGAAGTACAAAAAAGATGTTAAATATCAATGGTATGTCACAGATATTTTATTGTTACTTATATTTAGATTATTAGTGTTCTTGTCATGTCTACCCATGTTTGGGGTTCATGAGTTTCCTTATAATGTGCATGTTATGATCATCTGTCTGGAGTTGCATATACTTTTGATCCCTTTCTTTTACAATGCTCATTCTCATACAAAGTGTGTCTAGAGGATGTTGGATGTTTCTTACAGATGTTGGATAGTTTGTTGTCTTTCTTTGCCCACATATCTAGAATTAGATTAAATGCATAGAATAAAGAACACATGCATATTCACATGGCTTAATACAAATAATTTTTGTATAAGAGACGCTTATAATATGGAATACCATTACTTTCAAGGCTTTTAAGTTTTATCCTAACTCATACACTTACGTACATCCATACATGCACACATAACAATTTTGTTGTTGAGTTAGAATATCAAAACACATAGAACTTGTATTTTTAAAGTCCATGACCTATTGATTCTTTATTCAAATACTGTTGTGATTCTTTTCTATATTCCACTATGTGGTCTTGTGGCCTTTATATTGTTGTGGAACTTTGAATTTTTCAGCTGTGTTTCAGGTATTCTAATTCTTGCAAAATTATGTTCACTTATGGAACATTGGTTTTGGAAACTTAGGGTGACAAGTCTCAAATTGTGTTGACCACTTTGTTGTGTCTACAACCTTGCAATTTCAGAGGCTTGCTTCTTGTGTCCTTTCATCCCCACAACGTTTCTATTTCAGATTCTTGCAGTTCTGCAAGACGATGAACTTGCACAATAAAATTCTCTCATTTTGACCTAGATTAGTCCTCCCCTATAAAAACCCCATGTGATCCCCAAATGTAAAGTCAAATGCTGTATTATTTAATATTAAGTGAAAAAAATTGAACTATCTCCAAAACCCCCACCTCCCTTCATTCTCTAAGGTTCAATTTTATACAATGATCTTTGAATTTAAATTGGCACATCTAATTCCGATTGGAAAGAAATTGAATTGTCCATTATTAAAACTGTTGGTATTTATAACCCCATAAATCAAATTAGTCTTCATTATCACAAATATAGAACTCATGAATTGTTCATTAATGTGCCTGAGATAAATTTCAATTTGAGATTGTTTGTTGATAAACCCCTTTTGAAATTTTGAATAGTTCAAGCAAAGATTTGTTCTTTTCTATGTAAAGTTTCCTTTATTCATTCCTTCTCCATGTCTCTTCACTAATTTTTACTCGGAATCTCATTATTCTCTTTTTATTTTTGTGTTGTTTTTGTTAGTTCTTATTTCACATTCTCTTCGTTAGCTATTATTAAATGGATTCATGAACCTATGTTGCATGGAGGCGCCCCCCTCTCCACCTCTGCTCCCGAAATTCACAGGATTCATGAAGCTATGTTGATGAAGTGATGTAATTCCCCTTCAGAATCTCTTTATGGAACAATCGTTAGTAAGATGAGAACCCCTAAACTTCATCTACCTCCTTGTGGCCTTATGAATTGTGGAAACCGATATGATCCTTTTTCCTGTTGACATCTTACTAATTTTTAGATTATAAAAAATGCACATAATATAAATCAACTTTGTTGGTGTTAATTGTTAAAATATTCATTATATCATATATGTTGCACATAGTAGACATCTTCTTTTAGTACCATTCATGAGTTCTTCTCTTACCATCCCATTGCTGAACAAAATCACCTCATTAATGAATAACAACATGTATGTAGCAACACACACATCCTCAATTGGATTATACAACTATTTCTTAAACACATCCCTGATTCTTTGTCCATATCAAGTTTAGGTTATTAGGTATGCATCAATACATTATGTTGTTCTCTAAGACTCTTTTGCAGACCACTTTAATAGATTACGTAACTGTTTAGGATATTTTGTTGCTTGAGCATGGTAGATTTTTGTGCTTATTAGTGTGGTTGAAAAAATAAATTGGATTTTAATCATGAATGTATTTGGATCTTATTTTCTTTTATTAGAATTACAAATGATGAAATCTATGTGTTAATGTTTGTCGTCTTTCTTATTCTTAAAGGGTGCTAGCTCAATGGAAGAGTGCCTACTTTACAAGCAAGAGGTAGGTGGTTCGATTCCTCCATGCCCTAATGATATTGGAATGTATTTCTAAAGGTAAAAAATGTAGTAATGCAATATGGATGCAATATTAGACGCAACACTAAATGCAAAACAAGATGTAAAAGTGGACATCACACTAAACACAAAAGTGGATGCAAAAGTCGATCTTATGTCAGACGCAAATATGGACACAAAAATTGATGTCATGCTAAAAACAAAATTGGATGCAAAAAGAGACTCAACACTAGACACAATTAATGACTCAAAACTAGATGCAATACTAGGTCCAAAACTAGACGCAACAGCAGATGCAAAAATGGAAGGAACACTTGGCGCAAACAAAACCTTAAAATGAGACACAATATTGGATGCAAGATGGGACAAAACATTGGATGTAAAACTAGACGTAATATTGAATGCAAGATGGGATGCAACATTGGACACAAAACTAGATGCAATATTAGATACAAACATGGGTGCAAAACTAGACACAACACTAGGCGCAACATTGGGCTCAAACATAGATGAAAAAAAAGACATCAACCAGGATGCAACACTAGGTGCAAACCTAGATGAAAAATACGACGTAAAACAAGATGAAACATTAGGCACAAACATGGATACAAAAAAAGACATAAAACAAGATACAAAATTAGATGCAAATGGGGATGCAACATTGTAAGTAAAATTGGATGCAAAACTAGACGCAACATTGTGTCGGAAATTGGATGCAAACCTAGATGCAATGTTAGATGCAGAATTGGACACATAATCTTATGCAAAACATGGTGCAAAATTGGGTGCAAGACTCGATGAAAAACTAGGAGCAAAATAAGACACAACATTGGATGCAAAAATGAGCGGGAGACTGGGTACAAACAAGGATGTAACAAAGGACGCAAAAAAATATGCAATAGAAGTTGCAAAATTGGGTGGAAATAAAGGCGTAACAAAAGATGCAAAAAATTGGGTGCAAAAATGGACGCAAAAATGGATGTTAAAAAGGATGAAAAAAAAGATGCCATAGACGGAGTTTTACGAAAATGTACAATAGCGCCAAGTTTAGCACCAGATTGTTCACCATAATTGAGAAAAAATTACACTAAAATCCAGTGCTAAATTCGACACTAAATCCAGTTTTTGTTGTAGTGATAGTTCTTGTTACAACATGTTCTCACAAGTCTAACTGGGAAAAAGTCCTCTTCCTTTATAATTCTCCTATACTTATACTACAAGAAAACTCTTGGGATGCCCCTCAGTGACCTTAGGGATCCTCAACCATTTAATCTCACGATTTTGTCCCTTTTTGAGTGCTCATGATTTATACAATACGTTACATTTCATTAAAAGTTAATAGCAATTTTATAACGAGAGACCAGCTTGATCAGTGATCAACTTTTCCTTGAGCCTCTGCTGCTATCGAATCCACTGGTCCTATTTTTTATCTTGTTTCTCTATGATTCAACCTCTTCCTTCCTTACTGCCTCCCTTCTGCTTTGGCTTCTAGATATATCTTGTTGCAGTAGTCACCCTATCATGAACATAGCAGTTTCAGACCATCAAAGTAACAAAAACTGCACTAATACATGCATTCTATAAAATGAATTATAAATAATGTTAATACATGAAAGAAAAATTATAAGGCAAAGAAAACCTCGCAAGGTGGGTCTGGAAAACTTCTAAGCGCGCCGTCCTACTAAAACCACAATCCTAACCAAAAGAATATTCATCTCAGAAAAACCTTAACTCGACGAGCACCAATGGGAAAACTCTGCCATCCCACAAAATAGAGTAACAGCACAACCAAAACGGTGGGAAAAAACCTACCGATAGTCGGAAGAAAAATAGTAAGCATCAGGCAGGTAATCCACTTTGGCGGGCAGAAGTAATAAAGATCCAGATGATTACTTCAATAATAAGCCGCAATGGCGGGCGACGGATAGACTCTAGTCTTTACAATGTCAGCGAGGAAAAACACTAAGTGCCGCCATAGTCACACATCGGATGGTGGATTCACTAATGTATCGGTAGATGAATCAACTCAGATGCCGAAGCGATAGTGTATTGCGCAACCGCAACGGCGGGAGCCATACAACCTAAGAGTTCCACGACAACATAAAACATATCGGTGAGAACCATAACAAACCATCAGTGAGCATAAAAGTTATATGGCGGATGTGTAGTTGGCTTAGGAGCCGCAATGGCGGAAAGGAATTAGGCTACAACTTTCGATCGAAGTCATAAAACTTTCCGATAGTGAAAATAACAACAATAAAACACGGTGTCGGTGAGAATTAGCCCTAATCCATCGAGACGTTCATTATATGATACTCCGAAACGACAGCTACACAGATAAATACAATCCTAAACAAAAATCAAATGACTTCCGATAGTGTTAAACAAAACATCGCAAATTAAATAGTTGATCAATAAACCAAGGAATCAACGACAATCAAAACTATCTATTGGGTCATTAATTGTTTACCTTTTGCAACGGTGGCTACATAGAGAACTATGGTTGCGATTCACTATTCAATAAACCTTTGATAGCGAAATTATGCACAAACCAAAAATTCAAGTTCAAGTCAACAGCATCAATAGACAAAGATAGTTATTCAATTTCCGAAAGTGATCAACAATTTTCCTTAAATCAACCTCAAAAGATCAAACTCGCAGCAGAAGAACAACAAAGTTTAGGAATCCCAACAAATCTAAGAAAGACAAAATTAAAAGGAGGATCCAAAATTTAAAAAAAAAATTGGGAAAACGTTGCAGCTACAACATTTGGTGATTATCTGGTGGACCCAGATCTCTGGACAATTTCATCCTTAAGTAATAGACTGTTTCACAATAAAACCAACATGTTGAATTCTTCTAGATGTCTGGATTTCCCAAATGGAAAATATATGTGCTTTTAATCATTGATGATGGTCCAATTTAGGGAAAATGAAACCCAATCTTTCAATGTTAAGATAACTCTTTAGAGGCTAGGAATATGAGTTTCATTTATTACCTCTGTCTTCGGCTAGCTTCCAGCTTGGGCACAACAGGATTGTAACATATGGTCAATAGAAATATTCATTTGTTCCTCATTCCCATGCCATTTTGCACTTTTTTGTGCTTTTGGACTTTTTTTTCCTTTTGAGTCCTCCTCATGCCTTTCTTTCTGAATTTTTTATTCAGGCTCCTCTATGCATAGGGTCCTTTTGTGTGAGAGATGTATTTAAATTTGATCTCACGGATGGAGAATAACTTTTGGCAATCCTGTACTCATATGATCCAGTACTTTGTTTTGATAAATATTTCTTTCTTGAGAGTTTTGACTCTTATTAGCCTTTTGGATTTCAATTATTGGCATGGGATCATTTATATATAATATAATGTTTACCGTGCTTCCTTTCCATGGGTCTTTTGATGTCACCCCCTAGGACATTTTTAATTGTGGGCTGGATAGAGTTTCGAAATAGTATTCTAGACCTTTTGATATTGAGTTATTTTAGAGGGATTAAGTAGGACTTCAATGTGTTCACAGCCATTTAGGAAAACTATTTAAACTAGAAGAAATTCTTTCAGATAAAACAATAGTATACAGTCTTATAATTAAGGATCTTAATTAATCCATAATTCTGATGCTTTCCATGCAACCAAAAGCTTGCTTCTTTTTATTGAAATCAATCAAAATCTAAACTAAAGCAAAACATAAATAAAATAAATCAAAATAGACAATCAAATCAATTTATTTATGTACAAAACAAAAACAAAAAATCAGGAAAAATAAGGTTTGAGAACCAAACCATTTACTGGTAAGTTCTCTTCCCACCCTTGTAAGTCTTGCAATTTATAGGTTGAGGGGCCAAGTTTTGTTGCAATCTGAAAAGGGAATACCCATAACTGTTGAAAATTCGTGTGCTTCCCCTTCTCATCATGTGGGTGATCCCACTTTAGAACCAGGTCTCCCACTTCAAATTCCTTTGTTCCAGCTTTGTGCTTATTAAACCACCTTTTCACTACTTCCTGTTGTTGCTTAAAACGTTCTTAGGCCTTGGATCTAGACTCTTCCACCTTCAAAAGATTATAGATTCTAAGTTGTAGGATTTCGTTATCTGTGCCTCTAGACTCTTGGGCTATTATGGAAGATGGTAGCATAATGTTAGGAGAAAGTATAGCCTCTTTCCCATAAACAAGGGTATACAGTGACACACCTAAGGAATTATTGGGTGTGACCCTATCATCCCAAAGAGCATTTGGTAGTGCTAAATGCCAACTTCTCTGGTTTTCTATCACAGTCTTTTTTAAGATCCTAATCAGATTCTTGTTTGTAGATTCTGCCAAACCATTCCCTTGGGGGTAGTAGTTGGAAGAATAATGCAACTTAATTCCTTTTTCATGAGAAAATGCAGTTAATCTAATAGAAGAAAAATAAGTAGCATTATCGAAAACCAGGGAAATTGGAACCCCAAACCTGGTCATAATATGGTCTTGCAAGAAATCCATGACAACATCTTCATTGACCTTACGTAGTGGAATAGCCTTGACCCATCTAGTGAATTAGTTAGTTTCCATTAAAATATATTTGTGCTGCAAGAAATAATTTGGTTTTATTTCTCCAATGATATCAATTCCCCACTGCTCAAATGGTTCTGTTATCATCATAGGATTCAATGGTCCTGGTACTTTGGCTTGTCTTCCCCCACACCTCTGGCAGATATCACACTTTCTAACATGGGCATGAGTGTACTTGAACAATGTGGGCCAATAGTATCTAGCTCTGAGAATATTGTGGGTTGTTGTATCTCCGAAAAAATGGCCTCCAGCAGGCCCATCGTGCAACCCTGTTATGACCTTTTTTGCATCTTCTTTCTCTAAGCATTTGAGAAGGACTCCATCATAATTGTTCCTAAATAAAATTCCAGCAATGATCTGATATGCAGCTGATTTAAGGCGCAACACTCTTCTCTGTTTAGAATTCCAATGTTCTGGCAACAATCCTTCTTGAAGGTAATTAACAAGGTCTCGGTACCAGGAATCTGGAGCTATGAAAAGAGGACATAAAACCATCATATGTAATTTAGCTTCATTTTCCCAATCGTTTTGTTCATTGTTTTTACCTTCAGTCATTAATTTGCATAGTCCTTTTCCTTTAACTATCCATGCTGGTTTGAATTTGAGGTCATATTCTTGTAAATTTGTTACATAGTTGCCTCTTATTTCTCCTAATTCCTTTTGTACGAAAAGAGACCTCATAGCTGGGTGTGGAACTATTACCTTTGTCCAGTTCTTAAGTATGTATGGCCTGAATTGTTTTACCAATTTGAATACTGCATAAGCTTGTTTATCTACCGCTGGGTAATTCAATTTTCCCCCCCTGTAGACTAGTGCTCATAAATGATATGGGGAACTCATCTCCCCCATCTTCCTTCTGAGTAAGCACTGTTGCTAGTGAATCGTCAGAAGAGAAAGTGTACAAAATAAAATCCTTCTCACATTCTGGACTCTTGAGAGAGGGTGCATAAGCAATAGATGTATTTATTTTACTGAATGCATTCTTCTCTACATCAGTCCACTTGAATTGTACACTTTGTTTCACCATTTGCTATAAAGTTTTAACAATTTGAACGAAATCTGGCACAAACCTTCGCACGAAATTTATTGTCCCCATGAATGATTGCATCCCTTTTTTGTTATGGGGTAAGAGGATCTGTTCAATAGATTTGATCCTTTTTGGGTCTATGAAGATCCATTTTTAGAAACCATGTGACCCAGTAGCTTTCCTTCTATAACAACAAACACACATTTCCTTGGATTCAGTGAGATGCCGTATTTTTTACAACGTTCAAAAATTTGTTTTAAATGGAATGCATGTTCTTCTCTCTTCTTTGAAAATATCATTACATCGTCAAGATACACTACAACACTACGACCAATTAGACCGTGGAAATCTATATCCATATCCCTTTGGAAAGTAGCTCCAGCATTAATGAGTCCGAAGGGCATCCTTCTGTAAGCAAAAGTTCCCCATTTTGTTCTGAATGTAGTCTTAAGTCTATCTTCCTCAGCTCCTAACACTTGATTGTAGCCAGAGAATCCATCTAATAACGAAAAATAACTCAGAACCCAAAACCATCTGTAATATCTGTTCCATGGGTGGGACTAGATAGTTGTCTTTGTCTGAAGCACGATTTAGGTTTCTGAAATCCACACACAATCTAATTTCTCCAGATTTATTCCTTACTGGTACCAAATTTGAAACCAATTCTAAGTTTCTAACTTTGAATATAATTTTGGCATCCAATAATTTCTTCACTTCACTTTGAATTAACGGCTCTAGTTTTGAATGCATCTTTCTCAAAGGTTGCTAATAAGGCTTGACTCCAAATCTAATAGGAATGATGTGTTGTATAATATTGGTATCATATGTTTTAAGTTCTTCATATGTCCAGGAAAATAAATCTTTGTACTATTTGAACAAACTAATGAACTTATTTCTTTCACCAGGGGAGCAACACTTTCCCAAATTTACATATTTGGGTTTAACTTCAGTTCCCAAATTTATCAGCTCGAATTGCAAAGACGAGCTATGAGTCTTGACATTTGCTGGTCTTCTGAACTTGCTGTCTAAATCAAAAATCCACTCTAAAGTCCTGAACCCTTTAGGAATGAAGTTGTCAATTTTTAACTCCACTTGGTGTTCTTCGTCATCGATAATTGCCTCTTTGAAAGTTTCATCATTCATTAAACATTCCAATATTTGTTGATCATCATAAAAAACTCATAGATTAGTAATCATGTCTAGAACCAAAGGCCTGAAAAGCAATGCAATAGAACACTTGTTATTTGTAGGCACAAGCCTTGCAGCCGAGGTGGATAATAAGTCAGCTGCAGCATTCTTAAGTCTAGGAATGGATAAAATATTAAAAGCATAAAAATTTGTCATCAAATCCCATACTTCATTTTGATAAGATTTTAAATGAGATGAGATGCAATGTATTTGTTTTTAAATTTGTTTTACAATTATTTCAGAATCCCCATATACTTTCATACTTTCTACTTTTAATTCAATTGCTTTCCTTAGTCCTTAAACTAATGCTTCATATTCGGCTGTGTTTTTGGTACATTCAAACTCTAATCTATATGAAAGAAAATGTTTATTCTTCTTTGGATCAATCAGGACATAGCTAGCTCCTGATCCTTCCAAAGTTTTAGATCCATCAAAAAACAATGTCCAAAAAATATCTACTTCTATTGTACTTCGTCAACCCAATACTGTGGTTTCTCCGGCCTCTTCATAAAAAACTGCATCTGAAACTAATTCTACTATTTTACAGTCAAATTCATCAGCCCATGAAAACTGAAGGAGATCAGGCTGTGTGTCTAGTGTGTTGCTGACTTCTTCCACTTGGTAGTTTCCCAGTTCTAGCCCAATGAAGTAATTCCCCAATACAGAGTTCACTGATTCATTCTTATCCTCCAACTAAGTAGCATTGTGCTTCATGTGGGGATCTCTTAATACTTTAATTTGATTGGGACTTCCCTTATAAGGCAACCACAGATGTGACCAATCTGAAGCAAAATACCCAGTTAGCTTTGTTGACCAATCTCGACTCAAAAAAAGTCCATAAGCCTCAGGTATGTCTGCTACTACAATATCTATGCACTGACATACCTTTTCATTTGAATATAGTTGAATCAAAACATCCTCCATTTCCCCAATTACCTTCACAATTGTTATGTCTAACTGAATAACCTGCCAAGTAGATGGTTTAGGTTGTCCATTTATCCTTTTGCAGACTAAAAGCAACATAAAATTTATTGATGCCCCTGAGTCCACTAAACAGTTGTGTACGTTATGGTTGAAAATTTCAAAAGTCAGGAGAAATGGTGGAGTTTTGCATTTAGGCTTACCTCCCACACTTGCTTCACCAATTTACTCTTCTTCTGGTTGATTGTCAATGGGAAGCTTTTCTTCAGGAATCTCAAGTTCTTTTAACAATATTTCATTTTGCTAAGGAATATTACACATTTCAAACAGCAAGATATTTTCCTTAGCCCTCTTAATATCTTCCACAATGTCATATTCTGTCTTATGCTCTTTGAGATTATTTTTTACATCATCATTCTTCTCTTCAATGGCCTTGATAGGCATGTTGATTTGCTTTGGATCCTGACTCGTAATGGTGAATTCTGGTATTTCACCAGCTGTGGTGCTTTTCTAAATTTTCTTTACATTCTCTTGAAGTCTCTTAATTTTCAGGATTACTAGTCTGTCTTTACTTAACAAGCCTTGACTTCTCATTGTCACATTTGTTTCTACTGTTTCTTCCTCTTATGTATCAAAAAGTGAGACACAGTCCCATAAAACCAAAGCATCATCCTCTTGTTTTTCTGTGGGTTTACTATCCTTTTCTTCTTCAGTATCAAACTCTGTTAATTTAGAGTCCAATAATTGATTCATAACTAATGTCATTGAATTTATCAATTGAGGGCAATTTTTTTTCAGAATGGGGTGTTGATGAAAACTACAAAAGTTATCCATACCTACCTCTGTCAAGTTCATTGTTGCAGGACTATGTGGAGGAGGTTTATGTTGATTGTTGTCCTCTCTCCTCTTATAGTAAGGCTTAAAATATTTCTGAGTTTCCTTTTCTTTTTCTAAATCTATTATTCTGTTAGATATCTTCTGCATCATTTTTACCATCCCCTAAAAGTCATGTGACTGCTCTTCCTTGGGCTTAGTAAATAAGAAGGCTTTCTTACCAAAAATTTTTTCTCTCGACTACTAAGGATAGTCTTCTGTGCTCTATCTTTAAGCTTCTACTCTCTCAGCTTCTTCATAAGTTTCTGATAATGTGGGTTTGACTTTCATCTTGGCAAACATGGCCAAATCAGGCCCTAAAGCTGAAGTATATTACTCAATCATAACTTTATCATAGGGCTTATCAGCTGTAGAGAAATTCTTAAGATAAGTAGCAAACCTTTGGGTAAACTTATGAACCTTTTATTTTCTTTCTTTCTTTAAAGCGCACAGTCCTTTCATGAGAGTTGCATGAGTCTTATGGGATACATATTTGCTTCTGAATATCCTTTCAAAAGTATCTCAGTCTGGGATTGAGTTTGCAAGAAGACCAAAATACCATGAGGCTGCTGCTCCTTTCAGGGTATGTGGAAAAAGTATGTAGACTACATCTTCGTGTTCTCCAACCTTTAGTCCTTCTATGGCCAAGTAGAAAATTTGCAAGTGATCATCTACTAAAATATTTTCACTTGGGTCAAATTTAGGCATCATTTTCTCAAAATCCTGAGGTAAGTCATGCAAAGGAGGTGTTACATTTAAAGGTGATCTGGCTTTCCAAGCAGGTGGTGGATTTGGTGGGTTAGGTGGCTGATTAGCGTTTACACCTGCCATGAGTCTGGGTGGAAAGTAAGGTGGTGAATGAACAGGTGAACAGTAAGGTGTGTTTGGGCCCACTTGATTCAAAGGCTGAACAACTTTCTGCAAGGTTGTTTCTACCAATTCTTCCAAATCTCCAACCAAAACTAAGTCTTCCAATACAGGACGGTCTTTTTTGTTATACTCTCTTCTAGGTAAATCAGGGATAGTCGGCAATCCTCCAATACTTTTCACATATGCCCTAGTATGTCTTATCAAATCATTAACAACTTCATTGTCGACAGAATACAAGAGTTCTTTCCACTTCTCTTCAGGAATTGGATTGGGAAATGAACTTCTTTCTAAACTATCATTGGTGGAGTAATTTTGAGGAAATGGGTTTCCTCGGCCAGCCATGCACTGGCGGCCCTCCTTCTAGAGCCAAAAACTATTGAGGCCAAAAACAATAAGGGATTCTCCCCAGTAAATGTTCCCAACTAGCCCATTACTATTTGGTATGGGGAATCAGTCCGATTTGTGGTCCGACTACCATAGGTCAAGTAACCAAAATAAAGGGTTTTACTAGTTACAGCCCAGTCCACCGTGTATCTTTTTAGTTTTTTAGTTTTAAGTATGATATGCAAGTTTCTATATAAGAATTCAGATTGATAGAGAATACGAGGAGTGGTCACAATGTGATGCGCAGGTTCTAACCTCTCATCTTAAACTCTCTCGCATCTAAATCACACACAGTAAGGAAACTAAAATTAACTTAACTACATTGTCCCTAGGGAGCGAGATTACCATTTAATCAGTAATGTATTACTATTCATGCATTAAGAAAAATCATAGGTAGTTTTTCTTTATTTAAAAACATATAAACATGAATAGATAGGTGGACAACAATATAGCTCATTGTTTATGAAAATCATTCATTACTCATAGTGGAAATTCCATAAAATAAACTAGAGAGCATTGATACAAGAACATAGGTTCAACAAGTTAGAACGATCTCACAGTTAATGGATAAAAGCTGAAAACAAAATAGTTCCCCTTCAACAACATCCATTGCACAACATTTGAACATTCCACCAAATCTTTCTCCAACAGGGAAAATTGTAATTATCTATTGCAAAAGGAAATAGTTCTTCTTACAACATGTTCTCACAAGTCTAACTGGGAAAAATTCCTCTTCCTATCTAATTCTTCTATACTTATACTACAAGCAAACTCTTGGGATGCCCCTCGGTGACCTTAGGTCTCCTCAACTGTTTAATCTTACAATTTTGTCCTTTTGTGAGTGCTCATGATTTAGACAATACGTTACATTTCATTAAAAGTTAATAGCACTTTTATAACGAGATACCAGCTCGATCAGTGATCAACTTTTCCTTGAGCCTTTGCTACTATCGAATCCACTGGTCCTGTTTTTTTATCTTGTTTCTCTATGCTTCAGCCTCTTCCTTCCTTACTGCCTCCCTTCTACTTTGGCTTCTAGATATATCTTGTCGTAGTAGTCACTGTGTCATGAACATAGCAGATTTCAGACCATCAAAGTAACACAAACTGCACTAATACACGCATTCTATAAAATGAACTATAAGCAATGTTAATACATGAAAAGAAAATGATAAGGCAAAGAAAACCTTGCAAGCTGGGTCCGGAAAAATTATAAGCCCATCATCCTACTAAAACCACAATCCTAACCAAAAGAATATTCATCTCAGAAAAATCTTAACTCGACTAGCACCCATGGGAAAACTCTACCATCCCACAAAATAGAGTAACAGCACAACCAAAACGGTGAGAAAAATCCTATCGACAATCGAAAGCAAAACAGTAAGCATCAGATAGGTAATCCACTTTAGCGGGCAGAAGTAACAAAGCATTGGATGATTAGTTCAATAAGAAGCCGCAATGGTGGGAGATGGATAGACTCTGGTCTTTACAATTTCGGCGAGGAAAAACACTAAGTGCTATCGTAGTCATGCATCGGATAGCGAAGTCACTAATGTATCGGTAGATGAATCAACTTAGACGTCGAAGCGATAGTGTATTGTGTAACCGCAACGGTGGGAGCCATACAACCAAAGAGTTCCACGACAACATAAAACATATCAGCAAGAACCATAACAAGCCATCGACGAGCGAAAACGTTATATGGTGGATGTGTAGTTGGCTCAGGAGCTGCAATCAGGCTACAACTTTCGATCCAAGTCATAAAAAATTTCGATAGTGAAAAGAACAACAATAAAATATGGTATCGGTGAGGATTAGCCCTAATCCATCAGGACATTCATTACTGATCCTCTGAAACGACGGCTGCATAGATAACTACAATCTGAAAAAAAACTCAAATGACTTCCGATAGTGTTAAACAAAACATCGCAAATTAAATAGTTGATCAATAAACCAAGGAATCAACGACAATCAAAACTATCTATCGGTTAGTTCATTGTTCAGCTTCAGCAACGGCGGCTGCATAGAGAACTATGGTCATGATTCACTGTTTAATAAACCTCCAATAGTGAAATTATTCACAAACCAAAACTTCAAGTTCAAGTCAACAGCATCAGCAGAAAAAGATAGTTATTCAAGCTTCCGAAAGTGATCAACAATTTTCCTTAAATCAACCTCAAAAGATCAAACTCACAGCAGAAGAACAAAAAATTTTAGCAATCCCAACAAATCTAAGCAAGACAAAATTAAAAGGAGGATCCAAAATTTAAAAAAAAAAAATTGGGAAAAAGTTGCAGGTACAACACAACTGTAATGAGTGCATACCCTCATCAAAGATGGAGATGGTGCATCATTTCATTTGTTGGATTAGTAATACATTCTTAGTACATAATTTTGACCTTAGGCTAATTTCATTTTCTTTCATGCAATGATATCCTATGGTTTAGACTAGGGAAGTTAATTCAACAAGATATCGAGTTATTTTGGCCTGTTCACACCTACATCATCACTCCAGCTCAGTCAAACAACACATGTGCTCCCTCATTAATGACAAGAGCACTCCCATTCCTCTTTTTGTGGAGTTTGGGTTGACTAGGGGCTCTAGTAGTGTATTTGGTCCATTTTGGGTCTCCTAGGAGCATTTATTACCACCTTGAGCCTCCCACTCACCTCTATCTTCTCACCCACACATGACTTAGACTCATTAATGCATCATCACACTTCATCAACGTTCACACCTTGGTTTGTGACTATTTAGGCTAAGTTGGAGCTCCATTGGTCCACCTCGGTGGATTGAGGTCAAATCTCACCATGACACATGTACACTCCCAATTGGCTTCTTGAGCCTCACGAAATTTATCCAAGGTATTATAAATGTGTTCTATAACATCTAAAATATGTACTGTAATAATATGATCAGTTATTAGCACCATTCACATGTGTTATTCCAGCTATTTTCTATCTCTTTTGTTGTTTTCTTGCACATTTTGTCAAACACTTTGAGTGTGAATATTTCTCTAGATTCTAGATCTCAATGAGAAGCAAATTCTCACATGGTATCAGATATAGTTGGAGCTACAAAAAAATCTAGTGAGGTTTGAGTTGTTGTTTAGGGAATATTTCCAGAAAACTTGAGTGTTTTCCTTGCAAGATCTAGAACGTTTTTGTCACAGGTTGTGCAATAAGGATGGAGAAAAATAGAGCATTACTTACTCCATTCAATTGTTTTGAATGGAAGGTCAATATGGTCATCTAGTTGAGGTCTAAGGGCCTCTACTGGGTCACCAAGGGGACTGAACTCAAGCCAAACTCTGCTGTAGAGAAAGCTAAGTTTTTTAACAGAATTGATGAAGCATTTGGTATGCTCTATATTAGCACTTTGAGGGAACTTCTCTTCCATATATAAATTCTTGGCACACTGAATAAAGTTTGGCTCAATCTTGAGTCACTATTTGGGAAGACAGATGAAATGAGAGTCCTTCAGCTTGAGAATGAGCTAATCTCTCTAATCCCAGCTCATTATGAGACCATTGAAGACTTCTTTACCAAGTTTAAATCAATAGTAATTCAGCTAAACCAATATGGCATAGAGAAGAAATATGATCATCTTATATTGTCCCTCATTTCTAAGTTGGGGCCAGAGTATTCTATATATGTTTCGACATTTCACTCTAGCAAGCTTACAACTAGAAATTGGAAGATGCCTACACTAGCAGATTTCATGGAGTATTTGACTCAGGAGCAGGAAAATATCATAGAAATGGGTACCATCAAATCCAAATATCAATCCCTTGCTGCTGGTGTATCAAATCAATCCCATAGCAAGAAGGAATATTTGAAGCAAAAGGAGAAAGAGAAGAAGCAATCAAGTTCATAAAGGTTCAGTTCTACTGATGGGAGCTCAAGATCTAGGAGGAGTAGAAAAAAAAGAGATATACCAACATGTGTTTATTTCAGAATTTCACATCTTGAGAAATCTTGCTTCAGAAAGAATATGGACATCATCAACAAGCTCTTTGAGGAGAACCATATTGCTCTGTCAGAATTTGCAAAAAGATGGAAGTGCAAGCAAGGAAATGGTAAGGTTGAGAATGCATTGAGTGCATGGGAAAAACCCATTTATATTTTTTTTTTTTCTGATTTACCTTATGATTTATCGGAACCTGAATCCTCCAACCTTTCCTTGGAAGAAACCCTAGTAAGTTCATCAAAGCTATCTCCCAAAACTAGTCATTTTTCACTAGCTTTTGATGTGCTTTCTGAAATCCCTTTCCAAATCCAACCAGATATTTCCAATTATTATTATGAATATGAAACAAAAGATTATATAAAACCTATAACATTCATTGAATAATTTCCCCAACCATTTCATGACCAAAATACCCAACAACCCTCAAGTTCACTAGTTGGAAATTCTGAAAATTACCTAGTTTCCAATGCTATGTCTCTTGTATATGTTGTTGTTATGTCTTGTATGTATTTCAATGGTTGGACATCCATATAATTGGCCTTCATGGGACTGATGTTCCATATGTATGGAATTTATTTCACCACCCATGGTTCAAATATCAAGTCTCCTGATCTTCGAGGTTCCCTCAATTGCAATTTTGATCTAGTTGCTCACTCTTCTCTTTCTATGGATCCATTCGCTCATGGAGACACCATAAATATGATATTTTATTCTATGTATGACATATATTCTTATATTTCAGAGCCTCATGATATTTTTTACATATTTCTGAAGGTGCTTCATCAAATTGGGAGAAAGTTTCATGGTTTTATTCATGATATGGCAGCTACACATGATGCAGATTTTGTTGAATCTTTTGATGTTATTTGGGAAAGCATTTACAGAGATATATTTTCCATGGTTGATTATGCTATTATATCAGAGTATGATTGCATCAAAATAATTTCTTATGATTCCCGTCCATCATCAAATGATGGCCATCAAAGGGCCTCTCCACATGATCTTTGTTTACAACACTTTGATGCATTGTTGCATGATCTTGGAATCCACAACATATTCACCAAGTACATAACCAAGAAGTTGTTCTTTCAGCTCATTCAAGTGAAGAATAGGACCTTTTAAATACTTTTTTTTTCATCTCTTCCATATCCATTTTTGAGGGGAGGTTTTGTCCCATGAGGTTTTCCTCCTTACCTCGGTTACATGGATTAATAAACATTGTTGTAAAAGGTGACTTATGCCTTAGTTTCCAAGGCCTTAATAAATTATTTTGAATAAATTGTCCTAATTATGGATTAATGGGGGGTGTTGGAGCATTAATACATCCTTAGTACATAGTTTTTACCTTAGGATAATTTCATTTTATTTCATGCAATGATATCCTATGGTTTAGACTAGGGAAGTTGATTCAACAAGATATCCATTTATTTTGGCTTGTTCACACCTACAACAGCACTCTATCTCATTCAACTAGCACATGTGCACCCTCATTAATGATAGGTGTGCTCCCATTCCTCGTTTTGTATATTTTGGGTTGACTAGGGGCTCTAGCATTGTATTTGGTCCATTTTAGCTATCGTAGGAGCATTTATTGCCACCTTGAGCTTCCCACTCACCTCTATCTTCTCACCCATGCATGCTTTGGACTCATTAATGCCTCAGCACAATTCACCAATGTTCACACCTTGGTTCGTGACTATTTAGGATGAGTTGGAGCTCCATTGGTCAACCTAGGGGGGATTGAGGTCAAATCTCACCATGACACATGTACACTCCCAGTTGGATTCCTGAGCCTCATTAATTTTATCCAATGTATTATAAATTTTTACTATAACATATATAAGATGTACTGTAATAATATGATTATCTATTAGGACCATTCACATGTGTTATTCCAACTATTTTCTGTCTCTTTTGTTGTTCTCTTGCACATTTTTTCAAACACTTTGATTGTGAATATTTCTCTAGCTACTATATCTCACTAAGAATAAAATTCTCACATCATTTTCCTTTCTTCTTTGCAATTAATTGAGATGGATTAGATCTATCGCGTATACGTGTGAGCTTGTGTGATAACCATGAGTATCCTACTCGGCCCCTCCTTCCTGTATTGACGCCACATGATAAACATTTTCTAGATGGTGGCATTGTTATATCCATTTTGTTCCTTTAAAATCCTGTAATTGTCCTTTGTAGATTCGGTGGCCTCCTCCTTCTCCCACGTTAGCCAAGAGATTAACCAATCTGTTGTATTTTCTTCTAATGTGTCTTAAATGCCAAGCGAGGTTCGTAAAGAGTAGGGCCCCCAACTTTTCCAATTTGTTTAGGATGCACCAGCTGGACACCACTTTCTCCACCCTTTTCCCATTGGCCATATTTTTGGCCATCTGGATTATGACCTTAAAGTCTCCTTCCACTGTCACCAACAACCACCCTGACCTGGAAATTGCCTTTAGTCCTTGCAAGAGTCCTTCAATATTCATGATGTTGTTCATTCCCATTCCAATGGGCCCATAGTAAACATGTAATATTTCCCCTATCAATTCCCTTCATACTCCACCATACCTCGCCTGACCAGGGTTTCCCTTTGAAGCACCATCAAAGTTGAGCTTGAAGGTACCCTCTGGGGGTAGGGACCATGAGTTTGGACTATTCGGTTGGAGGACAAGAGAGTTATTTTGGTGCCCCCCATGTATTCTTTACTAAGCCCCCAAACCTCCACAATTATGGTCTCTTACTCGTTTAGCTTCCTATCCTTGTCCATCGACTGATGATTCCTCATAGTCTCTTGGATATTGTGATTTAGTCTCTTTAATACCTCGTCTTTGACGGACTTCATGTCGTGGAAGATCCTATTATTCATCTCCTTCCATATTACATATAAGAGAATCCCTAGGAACATTGACCATATCATATTGAGGATGGGGTTCTGGAAGGCTTTCACATTCTAGTTTTTGAAAGTTTGATCTAGGTGGCCTCTAACTCTGTTTGATCAATGAAAAATGGCCTCCCTTGATCCCATACTGTTGAGGAAAATTGGAATTTTTCTAGAAGGTGGTTCATATTCTCCTCTTTGTTGTAACATAGAGGGCACTACGTTGGAACCTAAAATCCTCTTTTTCTTAGATTCTCCCTTGTCAAAATTATCCTTTGTATGACCAGCCACATGAAGGTGGCGGTTTTTGGCCAAGGGTTCATTACCCATAGCCTTCTTCATATATACTCCTGAGAAGCCCCTCTAATAGTCCTTATGTCGTATGCCTCCTTTATGCTAAATAATCCTCCAAGAGAGTACCCCCATGTCAACTTGGCATAGCCTTTGTGTCTTCATATGCATCATTCATGGAGCATGTTCTGAATCTATTTTGCATCCTCTGTCATTATTAGGAAAACCCATAATTCCTGGACTTTCCATTCTCAGTAAATCTCCATTATTAGTCATCTCAGACCAATATTGGTGCACTTTTATCAGTCCCTCTCTTATACCTCTTTCCTGTGTCATTTGCCATTTGGGGTTTTTTGATGGCTTAGGGAGTCAGTGCAATCAGTTCTCCCAGAAGTTTGCTTCATGCATGTTTTTTATTTCCCAGAAGAAATGGTCTCGGATGAGACTTTTATTTCTTTCACTAGACTCCATATATGAGATCCTAGTTTTTCTTCTCTTAATCGGAATAAGTCCTTGACGGGCCTGTCTTGGGGGTACTTTGTGTGCCACAGTTTACCCCAAGGATAATTCATGTGGATGCACCACCTACACCATATCTTGGCTCCTAGAACCTCATTTATCTTCTCTGGATCATAGAGGCTTAAACCACCCTTGTCCTTGGGTAGGAATGCCTTGTCCCAACCCACCATATATTTTGGACTTTTCTTGATTTCCACCTGAGAGGAAAACTCATTGGATATTATGGATTTCCTTCAAAGTCGCCAATACCAAAAATAAATAAATCAGTATGGCCTAGAGAACTGACTTTACCAGGGTCAATCTACTCGGAAAATTTAATGACCTAGTTACCAACCCTAATAGCTTCTTCCTCATTCGGTCCAGAAAATCCTTCCATGACACTTTCCTAATCGTCCCCTCCACTATTGGGGATCCTATATACTTTGAAGCTTGAGTTCCCACTGAGAAACCGAGGATGTGATTGATATTCCTTTGTGTAACCCTTGGAGTGTTAAAAACGAATATTTGATATTTTTCTGAGTTCACTTCCAAAATGGAAACCTTGGCATATATTGTCAAACATTTCTTGAAATATCTTGCATCTTGGACTGAAGGGTGCCCCATAAGCATGGTATCATCCACAAACTATTGTTGGGTGTTCTTGTATACACCCATGTGAATATTTAAACCACAGATGTCGCCTCTGGATGTTTGTGTTTTGATTATCCAACTTAAGACTTCTGCCATGATAATGAAGAGAAAGGGAGATAGGTATTAATTTATCATAGTGGTCTAGGAACTGAAAAGACGGTCTCACAAAGAATATAGACAAATATGCATAAAATTGGCAAAATGGTACTACAATTGGAGTAGCAGCTATGTATAATCAATGAATAATGAATAATACAATACAATAAACATGCATGATGCATGAATGCCAATACAATTCGAATTCCCAAAGAGGTAATTCAAATTGAATGAGTGGGTGTAGCTTAACTGACTGTAAGCCACAGTAAACACACTAGTTAACCAACTCATCAAGTGCCGATTGACTCAAATGAGTCCTAACTGAAGTCAGAGTGCAATGAGTGACTGAGTCTAACTAAAATTAGCTCAGACACATGTCACTGCATGCCAACCAACAAGTGGTAGAGCATCAATAACTCCAATGAACCCCAATGAGGTTAACTGAAGTCAACTGGTCATCAGAAGTGGTTGTAGGTTCCTGTGTTAGCTTCAGTTCATAAATAATCATTAAAAATAATTAAATAATGAATGGAGGTGCCTTCACCACTTAACTAATTGTAACCATCATTTATCATCTAGGTGCATTTATGACACTCAGAACACTCCCGAAGTGCTCCAGTTGGCCTCCCCACATGAAGGAGAAGGATTAGTTGGCCTCCTTGACTAAGGTAAGCGTGGGTGTTCTCATGTTGATGTCATACAGTGCCCCTCTGATGTTAATTAAGTCAATAAAACTTAGGATAGTTGTTTAATGAGGCCAAATTGGCCAAATTAAGTGTGCATGGTGGGTAAATGTCTCCAACACCCCCCCTTAAGCTATACTCAGTAGAAGTAGAAACATAAAGTGCATGAAATGCTAGGGCCTTGGAAACTAAGGCCATAGGTCACCCTGTACAATAATGAAACTCAAACAATGCTAAAAAATAAATCAAAGTGAGGAAAAGAGGGAAAACCCAGTGGGAAAACCCCCCCCTCAAGCTGAACACTGAAAGTAGTCTGATAATCTTGATGAACTCACCCCCAACAGTGAACAGAGGAAAGTGAAATTCTTTTCTGAAAAGCTCTTGGTGAAGATGTCTGCAATCTGCTCATCAGTCGGGTGGTATTGCAAAATTATGGTTGTGTCATGCACTAACTCTCTGATGTAGTGCATGTGTATCTCTAAATGCTTGGTCCTTTTCCTGGTAACTGGATCTATGGATATCTTACTAGCACTTTGATTGTCACAAAAGAGGATAGTGGAGAATGTACTACCAAGATCAAACTCTGAAAGAATGCCTTGCAACCAAACAACTTGGATGCAAGCATTCATTGCTCCTCGGTACTCAGCCTCTGCTGAAGACAATGCTATGGCATCCTGATTTTTGCTAGACCAGAAAATGGGGCCACCACCAAACATGAATACATATCCAGAAGTAGACTTTCGATCAATAGAATCACCCGCCCAATCGGAATCTGTGTAACCAACGAGCTCTAGCTCGGAGTCTGTAGCATAGTGAATGTCGTAGGTCCTGGTTCCCTGAATATACTGGAGGATCCTCTTGGATGCCTTCCAATGAATATCATGAGGCTGCTGCATGTATATTGACACAGCATTCATAGAACAATAGATATCATGCTGAGAATGAGTCAAGTAGAGCAAGCTACCTATCAGCTGTCGATAAATAGTGCAGTCCATGGGAGGTGTGGTTTTTCCTTCTTCAAGGGTGATCCCTGAAAGGAAAGGGAATCGAGAAGCCTTACATTCAGCCATTTTAAAATTGAATAACAGGTCTGATATTTATTTTTACTGAGTGACCATTATCCCATCAAACATTTTCTCAATTTCGAGCCCCGAAAATTGCTTCAAGAGCCCCAAATCGCTCATTTCAAATGCATTGTGGAGAGTAGTTTTGATGACTAAAATAGAAGTAACTGTGCTACCTATAATCAATAATTCATCAAAATATAAAACAATAATAATCAAATTACCATCATACTTATTTATTTACACATTTGGATCTGATTTACACCTTTGGAAGTTTTGTGAGAGAAGGAAGGCATCCATCTTGGAATACCACTCTCTTGGGGCCTGTTTTAACCCGTATAGTTACTTCTTTAGCTTGCAAACCAAATATGGATCATACGTTTAGCCCTCAGTATGATTCATGTATATCTCCTCATGAATATCTCCATGTATAAAGGAATACTTAACATCCATATGATGCACTTCCCAGTGCTTAGATGTAGAAATTGCCAAAACTAGGCAGATGGAGTCCATTTTTGCAACCGGTGCAAAAGTCTCATGGTAGTCCACACCTTGGACTTGGGAGAAATATTTTGCTACCAGAATTTCCTTATATTTGTAGGTTCTTCCATCAGCAGCAACCTTAGTCCAATACATCCACTTTCATTGAACCAATTTCCTCCCCGGAGGAAGAGAAACTAGCTCCCAAATGGTGTTTTTCTGAAGAGAATTCATCTATTCATCTATGGCAACTTGCCATCTCGGATCCTTCAAACCATGGTAGTAAGACTTAGGGTCTGAAATTATCATCAAATAAAAATATTCAGACAACAAATAATCAGGACAAGAGAGCGCAATACCTGCTCTTTGGAAATCATACCGGGTTCTCCTTGGATCATCCAGATTTCCAATGTTATCTCCTACGGAGGAGAGTGTATGTCGGGCCCAAGTTGGGAGATCATTTTGTACTTCAAGTTCTGATTCAGAATATGATTTTTTTTTCTGTACACTGATATCAGAAATAAGAGGATCCAAATTAGGGTCATCACCCCCAATTACATCATCCAAATATTCAGTAGAATAGGAAGGAAATTCATCAGTTTTCTCCTTCACTAGTTCTACCTCCTGAAGAGGCTCATCGAACTTGACACTCCTTTCAATTATGATATATTTTGTATTGATATCCAGCATCTTGAAAACTTTTGTTTCAACAGGATATCCAATAAACAAACATTCTATGCTTTCCAGTTGCAAAGCCCTCCTTTTATCAAGTGGAATCCGAGCCCATGCAGTGGACCCAAACACCTGCAAATTCGAGACATCCGGATTTTGTCCGAAATATGCTTCAAAAGGGGTATTCCATTTCATAGATGAGTGTGGCACTCTGTTTTGAATATATGATGTAGCATGAATGGATTCGTCCCACAAATTTTCAGCCAACTTCTTTGATTCCAACATATAGGTGGTCATCTCCTTGAGAGACCGATTCATCCTCTCCGCTACACCGTTCTACTGGGGAGTGTAGGGTGCTGAATGTTGGATATGAATACCACTTTTGGAACATATATGTAGTAACTCATTACTGATATAATCCCCACAATTATCATATCTCAAGATCTTGATCTTTTGTCCAGATGCATTCTCAATCAAGGCCTTCAATTCAGTGAATTTTTCCAAGACTTTCGACTACTTTTTGATAAAAAAAACCCATGTGTATCTGGAAAAGTCATCAATGAAATTCAGAACGTACCTTCATCCATTCATGGATGTGATAGGCATGGGACCATTGATATCAGAATGTATCGGTCCCAAGATGCATGATGATCGACTTTCCTTCCCCTGATCGAACTTATGCTCAGGGTGCTTTCCAACAACACAACCCTTGCAAATTCCAGTGGTAGCTTTGATGACTGGGAGGCCTTCAACCATAGAATTCTTTTGTAATTGCGGCAAGTATTTGAAGTTCATATAGCTGAACCTCTCATGCTACAGTATACTAACTTAATTTCCATGAGTCAGCAATGCGGTAGGCTTTGCATCTGCTACAAAATGGGAGAACTCGTAGGCTTTTGCATGATGGTTTGCAAGGCCTTTTGCTACAATTTTTTGGAATGCAAGTTCTATGATATCTACATCATCTAGACTAAAGGTGAATCTCTTGGGAACTCCCGTATCTATCATTTTATAAACACTTAGGAGGTTTGATGCAAGAGATGGTACATACAGAACATTGGAAAAATAGCCATTCTCAAGATCTACAATACCTTGTCCTTTGGATATGATGTGGATTCATCTCCCATGTGGATGGAAATGGATTTTCCGGTCTCCAAATATGAAAAGGAGTCTCTTTCAACCATCACATGGTTCGAAGATCTAGAATCTATCAAGAGTGCTTTGGATTTCAAAGTTCTTTCCATGAGGGCATGACCTCTTTCATGTTGTGGTTCATGATCTTGTTGATCTCTCCTTCGAAAGCTTTCTAGAAGATTGATGTGATTTTTCTCAAGAAGAGAAGTATCTTCATCAAGTTAATTTTTCATGCAGGCATGTTCAGGGTGGAATCCCTTCCCGTAGTATGAACACTTGACTTTTTATTTCCCATGATGCCCTTTTCCTTTGTTCTTGTTCGAGCCAGATGGCTCTTCATGCTGCTGGTTTTCAACTTTAGGCTCAGGAGCTTCAAATTTGGGTTTTGGGTTCTTCTGCTGCTTTCCTTTACCTTTCATATCTTTGGGCCCCAAGACATAGAGGGTTTGATCTTGGGAGGATCTAATGATCCCCATATGGACAAGCTTATCATGTTCACTTGTTAGGGACTCAATGAAGGCATTGAGTAACGACATCTTCCATCCAGGGGTTATGAGCTTCCCTACATGGAATTTAGAGACAAACACTGAATAATCAGCTCCACGTTTGGAGAGTATGGAAAGGATGAGCTGATCATCCTCCTTCTCCACCTTACATTGCTTCAACAGTAAGACAATGTGCTTGAACTTTGTGAAAAAATCATTTAAGGTCTTGAAATTGGAAGGCTACAAAGACATCAACTTGTTATCAAGCTAGTATACTCTCAAATCATCCTATTTTCCATACAAGGTTTCCAATTTTTCCTAAATTTCCTTTGGAGTCTTCAATCCCGATAGATGCAAAAGAAGATCCTGAAAAATAGAGACGCACAAGAATCTGAATGCCTCATCTTTATTGTTCAAGAATCTAGCTTTGTCTGTCACAGAAGTAGGCTCTTCTTCAGTTTCCATAGTGACCCTATAGATTCCTCTGGCATGTTGGTGGATCTCCATGCCTCCTTTCCATGTATGGAAATTGAACGGAGTCAAGAGTTCTACGGAAGAAGCCATCTAAAATTGCTGGAGTGAATGCTTTTCACCTGTTAAAACCTGCAAATCACAACAAAAGGGGCACTGTAAGGTAAAAAAAACTACACATTTTAGGCTTTCATCACACCCAGTATAGTTGATCGAGCAAGATTGATCAACAATTCCTTTACTTGGGTTATTAAGTGGTAATCCTTGGCTTCTGGTGCAGTGCTAGAATTTTTAGCTTTTGCTCAATTTTTCATGCAAGATATGTCAAAAACCTTGTTTTTGAGAGATCTAAATTTCATCCTTCCGTGAGCTATGATACCATATTAATTTGTCACAGTGGTCTAGGAACTAGAAACGCGGTCTCACCAAGAATACAGACAAATATGCATAAAATTGGCAAAATTGTGTTGCAATTCGAGTAGCAGCTCTGTATAATCAATGAATAATGAATAATAAAATACAATAAACATGCAAGATGCATGAATTCTAAGACAATTCAAATTCCCAAGGAGGTAATTCAAATTGAATGAGTGGGTGTAGCTTAATTGACTGTAAGCCATAGTAAACACACTAGTTAACCAACTGATCAAGTGCCGATTGACTCAACTGAGTCCTAACTAAAGTTAGAGTGTAATAAGTGACCGATTCTAACTGAAAGTAGCTGAGACAAATGTCACTCCATGCCAACCAACAATCGGTAGTGCATTAATAACTCCAATGAGCCTCGATGGGGTTAATTGAAGTCAACTAGTAATCGGAAGTGGTTGTAGGTGCCTGTGTTAGCTCCAGTTCATAAATAATCATTAAAAATAATGAAATAATGAATGGAGGCACCTTCACCACTTAAATTAACTTATTGTAACCATCAGTTATCAATTAGGTTCATATATGACACTCAGATCACTCCCGGAGTGCTCCAGTTGGCCTCCCCACATGAAGGAGAAGGCTTAGTTGGCCTCCTTGACTGAAGGTAGGAATGGGTGTGCTCATGCTAATGTCATACAGTGTTCCTCTAATGTCAATTAAGTCAATAAAACTTAGGATGTCAATTAATGTCATACAGTGTTCCTCTGAGGACAAATTGGCCAAATTAAGTGTGCATGGTGGGTAAATGTCTCCAACAATAGGGTATCCCCCTGTCAAATACCTCTGGATGGATTCAACATCCTAGTGGGAGATCCATTCAGTAGTATAGAATAAAATTGGAATATACCTTGTTCATTATCCATTATATCTAGTCTCCTCCAAAGCGAAAGGCCTTCAAAACTTACCTCATATAATGCCATCTCAATTTGTCGTATGCTTTGGCAATGTCGAGTTTAACAATCATCCTTGTTTTTTTGGTTACTTCCAGGGAATGTATAGCCTCATGGACAAGAATAATGTCATCAAGGATTTGTCTTCCTTCCATGAACCCAAATTTTTTCGATCCAATCAGAAGAGGAAGGATTGGTTTCAGTATGTTGGCCATGACTTTAGAAATTATTTTGTAAATGACATTGCATAGAGCTATGGGTCTATATTTACCTGGCGCATCCACTCCTTCTGATTTGGGGATGAGATTTAGGATGGTCTCATTGGAATCCCTTAGGTCTCCACAATCTTGGCATGATTCTTCAACAATTTCCCATACCTCTTGTTTTATAAGATCGCAAAAATATTGGAAAAAATGGAGGTAAAGTCATCTGGCCCCGGGGCCTTTCCTAGAGTCATCTGGTGCATTGCTTCTTCCACCTATTAAATTTTTATTAGTTTGATAATACATCTCATTGTTTTCTTGATCGATCATACATCTCATAGTTTGATAATACATCTCATTGTTTTCTTGATGGGTTATTTTTTCAATGGCTTTTTTTCTGTTTAATTGGTTTTCTATCATGACCTATTTAAAGTGCCTCACTAGTTCCTCTTCTATTTCTTCTATGTTTTCAATGTTCCTTGCATCAATCTTCCTCAATTTTTGGATCTTCTATCGCTGCCTCTTTTGTATTATGGTGTTGTAGAATAATTTAGTGTTACTCTCTCCTTCTTGAAGCCATTGGTTCCGTGAATTTTGCTTTTGGTATATTTCTTCCCATTGCTCCCTCGATGCTATCTAGGAGGAGATATATTTCCCTTTTGTTTGACTTCATCCCCATATCCTTCATTCATGCCCCTTCTTTATATCTCCTCCAATTGGGACATGGATATTTTTTATCCTTGAATATGTTTCCAAAGTATTCTTTGTTCCATGTACAGATTCTAACTTTTGGTGCCTTCAGTTTTTCTTGGAATTGGTAGATCCTCAATCCCATAGGGGGAACCAATTCCTACCAATACTTATTTTCATGTCCCCTCCTATCCACTAGAGAGGGAGGGAAACCATTACCACTAACTAACTGATGTAGGAGCATCCAAATCAAAGTTCACTCTATTCAATTCTATGAAAATTCTCTAACTTCCAAATAAAAAAGAAATTGATCTTGTCAGTGCTCAATTCGACGATCCGCAAAGAAAAATATCAGAGGATATCGAACGAAGGAGAAAGATTACGATGGAAATCGATGGTCACACTTTGTTCCGCATCTAGAAATAGATCAACGGCTAAGAATCAACCCGCAAGAATCAATAGTGCGGAAAGCTTGAGTTTGCGGAATCAGGAAATATGGAAACTACAATCCCGCATCCCGCATGCCACATGCGGAATATAATGTTGTAGAAAGGAGAGTTTTGGAAGGATATCTACGAGGAAATTGTGATCCCGCATCCCACATGCGGAATAGGCCATTGTGGATATCGTTCATTGCGAAAATAGAAATTGTAAAGCCACATACCACAAGTTGCATAAAGGAGAGTTACGAAAGGAAATCTACAAGGAATAGAATTTACAACAAGAAGTTTCCGCATCCCACATCCTGCATCCTACAAGTTGTGGAAACAATATTTATGTCCAAAAATTCAGCCTGTTAGCAGAATTCTTGGATAGTTTTTATCATTCAAGCCATCACTAACCCGGGAAATCTAATCCCTCATAAAAAATAAACCATGAAAATGCATTGAACATAAAAACATTTACAGATGCCTAAAGGAATCTACAACATAAGCAATACACATTCATTCAATGCATTCATGTTGTTCATAACTCATAAAGCAAGAAACATTCATCATTTTCAAGAATTCCACATGTTCATGAATAATTTACAAAACAAATACATTGTAGGGGTTGAATGCATGAGAATACTTATCCTAAGAAGAAGCTTTCCTGCAACTAGCTATGCCATTGCAACGCTCCACCCAAACATAGTGTAGTGTGCTCCTTAATATCTTAGCATCACTTTCACCCTTGAGCTGGGCATGATTTCCACAATGAAATAGGGGACACAGACTCACACACAACAAGGCTATACACCCATAGTCGAGCCAATAATCACATCCAAACATAGTCAACCCACTAATAGATGGGTTCTTGGACTTACTTATCCAAGCCAACATAAGGATGCACTAGACAACAAAATACAAGTTCTGGGTATGGACAAAAAGTCCTGGGAACCCAAAACCAAATATGAAAATGGGGAAAACAACCCAAGTGACCCAAATCATTCAGAAAATGTTGGATGGGATTCCAAAGGGAAAAATGACCTCTATTCATAACCAAATCATTGAGACCAAATGAAGAATGCCTACACATCAATTACAAGTTCTAGGATTTAATGAAAACATCATGGAATCCAAAACAACAATGGAAATCGGTGAACAACAACCCTATGACCAAAATCGACTTCACAGAATGTCAATAGCTTCACGTGGGTGAAGACGACTCAACAACCATTCTGAAATCGTGGTTCCCTCTTCAATCTGCTGGGCATTTCCAAAAAAATTCTCTAGCCATGTGAGAATGAAAACAAATGCAAAATCATGTAGGAGAAAAAAATAGAGGATGGAGGACTGATAAGAAGAAAAATCAGCTGTGTGCTTGCTCCCTGAATGAAGGATAGATGATCAAAAACGTCCCACCACTCCCCAAAATGCGAGGGAAGATGAAAACATGAATGCATGAGGGAATGGGCATACATTTTTGGTTTTTTCTTGCCCATGAAGTCAAAACAAGTTTTTAAAAAATGGGTGCTCTACCCAATTTGAATTGTTTTGGCCACACTCTTACCATTCCCACGAAATAACTACCTCAACCAAATTCTGGCAGAAATAAATGATTGGGGAAAAAGACAAGAAATGCGTAGTTGACAGTTTTGATGGGTTTTCCCCAATGGCTCAAGGTTAAACATTCCCCCTCCCTATTCCTTGTGAAATCATGCCCCCATATCTGTAACATTGCGGTGCATAGCTAGTTGTGGTATTTTTATTAATTTGCATTTTACATGATTTCTAAAACATATATATTGTTCTTGACTTAGCACCATAAAACGTAGGCATAAAACTTGATCAACTATACACAAAACATCAACAAATGGCAAGGACTTGGCCTTGAGCTCCTTTCCATGATTCCATACAATAGTTACATCATGTACAATCAAAATACCATGGGTTCAAAACCAGGGTGTTACATTTCCCTCCCCTTTCGAATAGCACTGTCCTTAGTTCATAATAATAATTTAACAATTACTACACTGGCACCGCCCTCAGTGCTCTGTAAACTTGAACAAAATGGATGTTCCAATCGTATGGCATCGTCGAGATACCATGTAGCCTCATCGGAATTGTTGTGCTCATTCTACATTTTCACTTGTACAATGGTATGATATGAACTCCTCCTTGGTCCCACTAAGCTATTGTCTTGCGCACAGAATCCTCCAAGTCCTTGATTGCATGCATCAACACACACCACCAAATCTCTTCCTGATCTTGGAGAATCCTTCTCTGCAGCTTGGAACATCTCCAATGTCTTTGGAATCTAGCAATACCTATGCTCAAACCCGAAGCAATGAGTCAAATCCCATGTTAGTATTCACAAGATTTTCCCAAATCATAGATGTATCACATACACATCTATATTGACATGAAATAAACAAGAAGTTTATAAGTGAACCAAATACTTATCTTGCATAAGTAGCTGGTTTTTGTTTCACAGGTGTCCGAATGGGATTAATACAATCATAGCACTCACAACCCTACCCCACACCACACCTTGGTGGCCATTAAAGGGTAGCCAAATTTCGCCAAGCCTCGGATCACCTAAAAATATATTTCAACCGAGATCTGACAACTCTGCTTCAGAGCCTAAAAATACCTCTAGGTTCTCACCAAGCTTGGCTCCTCCTTTCCAGGCACCACAACAATTAATTCGCATGTCAGATTCATTCATATAAGGTGCAATCTATAATAAGATTTTCAAAATCATGGCTGCATCATATGCTCATGTATTTTTACAGAAAATAAACAACAACAAAAGTTTGATAAGTAAACCAAATACTTATATGTATAACATATCTCAACCGATATATGGTATCCCTGCTCTAGAGCCCAACACCTCTTTCGGTGCTTAATGGAAGCTCTTCTTAAGACTCGGCACTTTGTCCCAGTGCTTACCAACTTTCCAGCATTATCTGGGTAGCATCTCTCAACCGATATTGGGTAGCTCTGCTCCAGAGCCTAAAACCTATTTGGGTGCTTAATGATAGATCTAGCTTAAGATCCTAGCACCTCCTCGAGTGCTCACAAAGCTCAGGCACTTCCTTTCTAGGAAGCATAATAGATTAACTCACATGTCAAATTCATTCTCGCAAGATTTATTTCTTAACAAGATTTTCAAAGTCTGAGCTGAATCATTATGTACACATGTAATTACAAAAAATCAACTAGGATTCGCCAAGTAATACAATACTTATATGTATAGCATATCTCAACTGAGATCCGATCAGCCCTGTATTTAGATCCCAACACCTCCTTGTGTGCTTAATGACAACTCTAGCTTAAGGGCCCAGCACCTCCTTCAATTTCTTACCAATGCTCAAGCACTTACTTTCCAGACATCACAATACCTAGGGGTTATTCTCTTCACAGAGCCCCCACTCTCATGGCAGTCCCCTTACAGTGTGAATGTGTGTGAAAAGAAGTATAACTAGATGTCTTACACCCTGGGAGTAACCAATGATGCATATCAATGCCTAGCTGGTAGGGGGGGTGAGGCTATGTACTCTTATACATCCTTCTAGATGATTCATCTTTCTCAAATGCATCCTCCCCAGAGCTATGTACTCCAGGGGCATAGCACCATCATCTCACCTACGTTACATACAAGCATGCAGTTTATATGAGATGTCATTATAAAAATAATTGCAATTATAGGTTTTCAAACCTATCCCAAACACATCCCTCTGAGAAGCTATGTATCCAAGAACATCCTTCTGAGAAGCCATGTACGTCCAGTACATATTTTCATCATCTCACCTAGGTTACATACAAGCATGCAGTTTACTTGAGATGTCATTATAAAAATAATTGCAGTTATAGGTTTTTAAACCTATTCTTCTAGGCACATCCCTCCGAGAAGTTATGTATCCAAGTACATCCTTTCGAGGATCCATTTACAACCAGTACATGTTTTCATCATCTCACCTGCATTACAGACATGAATGCAGTTTATGTACGATGTCATCATAAAAAATTAATAATAGACTTTCAAATATATTTCATGCCTGGATAAATTTCAAATTATCAAATTATCAATAACATTGATAGTCAAATTGAAATTTGAATTCACAATTCCAATTCCCACAGAAAAATCAGATTTTGCAACCATGAGATCATCCTCATATTGTTTGGATTTTTCAAGTGGGGAGTACTCATCCCTGACTTACACATGCTTCCCAAAACCTAGACATTCACATAGAACATGTCATCTCAACACCATTTTATATAGGCCAAACATTTATATTTAATTAACAATCATCAACAAAATTTAAAATCTGAAGTTCAAAATCTATTCTATTCAAAAGTTAGATTTCAGTCATTAGATCCTTCTCATAGCACATGCTAGTTTCCTACCTTGGTTTCAGTGGGTACAACCAGACTGATCTGCTCAGGTCATTCTACCTGTAGTCTTTAGGAAGGGCCATTTCCTCATGGATCCACAAGTTCACACATAGGCTTCCTCAACCCATACATAGACTCAATTTTTCCTGCAAAATATTCTTCAGTGAACCTCCTGTAGTATCCTGCAAGTCCCACAAAATATTTTACATATGTTAATTTTCTTGGAGCATGCCAACTTCTCATGGCCTCAATCTTTTCAAGGTCTACAGATAATCCTTTATATGATATAATGTGATCCAAATAATGAATTCCATCTTTGTAGAATTCATAGTTGCTCATCCTTGCATAGAAATGATGCTTCGTGAGCATTTTCAAGACCAGCCTCAATTGTTCCACATGTTTTTCCTCATCCTTTGAATAAGTAGGAATGTCATCAAGGAAAACAAGAACATACTTTCCCAAGTACCTACTGAAAACATTATTCCTATGACATATAAATGTAGTTGGTGCATTTGTGAAACCAAATGGTACCACTACCAACTCATAAGATCCATACCATAATCTGAAGGTTGTCCTATGAACATCTTCATCCTTGATACTTATATGATGGTAATTAGATCGCAAGTCAATCTTGGAAAATACCTTCACTCTTCTCATTTGATCAAAGAGGTCATCAATTCTAGGAAAAGGATACTTGTCCTTCACAGTGACTTTGCTCAGCTGCCTATAATCAATACACAACCAAAATGTACTATCTTTCTTCTTCACAAATAGAACTAGTTATCCCCAAGGAGACACACTTGGCTTGATATACTTCTTATCCAACAAATCGTGCAACTGCATCTTCATCTCTAGCATTTTCGATGTACTCATTCTGTAGGGTGTATTGGACACTCATGTTGCTCCTGGCACAAGCTCAATTGTGAAATCAATGTCTCTCTTTGGAGGAAGCCCTGGAATTTCATCAGGAAGAAAATTCTTGAATTCCTGTAGCATATGAAATCCCTCCAACTTAGGAGTATCATACTCAACTGCCTCCAAAGCATGAGCTGCATGCACTCTGCAACCTTTCCCATATAACTTCTTTAGCTGCCTTGCTGAAGACTTCCTTCCAGGGATCACTTTTGGAATTCCTTTAACAACCCTTAGGTTTCCTTCATCATCCAAGCACTCAAAATTCATGTTGTAACAATCAAGCTTTGCTCTAAGTGGTTCCAACCAATCCATTCCAATGAGGACATCATATGATCCAAGTGCATAACATTTAGATCTACACAAGTGATTAACCCATCCATGACCAATGGACATTTAATTACCACCTCACTAACCTTCTTCTTGATTCTAGTGGTTAGTTCAACTAACCATGATTTTATATGCTTTGAGTTCTTCAAAGTGCATATCTCAACTAGTCCAGAGGTGATATAGCTGTGAGTCAATCTAGGGACAATCAAAACAGAAATAGTTTGTTCAATCATCTCACCCGCAACTGCCACCACAGTTGAGTTATGACCTGCCTGGTGGTCTTCTAACACTGCACAAATTTTAGGAATTATCCCTGCTTCCTGACCCATAGTTTCAACTTCTTGGGTGCTAGGGACTTGACCCTCATTCTTATTCTCAAGTGGAGAATTCCTATGCAGATGGGGTCCTTCACAACCCCAACATTTGAGTGGTTCCTTTAGCTTTTCCCTCATCATTCTGGCCGACTCAATCACAACTTGTGATAGCTTCCTTTGCTTCTTTAGGAGGTGAGAAGGTTTAAAACATTTCTTCCTTGGGTTAAGCTTTTCATTCTTCTCGTCGGAATTTATCCTACTCCCTTATATATATTTTTAATGGATTCCCAAAATTTATATGCTTTTGGAGATCTGCCAAACTCTATAGCATGCATGTAGTAAACTGGTTTTTCTCTACCAAAGCCTTTACCAACCTTTTATTTTTTTCTTTGAAATCCTGTAAATTTTCCCTCAGGCTTCTTATAGTAGCTGCATTATCTGGGAAACTCTCATGCTCCCTCTTCCCAACAAATTCAGTTCCATGACCTTAGACATTGTAAGATGGCCTTACATTCCCTTCCCCGTGTGGACAAATCCAGCGTAAATGGGGCCCTCCACATCTCTAGCATTAGAGTGGATTTCTTCCCTCTTGTGGGCCTCTGGGTTTGCCTCCATAGCATCTTTCCTGTGTCCATAGGGATCCTATGCATCATCCATGTTGTTACTCTTCTTGGCACTGATATTCTTTGACCTCCTTGGTCGGACCAAGATCAACTCTTCAATCTGCACTATGACTCAATTTCTTATTGAAAGCACAATCGGTCAAGATCATAGTAGAATTTAGATCATGGTCATGGTGCATTTCATTGGGTTGGATAAGTTTATCAATTCTTCTAAATAGCACTCTGTCTTGCTATATTTTTCTTTCTGCAACCAATTTCCTTGGCACAGTTATACCAATGTTGCAACCAGCAGCTCTGTCAAATCATAACCTATGTGTTATTTTCCATTTTTATCTATTCAACTTGGCCCATTTAGGCCCTAGTGCTACAACCAGGAGCTCTAATACCACTTTGTCATGTCCCATCCTGTCCACCAGAGAGGGAGCATGACCATTACCGCTATCTAACTGATGCAGGAGCATCCAGCTCAAAGTTCAATCTATTCAAGTCTTTGGAAATTCTCTAACTTCCCAATAGAATAGAAATTGATTCCATCAGTGCTCAATTCGACGATCTACAAAGAAAAATACCATAGGAGATCAAACGATAGAGAAAGATCGCGACAAAAATCGACAATCAGAATCTATTATGCATATGGAAATAGATCAACGGCTGAGAATCAACCCGCAAGAATCAACAGTGCAGAAAGGTTGAGTTTGTGGAATCAAGAAATATGGAAACTGTGATCCCACATCCCACATCCCACATTTTGCATGCGGAATAGATAGTTGTGGAAGGGAGAGTTGCAGAATGAGATCTGCAGTGAAATTGCAATCTCACATCCTGTATCTCGCATGCGGAACAGACCGTTGCAGATACCGTTTGTTATGGTAATAGAAATTGTGAAGCCACATCCTGCAAGTTGCAAAAAGAAGATTTATGTCCAGAAATTCAAAGTGTAAGTAGAAGTCTTGGATATATTTAATCATTCAGGCCATCACCAACCTGGGCAATCTAAGCCCGCATAAAACATAAACCATACAAATGCATTGAACATAAAAACGTTTACAGATGCCTAAAGAAATATACAATGCAAGTCATACACAATCATTCAACTCATTCATGTTGTTCATAACTCATAAAACAAGAAACATTCATCCTGTTCAATAATTCCACATGTTCATGAATAATTTACAAAGCAAATACATTGCAGGGGTTAAATGCACAAGAATACTTATCTTAAGAATAAGCTTTCCCACAACTAGCTATGTCGCTGCAACATTCCACCCAACCATAGGTTAGTGTGCTCCTTAATCTCTCAGCATGACTGCCACCCTCGAGATGGGCATGATTTCCACAAGGAACTAGGGGACATAGACTCAGACACAATAAGGCTATACACCCACAGTCAAACCAATAATCACATCCAAACACAGTTAGCCCACTAACAGATGGGTTCTTGGAATTACTCATCCAATCCAACAAAAGGATGCACTACACAAAAAAGACAAGTTCTGGATATGGACAAAACTTCCTGGGAACCGAAAATCGAATATGGAAAATGGGGAAAACAACCCAAGTGACCCAAATCGTTCAAAAAATGTTGGATGGCCTTCCAAAGGAAAAAATGACCTCTGTTCACACCCAAATGATTCAGACCAAACAAAGAATGCCTACACAACAATTACAAGTTCTAGGACTTAAGGAAAACATCATGGAAGCCAAAACAACAATGGAAATCGGTGAACAATAGTCTTATGACCCAAATCGACTTCACAGAATGTCAATAGCTTCACGTGGGTGAAGACGTATCAGCAACAACTCTGAAATTGTGGTTCCCTATTCAATCTGCTGGGCATTTCCAAAATGATTCTCCAGCAATGGGAGAATGAAAACAAATGAAAAATCATGCAGGCAAAAAAAAGAGAGGATGGGGGACTGATAAGAAGAACAATCAGCTATGTGCGTGCTCCCCGAATGAAGGATTGATGATCAAAAACGTCCCGCCACTCCCCAAAATGTGAGGGAAGATGAAAACATGAATGCATGAGGGAATGGACATACGTTTTGGGTGTTTTATTTCCCATGAAGTCAAAACACGTTTTTCAAAAATGGGTGCTCTGCCCAATTCGATTTTTTTTTCCCATACTCTTCCCATTCCCATGCAATAACTACCTCAACCAAATTATGGCAGAAATAAATGATTGGGGAAAATACAAGAAATAGGTAGTTGACAGTTTTGATGGGTTTTTCCCAATGTCTGAAGGTTAGAAATTCCTGCTCCCTGTTCCTTGTGAAATCATGCCCCCATCTCTTTAACGTTGTGACACATAGCTAGTTGTGGTGTTATTAGTTTGCATTTTACATTATTTTTCAAACATATATACTATGATTGACTTAGCACCATAAAACATAGGCATCAACATTGATCACCTATAAAAAAAACATCAATCAATGGAAGGGTCATGGCCTTGAGCTCCTTTCCATGATTCCATACAGTATTTACATCATGTACAATAGAAATGCCTTGGGTTCTAAACTGGGGTGTTACACTTATGAAATAATGATTTAATTTTTTTTTCAAGCCATAATTTTTCAAATATAAATGGTTTCTTGTTGTGATTATCAAACTTTCCCCATTGCAAACATATGTGCCAATGATTTAACCCATCCGTTGGGAGGACGCTAGATGACACCTCTCATGCCTCTTTGACAATGTCCTCAGAGAACAAGAATCAATCCAATCTTGACATGACATGGTATTCCCTTCCATGTTGATTATTCCATGTGAGCCATTCATTTCATGTTTCTAAGTCAACTCAATGACTTTCCTCTATGAAATCCCTAACATATTCTTGAAATTTTTCCATGTTCCTTATTCCTCCTTTATTCCCCCCAAGATAGGTTATCATATTGAAGTCTCCTCCCATTATCCATGGACTACTTCCTATTTTCCCATTAAAACAATGTAATAATTCCATAAGTGAGGATTTATAAGTTAACGAGATCTAGCCATATATATTATTTATGGTTCCCTTTGTCCCAAAATCCAAGCTCGTGAAATCCATCGTCAAAGAGAAACATGTTTCCCAAAGCCTTGATAAGGTGACCATTTATGTATGCCACAGAATCGCTAGCCCTCCTTCCCTCTTGTTGGAATCTATTGCTAGTGTCCTACATCCTTTCCACACCCTCTGCACTACTTGCTATAGGGTATCATACTTACACTTCGTCTCTTCGAGAAAGAGCACTAATAGCTTCTCCATCTTAATATTCTTGGCTAGAACTTTAATTTTCCTGGGGTGGTTGCATCCCCGAATATTCCATGATAATATTTGCATTGGTTCACTCGGTTAAGTTCAGCGAAGGACGCTACTATCGCGTGATATTGACTTGATTTGATGAGATTGATTCCCATCTCTGCAATTCTTTGCTTGTTTGTCTTCATTCCTCTACTTGGATCCTCCTCAAATTTCTTCCTCTTGTTTCTCTTCTAGGGCTCCGTAGCTATCCCAATTTTTTTATTGGCCCTTTTTTCAATGATATCTTCCTATAGGATCTCTAACTATTGACTTAACACACACCCTTTCCCTTTTTTCTCACATTCTTTCTCAATTTTGTCTAGATCTTACTCCCCAAGTTCCATGTCCTCAACCCCATCTTCCTCCATAGATTCCATATACTCTCCTTTACTTAGTCCCTCTTCCTCCTTGGCCTCCATATTGTTCGGTTGGAATTTTTCAGTATCATCCTTATTGTTAGGCCTTTCTTCTTCTTCCCTCTCACTCAGAATCACAAATCTACTGTTTCTGTTTGATTTCCCCACTTTGAACACTTTTCCTTGTTTCTATTTTGGACCCAATTGAGGCATTCTCCTTCTATTCCGGACCTGAACAAAGTCATCCTTATCCTCCTTCTTCTCCTATGTCTGTGGAATGGAGGGAGGTTACTAGCTATTCTTTGGGAAGTTCCTGCTAAAGTGCCCATTTTCATGGCAGTGTCCGCATCTGAATGGAACGTGTTCATAGTCAATTGGTTGTTTCCATTATTCATCTTCCCAATTTAAGTTAATGGCCTCTGGTAGCTCTTTTGACATATCCATATAAACACATATGCGAGCATTTTGGATTTTATGTCCCTGTGTCATGATGGACGCAAGTTCAGTCCCTTCTTGGTCGACACAAAAATGCCCAAGATATTAGCCCTATGGAGCAGAGTTCTACTGACCGCACCTGCAACATAGATGTTGTCTCACCTAGATATCTCAGTTCCATGGGTAATTCCCAGAACCACATTTCCGCAGTTTGTGTTGGAGGGTGTTTTAGTACCTTGGATATGCGCCAATGTTTCCAACAAATATTGGGAAGGTGGGTTACTAGTTTTCATAGTAATTCAATGTGAAGGTTACGCTACAACCCTTATTTATGCGATTCACGTAAAAAAATAGTGAATAGACAGCATGAGCATATTCATTACTATAATGCAGAATTCATACATTTATCCATTTGCAACACAATAATCGATCAATCATTTAACACAACATTCAAAGATATATTTAGGATACTTCAATCATTCACACATATACACAACATGTAATGTGGAAACCCATCCGGGAAAAAAATAGAAGGTTCTTTTCATCTGGCATGAGGAAATAGATGCACCTTTTGTCTACGCACAAAGTTGCAAACTCTGTTCTAGATCGTATCTTCTCTCTTTATAGATGTTTCCTCCCTCTCACGCTCTCTGATCTTCTCTCTTCTTCTCTTTAAAGAATTTTCGTCCCTCTCATGCTATCTGATCTTCTCTCTTCTTCTCTTTCTATTCTACTCCTACTAGCGATTCACACATAGCCTAGATCTTCTCAACCTTCTCTACTTGCCTGGGAACTCAGCTGCAGACACTCTACTCTGATGCACTCAATGATACAAAGTTCCTCTACCAAAATGCGTTACTTCCATCTTAGTTCAGCTTAACAACTATCAGGTTGGCTATCTGTCTAACTATTTAATTTCCTAGCATCTAGTGTCTAACCCAACTACATCTTGGGTTCCTTATTTTGTGGCCTCATTAGAGACTCGACACAAATACCATACATGCTTGTTATAGAATCAATATCGACTCAATATAGAATCTAAATGACTCATTAAAGACTCCTTTTCAGTTGCTTTCTCATCCGACTTACTATATTCAGCCAACAGGTTGTCTTTCCTATTCTAGTAACACATAACAAAAGGCACTATTGGCTTGACTTACAAAGATACCTTCATGTGTGTGGTTTCCACTAGATCCAGTCAAGCTCATACCCACAATCGTTAAGGACTGTCTCTTTCTCAGGGTTATGCCTTACTGTCACTTTCTGACTGTTACATTATCTGCACGCCTGCTTTTGTCGATATTATTCCATCTTGTATCTTGTTATGTCCTTCATTCATGGCTTACTTATCTAGCAAATATTCCTTGTCCTGCTCCTTCTCTTTGTCTTCTTCTTCTCTTTCCTTCTTTTGTCGCAACATTCTTCCCTTTCGTTTGATGCTACTTCTTCTGTCATATCTCCTTCCTCTTCTCCTTTACGCTCTTCTTCCATACTTAGGAATAATTATACATGAATTTTTCCCTTCTGTCTTGAGGCTCACAGGCCCCCAACACTCACCTATGGCTCATCCTGAGCCACGTGAACTAGTGCTCCATAAACTGACTTGCACTGATGTTTTTCTAAAAATCCTCCATGATTTTCAGCAACTTCTCTATCTATGCGCACACTTCTTCTATTTTCTGCATGTGCTCCACATGTAGGAGCTGACATGTTTCAGCATGACTCTTTCTATAGAGGTTGCTACCTTGTGCAGCTTCAAGTGCACAGGATGAATTATGCCCATGACTTTCTATGCTTTTGACTTTATGTTGCTTCTGTTTTTGATCGTATGTTCCTTCTGTATTTGGAGCTGGTTGGAGGCTTTATGTTTCTTTGTGTTTGGATTTATGTTATGTAAGATTTATATCTCCTAGTACCACTATCATTTTTACAAACCCCCATAAGGCAGTTTCATTCATTAACAGTACTAAAGCCTTTTCAGACCTGTCATTCCTGTCTTGTTCTCGATTTTTTTACTGCTCAGTGGAGTAGGATGTAAGGGTAAAATGCAGGGGATGAAGGAATTATTGATAACACTGATGTTATTTGTCCACATTTCTAGCTTCAGCCTCCAACTCATCCCAAGTTTTTTCATCCTCCCTTCAAAAAATCCCTCGGTGTTACCCATGAATGAGTATGCAACATCCAAGTAAGCCTCAAATCTCGTGGCAGTCACTCAATCCAGCTCATGGTCATTGTTTCTCATTAAGACAGTGCTGGTGATACCTATCATCCTCTTCATGTAGTACCTCTGTCCATAAAGGTATTACAGTGCGAAAAATATTTGGAATCGGCATCACCTCCCATAGATTCAGCAGTTTATAGTGATGATGGTGATGATGTTGGACTCTGGTTCTTCCTCTCTCAGTCTAAACATTTGTTATGACTAATAGTTCCTAGCAATGGATACTATGCACTGTGGCAATTAATTCTTGGAAACTATGTCCAGAGGATTTTGTGGGATTTCCTCTATTCTTTGAATTCTTGTCGCTGCTTCTTTAGTCATTCTCAGCTCCTTTGAGGCAATTGTTATTAGGAATTCTCAATCAGTGCGGACACTGCTTGTTCCTTTGCAATGTAAGTCACAACTATAGAAAAAAAATACACAGCAACATATCCTTTCCTTGAATAATCAAATCAACTGACATGAAATACAATATACCTCAACCTTATATCCGCTTGTCTTCTTCCCAAAAGTCATTGCAATAGCTTAGTATCTGCAAAATAAATCACAAGACAAACGAAAAGGAAGAGAGCATCATGAAAAATTTACTATTCATATTAGTGATCAAGGAATCCAATAATATGTAATTACAAGCAATACAATCAAATACAAGAAAGGGAAATTTCTTTGTATTAATATATGGATGAGAAAGAAGTACAACCAAAATCCTTGATGTCGATGGCTTTGATCTCAACAAGAATGTCTATAATCTCCTATGACTATGAATACCTCTCCAACCACAAGCTAACTCTACTTTGCCTCTGATTCAAAATTTAAATTAGCAACATAAGGATGCTTTTCCTAGCCTCTCCCACTCTCCTCATGAAGGCTCCATTTATAGACCTAGAACTCAAGAGATGATTTGGAAAAAGGATAGGATGAGATGCCTATAGGTGAGGAAGGAAAATGCCACCTCTTCCAAGCTTATAGGAACTAACCCTATGGAGGTTTCTGCATGGAAGCTTCTAGAAACATATTTTTTTTCTCATTTACTAACCATCGGTGCTCTTAGAAAAACTGACAAAGGCGTCGACCTAGTGTTTTTGCCAAAGAAGAGGGAAAACGAATCTTTTTGCTCAACTAGGATAGGCGTCACCGACACTCTATGAAAAAAACATGAAGGCCTTGTCCCTTCTAGTTCTGGGAAAAAAGTGACCAAAGTGACTCAAGCTAGGATTTCTGGGAGGTTGAAAGGAAAAGTGAAATTCTCATGGAGGATGCTAAGCAATGTGATATTTATGGGTGCAACAGAACGCCCCCCAAAGTATGAAGATAGAAGAAGGTGATAGGTGAAATAGTTTGCAATGTTTTTCGTTTGATACAAAGGAAAATAGAGAAAAACTCATACACGACCAGTAACTGACCTCATCCAAACCAATCATATCTACAGACCAATACATTGTAGATCCATGAATAACTACTATAGGAGGTATGACATAGCTATGGAATATACAAAGTAGATCCATGTCTTTCAACCTCAATAAGGAACACAGCCACCAAACATATAATGTGGATCTGTGTCATGACTCTAAATGATCTCCAAATGAAACTTAGGCATAGGAAATGATGATGTTAGCCTAACCACTTAGGGTATTCATTTTCATCTCCAAACGATACGAGTCTAACCATGTGATTTCAATTTCTTGACGTCGGATATGGTAGAAACCACTTGATTACCAGTCAATAATGTAAATTGTTAACAAGTGCGAGGGAAACCACCATTTATGTCAATGATTCCCAAGGTATCTCAGTACATACCACCGAATGTGAATAAAGGAATTGAAGTTGAACACTTGATGATATCTTTCAATCAAGAGCCAATGATGTAAACTCATGTTGAAATCAAGGTAACCTGCCATTAAGGCATGTAGGCCCAAGGTACTGTCTAGGTTTCTAGGTCTAATTCTTGGATAATGATTTGAAGTTGACAGGAATAGACTTGTCACAGGAAGGCCATGATGATTCCCACATTAGTGCCACGAAACTAGCAACAAAAATTGATTTGAAGTAATGGGACTGACTTAGACATGACTGAATTTTAAGGACAAGTGAAGCTACTGATGAATTATTTCTCTGGGAGAGACAACCTTTGAACAGTTTGACAGCACGACACATGACTTGGAAACATTGAATTAAATGAGAATAGAACCAGGTGTAATGCAAGGAATATGACAAAGCATTCTTTGAATTGACTCAAAGGATTCAGATGACTCACAAAAGTGGATCGACTCGGAGACAAACTAAAAGCCCAACTGTTCAGATATGAAAATGCAGACAAGTGCCATTTTCAAAGGTGGACTGTAGAGTACTGCCATTTAAACAAATGAAAACCATTCCCCTTTCCTTTAATTTACCCACCTCTAAAGGTGAGTGCCCCTATTTGTTTTTATGAGTCCAAATAGGGTATCAACCACTCGTTAAAGCTCATCAAATGATGAGTCCATTCTCATATTTTTCACGAACCTGAGAAAGGAGGGGTTTGTTCGCAAAAGAGGGTCCTTCATTGTTCAATTTTATGAGTCCGATGAAATAAAACTCATTTGTCGTTCACATTTAGAGAATTTGAAATGACTAAGAAGACTCCAAAAGGTCCTTTTTCGTAAATAAGGCCAGGCGGTCTGAAAAAGAGATAACCTACCCTTGACTAGTCGACCATTCTGATTCTTTTACAAGCATGAACACAACAAGTTCGCTTGGAAATATTTTTGTGTTTTGAGGAGACTAAAAAGAGCTTAAATATAACACCCGAACTAGGTTCCTTTTCATAATCCACTTTTAACGAGTCTGAAAAAGTGAAAAAGTATACTCGACACCTTTCTACTAGAATTTTAATGAGCATGTAAAAAGGGTAAAATAATGCTCAGTACTTTTTCAGTTTTGCTCTAATCTCGAAAAAGACAAAAATAGCTTACATCGTAGCCATGACCCAATTTTTACCTGAAAAACTCAAAAAACACTATTAAAAGCCATTTTTTTAAAACTATAGAAAGTAAAAAATAAAAACCCACTTTTACCAAAATAATTTGGATTTCAAAATTAAATAAATTACAGTATATTTTTGAAAACTCCAAATATTCTATAAATAGAAAGGGTAGGTAAGTTATTTTTACCATTTTCTTTTTACCATTGGTGAGTTTTGGAAGTTGTCTTTGATAGAAAGAGTTTCATCTGGTGATTTTGCAAGCGTTCTTCACCACATTGTTCTTCATTCTCCTTAAAAGAGGTAAGTATTTGTTTCTTTCCCCTCCATGTTCACAAAATATCAGTTTGCTTCTTTTGCATTGTTTAATTCCAAGTTCCTAAAATGTTTTTGATAGTTTAAAAGGCAAGATAGAAGGTGGATTTATCTTTTACAATGGTATGGTAGGGGATTAACCATCCCAATAAAGGTTTCTAGCCGCATTAGGAGGCAATTTTTTCTTTTCTGTAAGGTCTTTGGCCATCGGGAAGAGCTCCCGATGGCGCTCTGTCCACAACAAACAGATGCTCGACGCTCTACAAGCCACAAGAAGAAGCACCGTGGTGCTATCTGGGAGAAGGCTAGGAGCGTCGTAGGAGGAAAAAGAAAGAAAATAAAACCCTAGTCCACCAAAAAAAACAATTCTTCATTTTTTTCTTCTTTCTTTGTAACTTATCATTTCATTTGCTTTTCTTCCTTTTAACCATGAAATGTTTTTGTTATGGAGAGAAATTCCTATGGCTTGGGGTACCACAACAGACAACTTAACTCCAGAAATCAATCCTTTCCTATATGTAAGAGAAACCAAACTACTAACACTAAAGTATTTTGATTCATACCTTATTCTGGACGGTTGGTTTAGATCCCTGTTGAGCTTTCCAACTTCAGCTTGACTTGATGAATTGATTCCTCAACATTCAATAAACAAGACAAGCATAATATATATAATTGTGTTAGCTCTACTCTAGAATATATAATCAATAACATATAAGCATTTGAAATCATCCATGGATAAAATATTCATTCAAACACACATTANATCATATATGACAATGAATACAACCTCTGTCAGCACGTCTGCGAATAGGAGAAACCGAGTCCCCGACTTGGGCCTCCACCACTCCAATCCTCCATCTCTCGATAGCAAGCTCATAAGCAAAAGGTAAGCTTGGGAAGAACACAAAATTGCTCCAAGGGACAAAGGGGATCCAGACTCAAGCACAAGTTCTGGCAACAATGGACTATAGTTCTCTTGCTCTTAATTTCTCATATGCCTTCAATGTATCCAAAGGGTTCCTTATATAGCTTTTCAATGGGGTAATGAAAGGTCAAATCCAAGCGATCTCAAGGCATATGGAAGGAGAGGATACCAGTGAGTTGGATCCACATCAAGGAAAACTCCAAAATAATTTGGCCTTTTGCACACATCCTGATGTATGCGGTTTTAGAGGTCAAAACCGCGTATATACACGATAAAGGGTTTAAAAGTCACGTATGGAAATTTAAGCATATTTTTATGGATGATCTAGGAAACATCAAAGGAACAAAAATGGTCCAAGGGTCTAAGGAGTCTGCATAGGGATAGGGAAGGCCATAAAAGTGTGATTCACCATGTGTGGTAAAATATGCTATAAGAGTTTTCTAACTACAAACGTTGTATGTTACAGGTACATCATGGTAATTTGGAAGGAAAGGGAACATGAAGTCCCAGACAACCAGGCTACAAATGATCCAACCACCATCGAGGCTCTATAAAATTATGGGATGCTTAAGTTTTTCGAGATACCTGGGATGAAAGAACATATCCGACTGCTAAAATATATCATATATGTGTGGGATCCCAACCAGGATCATTTTGTGGTGGGAGTCCATATCCTACCTATAGAGGTCAAGGATATTTATTTTCTGATCAGTTTTTCTATGAGGGGAATCCCAGTAGTTCTATCTAGAGCACGAGGAGGAGAAGGCTCCCTGGATGATATTATTGATCCACACTACTCACTGGGTACAAAGTCCTAACCGGGGAAGCTACGGATCAATTCTTTAGTAGATCTTCTCTTGAGGACAATGGTGTATACTATCGGCAAGGTGGCAGGTACTAGGGATTCCCATCTTACCAACAGATCACATATGCTATATGATTTGCAGTGCATGGATCCCACTATCTTCAACCAGTAAGAAGGAATGCTGATGTGTTTGAAGATTCAATTGAACAAATGCAAAAGAGGAACGCTACAGAAATTTGGCTACAGAGCAGTGATAGTGTCCTTTATCTTATAGTAGGTACCTCACCTGACACCACAGGTGACCATTACCAGAATTGATCCTGAGGATTTGAGGATGCTTGCATGGGTTACAACCATGCCTTTCCTTGGATGTGGAGGGCCCAAAGTTAGCTATGGGTCAGACTTCTTTCACTGGTTGAGAAACTAGTTACTTGTGGTTGAGGATTATGCCTATGCAGGGGTAGAATTCCATGATGACCCGAAGCTAGCACTTCCTGAGGGAGAATAATGGGATGACAGAGGTAAGAAAAGACATTATCCACTTGTGTTTTTAATTTTTTGTATTTATTTAATTTTTTATTTTGTAGTACTAAGATAAAAAAAAATCATGCAGACATTGGATCTGTTTGTCTAGTAGGGATGTTGCCTATTTCTAGGTGACTAGGTACCATGGATATGATGTTATACAGCTCTGAAGCTGATGAAGAGCTTAGATATCTCAACGAAAACCTACAATGCTTGATTGTGGGTATCCTTGACATGACTACTGAGGAGGTACCTAGGCACTATGAGCACCATATTACAGGTGTCTCTGGACGATTCATTAGGCTACTCCACAGAGTGGCCCAAGCCATTGCATGCTACCATGAGCATCATGAGGATTAGTCTGCCTTGATTTTCACTTTTGGTATATGTATTACTGAAAGCTTCGAAGCTTCATATTGTTCCCTATGTATATGTATTCTAAACGTTTTATGGTTCTAAACGGGCACTGAAAGCTAGAGTTGTGTGTGCGGTAAATGCGATGTATGAAATGATCATCTACTTATGAATTCACATGTGTTGTTTATGTTTCAAATGGAATTTTAAAAATGACCAATATGCCAATCTAAGACATAGTTAGCTAGGGAATCTTCCACAACATTTAAATGTCTTGGAATGTGTTGACATGTAACTTGCTAAAAGGACCTCTGTAACAACCTAACTCTCTGGAAAGTATGAAGAAGCATGGGATTTCATATGGTGTAGACTCAATTAAGTTGTTGGATAGCTAGTTTAGAGTCTAGGTAAACCCTAATTTCCCTTACATCATTATCTAGGGCTTCCATCAACAATCCAATCACGGCTTGATATTTAGCCAGATTGTTGGTGGAGGGACCTAAAAGAATACCCCCTGAAATCACCAGCTCACTTGTAGGAGAGTACAGTACCCAAGCTGTTGATGCAAGGTTAAGTGTATATCGATAAGAACCATCAGCAAAACCAATAAAGGAAGTCATATGTCCATTAGACAAAAGACATGCATAAGTAGGGTTTTATGAAAAAACACATTTTGAATCACACAAAAGACACACTTCTCAAAGCTAAGACATACATCAAACTATAAACAATATTTACAAAGACCCTACGCTATATGACCTAGGCATAGTATATTTTGAGGTAGAACCCATTTCGGGGCTCTCCCAAAGGTATCCCATCGTAATCAACCAATTCATATGCCCCCTTCTCTAAAACGTGAATGACAATATAGGGCCCATGCCACATAGACTCAAATTTTCTTTCCCCCAGCTTGTCATGCTTCTGGTCATAATTTAATACTAGGTCTCCTTCATTGAAGGAACGAGACAGTCCCGTCATATTGAACTTTCATTCTTCGTTTATGTGCCTCGTTAGCTAAGGCAACATCATGTTGAGTTTCATCAAGTTTGTTTAGATATAGGAATATTTCTTCATCTATAGTGGTGTTGGGTAATAGTTCCATAGAAAGGTTTAAAGAAGGGATTTCACACTCTATTGGGAGAGTGGATTCCAACCCGTATACTAATTGGAAAGGTGTAAAACCAGTGGAAGTTTTGACAGTAGTCCTATAGGCCTAGAGTGCAGAGAAACGCTGTAAATGCTAGTTTGACTTGGCTTGCCCTACCATCTGCTAAAGCATTGTTTTTAATACTTTGTTTATAGCCTTATCTTGGCCATTAGTCTGAGGATAGTATGGTGTAGAGTTATCCTGACGAAAACCTAATTTTACATTGAGCTCTACCATCATTTTGTTTTGAAAATGTGATCCATGATCGGTCACGATGGCCCTAGGAATCCTGAATCTCGTAATGATATGGTTGAATAAGAATAGTGCAGCATTCTTATCGTCTTCGACATATGTGGGCATTGCGTCAGCCCATTTTTTAAAATATTCCACAGCCACAATAATGTATCCATGCCCCCCCGTTGAGGTAAGTCTACAATGCATGAAGTCTATGCCCCATTTTGCAAAGGGGCCAACTGCTACAACGGGATGGAGCGGAACCGGATGTGTGAATTTCTTGGAAGTGAACATTTGACATAATGGGAATTTCTTGACTGTTTCAATGCAATCTTTGAAAATAGATGGCCAAAAATACCCAGCACAAAATATTTTCTAGGCAGTAGCCTACCCAGAGAGATGATCGCTACAAGCTCTAGCATGGAAATCATTTAAAACGAACTTAGCCTCCTCATGTGTAAGGCAATGCCATAAGATGGAGTCAACACCACAGCGGTATAGGGTATCATTTAAGATAAGATAACTTTTGGCTAGGTGGAAAACACGATGACATTCATCTCGAGAAGCAGTGGGATGGTATTGTAAGGTATGGAGATACAAAATGATATCTCGGTACCATGGTTCATTCATACTAATGAGAAACAATGGTTCATTGGGAAATCAAACAAAGGGATCTATAGTCTCAGTAGTATGGGAAAGGTCACATATAAGCTCTGCAAAAATGAGAGACTTATTAAAAGTTCTTTTAGCGAATTCTAACTCAAATTCTTGGAGAATCACAATCCAACGTGAGTATTTTCCCCCAAGCACTTGCTATGTAAGAACGTATTACATGGGGTTGGAATCTATGTAAACAGTGGTGGTGTAGAGAAATATATAATGATGAAACTTCTGGACCACGATGACCATGGACAGAGTGAGTTTCTCCACATGTGATTATCAAGTTTTAGAGTCCAAAAGACTCTTGCATAATAAATCACATGTTCCTGGTCATGTTCATCTTCTTGAACAAGGACCATGCCTATGGTAGAAAAGGATGCAGCCACATACAAGGAATAGTCCTTAGCATAATTAGGTGGTTGAAACATTGGTGCATGGGTAAGTGCATGTTCGAGATTATCAAATGCGCGTTGCGTGAAATCATCCCAGATGAAAGGGGTATATTTCTTTAGCAACCTCATGAAACATTGTGTCCTTTCTGCATAATTGCAAATGAAACGACATAGAAATTTTTCCTTCCCTTGCAAACTTTGGAGTTTAGTTACGTTCGTGGGAGCAGGTAGGGATAAGATAGCTTCAATTTTCAAGGGATCTATACAGATGCCATTTTTGGAAACAATAAAGCCAAGAATTCGACCAAATTCTACACAAAAAACAAATTTATGGGGATTTATATGAATATTAAAATGATGACATCGAAGAAACATAGCTCTCAGATGATCGACATGAATATCCCGCTACTTGGAATGAGTAGGAAGGTCGTCAAGATAGGGTTGCACAACATGTTTAATGTCATGAAAAGCATAGGACAAGGCACATTGGAATGTTGCACTAGCGTTATTTAAACTGAAAGGTATTTTACGATAAGAAAAAGTCCCCCAAGGGAAAATAAATGTTGTCTTGTGTTGGTCTGCTGGGAGAATCTCAATCTGATTATAGCCGGAGAAGCCATCCATAAAGGAAAAAATAACATTTTCGGTGCAGTTGTCGATTATCTGATTGATATAGGGAGTGGGAAAGCTGTCTTTTGGAAAAGCTCGATTCAAATCCATAAAATCGATACAAATCCTAATAGTACCCTATTTTTTGTTCACAGAGACTATGTTGGACACCCATTCAATTAATGGTACGGGGTAAATGAAACCATCCCTGAGAAGTTTCTCAACTTCTTCTTTAATAGTGGCTGCTTTTCTTGGATGGACCTATCGTAGCTTTTGATGGATGGACTTGGCATTGGGGTAATTTTTGAACTCATGAACAATGATAGAGGGATCAATCCCTGGCATTTATTCATATGTCCATGCAAAGAAATCTCTAAATTCGTTGAAAAGGGTCGTGCATGTTTGGACCTTTTTAGGTGAAGAATTCAGTCCCTTGAAAATGTTCTCGGAAACACTAGGTTTCACTGATATGTCTACAGGAATATTTTTTGTAATGTTACACAAATTTCCTTCAGAATCGACACTACGAGTGAGGATCAGAGACTGACGGTTGAGGACTATATCAGATGAAACCATAGAGGTGAAGTGGTCTTCTACCATATGGCAAGGGGGAAGGAAAGAATATCTATGATGATAATCTTCCCAAGGCATCTCTTCTAATGACATACCTTCCATAATAGATTTGTCTGTAGGAAGTGTGTGTGAAAGATAATCTAGAGATGGGGGGGGTTCGATCCAGTATGGCATGTGGTAACGGTCTGAGGCCACCAACAAATGCTCATTGATGGGGGGATCACTAGTAGCTTGTATTGCATTGTAAATTTATTCAAAGGGGAGAAGGATGTTGATTCATCTGCAATTGCTTTTCCTTTGTCTGCATGAGAGGTAGAAATCATGTTAATAGATGTGGTTTGCGAAGCAGGAGGAGGATCATATGAGGGAAAGAATCCCATTAGTGAAGAGTATTTGATAAGGCCTACTCTAATGTCCCTATACTATGGGGTATTCAGGAGAGGAATTATATTTACATCATTTGTAATGGTACTAGTTGTGATGAAATATAAATGATCAACAGTAACAATCTTTTCTTGGAATGGGAACTAGACGATCTGAAAAACGGTTGATGCTACAACTTGCATATCATAGAACCAATTACGACCTAGGAGTAAGTTGTAATCCAAAGGAGTGTCGACAAATTCAATGTGAATGGAGAATGAATTGCCCCCGAGTTCAATATGGATGGCAGGTAGTAATCCATAGGGTTGAAATCTGTGACGATTAAAATCCTTAAGGGTGGTAGGTGAACGGTTGATTTCAAGAGAACGAATGGATCTCCAACAAGATAAAGACATAATTGATGTAGAGGCATCCTCATCCAAAATGGTATGATGAATAGTCTTTCCAGCAATCTTGGTAGTGATCTGGAAAGCTAACCGATGTGAGAGTCTCGTCTTGAAATCATCCAGTTTAAAAGTGATGATATTACTATTCTCAGGATCCATAGGTCCAAGGGTAGTAAGAAAGTTTTTCCGTTGAGCGGGGAAGGTTTGAAGTACCTCTAACACCGACATGGTGCTTTCGCTAAATCTTCGACAATATTATAATATTGGGTGGTACGAGCATTAGGATTGATTATGGAATTATGTAGAGTACCATTTGGTGGACGAAAAATTGCTTCTGGAAATGGTTTTTCAATGTGAAGACCATTATTAGGAGGAGGTGTGGAAGTTGAGGGTTTTTTAGATGGAACATCATTAGGTTTCTTTTCTGTAGGAGGGTCATAACTATGTGATCTTGTGTTTAAATTAACCATTTCACTAGACATCATTCCAACTTCATTAGTGGACGAAGAAGTTTCATTTAAGGACTTATGATCAATTAACTGTTGTTGGGAAGGGAAAGGATCTTTCAAAACTGCTAGGGTGGGTGAATTTTTCAAAAAATTAATAAATTCCTCACAATGAGTACATTCTTTTGTAAAATGGTCACCTCCATATATTAAACAAGGATATTTTACCCTTCGCTTACCTTTTGAATCAGCATTTGAGTTCTATGTTTTGTTTCCTTCCTGTTGATTATGAGGTTTTTTAGATTTATTTTTTCCTTTCTTCTTTCCGCTGGAAGATTCATTTGATTGGACCGTGTTTACTTCATGGAAAGCAACAGGAGAGGGTGCAGGTTTTGTAGATGGTGCTGGTTGATTTGAAGGAATGGCGGTTTTATTTTGTTTCTTAGAACATTTAGCGGTTGTTTGCATTTGAACCGAACAAGGTATGCCATCAACAAGTGGTTCAGTTGTGGGTCTTGATGGATCTGTTGTAGGTCAAGGAGCATGGGGAATCAAATCATATAGAGTATCTGACTGGGAATAAACCAAGTCTAGGTACTGAGCATGGCTAATATCTTAATCCCCAGTAATAGCTCCTCCCATGGGAACATCTCTAGCAATAGGTGGAAGCAAAAACTTTATAAACCAATCAGCGACCAAATGATCAGGAATGGGGTCCTTAATTAACCTTCGTCTTCATATCCATTCATGGATATGATTGGAGATGTGAGTTGATGTGGTTTGTTGAAGTGAAGTCAAAAGGTCTATACCTATTTCATATCAGATTGGAAATTGAAAGTGTGTTAAAAACACCATTGAAGTCCCCAAAAGAGTGTTGTGGTAATTCGATGTACCAATTTATGGAAATATCAGTGAGGGTTATTTGAAAAATCCATAGATGGTGTTGGCATCAGTTTTGGGGGTAAGTGAGTTGCGCAGCATCACGGTAGCTGCGCAAGCTCATGTAGTACCACACAAGGACAGATTAGCGCGATGAGCGAAAGAATAACCTATTTTTGAATATTTTATGTATATTTTGACCAAGTTTTGTTGCAATAGGTCAGTAGCAGTTAGAAATCAGTCATTAGTGGACCATCAATGTAAAGGTGTAAGCCTATTTATAGATCTATTTTTGGGGAGAAAGGAGAGATTGTATCAGATAAGATCTGGGGTGATCTGATTTATGGAGAATTTTCTGTCTTAACTGTGATTTATCTAGGTTTTTCCTGATGTATGCAGTCTCTGGTTTTGGAGAAGAATTATGTAATGTGGTACATTTGCACAAGGTTAATATGATGTGATGAATATGGCTCAAATATTGTCTATTATTATAGATCTGTTATAATGCTGCAACTCTGTTTTGTTACAATGGCATAATATAGATGTGATTCAATCTCTTTCTACCATATGGATGTGATTGTTGCTTTTATGTTGATGCAATCTGTGTTTCTGTAACTGTTTGATGCACTATGAGTAATGATGTTCCCTGAATAATTCTATGATATTGTGATACTATGTGATGATGCAATGATTGTATATGTTATGGTGTCCCTCTGTTAGATCCACATATCCTCCTTTCCCACTGTCAGAAACTTGGTTTCGACAGCTTTCCCTTGAATTCCTTGGGTGAGACCTCGTCTGCTCCGCAGATGTTGCTATGTAGGCTAAAAATTGTCTGGGCCAGTGCTTAGGGAGATTGCACTATAGGGAATTAATAGACTGGGAGCCCATGTTGACGAAGCTTTGTTGGTGGGTTTCTCCAACAAATGGTTTCGTTGCCAAAACTGAGTTGCAAATAAGAGGGGGATATGTTCTGGCATCTGAATCGATCATAGATTAAGGGATGGTTTGATCTAAAGTTGTGGGAGTTTGTTGAAGCCAAAAACTAGAATCCCTAGCTATTGACGAGCCAATGGTTAGATAGATATATCCACGATGGTCCCCATGAATGGTTCTTTTGTGAATTTCCTATACTCTTGCATGAATGGCTGGAAACGTTACCTAAGCAGAAGAAAAAATTTCAAGGAGGAAAGCCAACATCCTAGACCCCATAATTGATCCAGGAGCTGCAAGAAACCAACAACAAGGCATTGCAGGTAGTGAAGGTATGGTTGGATAGTATCTTAGAAGGATACATAACTGAGTTTTCCATTGATACCAATAAATATTTTAGTGAAGCAGAAAGGGAGTTTTTCAGTGGACCACGAGGAATATTGTTATTGTCTCTACAACTATCAATTAAGCAACTAGTCGGTGAAAAAGGTATCCTAAAGATGAACCAAGAGTAGTGGAACTTTGGTGTGCGGGGGATGTAGGAACTGCGACAGAAAGGGGGGGAAATGCTTAAGGAAGTAAGGGGTATATGGGCATGAGTTCTGATGAGAATGTAAAGGTCACCGAAGAAACAAGTGGTTTTACGAGGGGAGGAGCAAGGTTTCGAGAAAAGAGGCAGAGGAAGGGAGAAGGTCCTACTGAAGTCAAAGTGCAATACCGTGAAGAAAAACCACACAGGATGAAGCAAAATTTTTGTGACGACAAGGACATACATTCCCAGGTTACACCTAGAAGAATGACAGGATCAAACCCTGGCAGTAACGTGTCTACACCTCCGCACCCTACTCCACCAGAAGGAAGGAACACACATTCTACGTCGACTTGCTCAACATGTCAGGAACATTCTAGTAAAAGAGCACCAGCAGGAGGAAGAAGGTCCATAATGGCAGGCGATGAAATGAAGTTGACAATATTCCATGGAAATGGCACCAATGTTCCAGAGTAGTACTGGTTCTTATGCGAAGCAATCCGTAATGCTCAACAAACTATCGATGACGATTTCAAGAAAAGTCAGCTAGCCACTACTCTGAGGGGCCGTGCATTAAAATGGTTCATGAGATTCACACAGGCGCCTCAGGGAGGTAATGCAAAAAAAATGGATGAGATAAGAATAGGGCTATTTGAGGAATTTAAGAAGCTGAAATCTGAAGCTCAGTACATTATTGAATTAAAAGAGATCAAATAATTCCCCAATGAAACGATTTGGGATTTTGATCAGCGATTTAAGACATTGATGGCCTGGGTCAATTTTCATATGAGCGATGTTTAGCATAAATAATGGTTTATCGTGGCACTTGTCCCACATATCTGAGGACCATTAATGCAGCAAAATATTGCAACATAGATCAAGGCTCTGGAGAGCACGATGAAATTGGAGGCATCGCCAATGGGGGAAACCATTGTTGAAATGAATCAGATTCAGGCATAGTTGGCCAATTTGACGCTGCAATTATAAGACATCAAAAATTCCAAGGAAGATTACGATGATATTTGGTGCACCCATTTCCATGTAGGTGGACATACCAAAGATACCTACCCAAAGTTTCAGAATTATTTGCTGTCGAGAGCCCCCAATCTGTTGAGTTTTGCTAGTGCACCATGGTGTCGCATATTTCATGTCTATGGGAATCGACATGAGAACTATGATTACATGCAGAAGATGGTTACCAAAGTAGAAAATTTGTATTGTACATTTTGTCGGTCAGTTGAACATGATGACACAAATTTCTGTGCTTATGATTTGCTTTAGGAAAGGATGTATGATTCATACTTTGTGAAAGGGAAGGATCCCCAAATAGTGCAAGCACAACCGAAAGTAGTACAACCAGTAGAACAAGTTCCATATTCACCACCACCTCTGATGTAGTTTGTCCCCGTGCAGCCTCAACCATATTTTATAGCGTAGCCATGGTTTTCACCATAGTCGCAAATGGTGGTACAAGTACAGTATAACTAGGCACCGCAACCACAGTATAATCAGCCACAATATGTTCAGGATGTGCATTATGTTTAGCAGCAACCATAGCAACAGATAGATCAACCACAGTTTCAACAGGGAGGAACCCCTGGAGGATTCCATGGAGGATTTAGGGGCCGAGGAGGAGGATGAGGTCGGGAATCCATTCAGTGTTATACATGTGGGGTATTTGAGAACTATTAGAGAGAATGTCCTCATGCGCAGTGTACATACTATGCAATCGATGATCATAATGTCAAAATTTGTCCTTAATTGATTGCAAAATGGTAGGCTGGCAACATTCCTTGGTTGTAGAATGCACAAAATCAGAATCATCCTATGTTCCAGGTACAGAATTAGCCGTTGATGAAGGGTCAGATCCCACTACAAAATCAGACTCAAACTTAGAACCCACCCCAGGCTCAAACTATATCGATGAATCAATCGACAAATCGGCCGCTAAATAAGAACCCTACGGGAACTCAAGCCCATAACTTGAATCAAGGACCGACAGTTGCAACAATTCATGCTGAACCAAGGATGAAGGATGTTGATGTCGGGATTGTCACTCGCGTCGGTGTGTTATACCAAAATCCTATCACCATCATGTGATAAGACATTTGACATACCTACTTGCCCTGAATCCTAGCTTTTGGAGTGGAAACTCATATCATTTGTCAATCTTTTCATACCAATTCCTAGCACTGCGCTTGACCCTTTATCCATAAGCGGTACCATTGTTCGCACCGCCCATTCCTTGTTTCCCATAAGCGGTGCCACCGCTTATGGCCTTTGGTCCATAAGCGGTTATTACCAGAACCACTTTGTCAGTGAAGGAGAAACGCGGTACCCTGGATAAAAAGGGAAAAAGAGAAGCTTCTCGAGGCTTCTAGATGATAATCCTCGAGATATCCCCTATCCCTATTGTTATGAGTTAGTTGAAGCTCGAGATCCCTCGTCCTAGGATCTTAGAGGCCACCTCACCCACTTATCTCTCAACCTACCCTATCCATCTGGCCTTATAAATACAAGTTTATGGCCATGGTTGAGGGGGAGAACTCTTAAGGTATTGTTATGCTGTTGGATTGATCACTTGGTCCATACCATTGGAGAGCATAGAGAGAGCTAGAGTCGGAGCTTATGGGGATGAGAATGCTTGGTTTCATGGAGATGCATGTCAACACTAAGGCTTCATTATAAACTTCTTCATATTTCTTTAATGCAAGTTGATTTCTGTCCCACATATATTGTTGATGTTTGATTTCACATGTATGTTGTTGGATTCCTTAGTCACTAACATAGATTAGTAGATTATATTCCGGTTGCTTTGATCTATTTTTTGTTGAGCTAATTTCAGATACACAAGGTGACTATCAAAGCATTGCATTCCAGGTATCTATGGCATCTATGGAGAGTCTTCAACCTCTGTCCTCTATTTGTTCTAAATCTGAACCATTCAGACCAGTGGAACACCTTGTTGTCTGTAGGAGGTGAAATATTCCAGCTAATAAATCTAGTGACTCCGCTGGGGATTTAGTTGTGTATCATTTGTTCTAATATTCCTCAATATGCAACTCTTGTCTGAATCCAGGGTCCTTATTCAACTCTCTTCAGTCAGATCTACTTTCTGACTTACTCCATTTGGTTTTGAAACCTCCAGATTTGTTTAGATCTGAGTCATTTCGATATTTTAAGCTCTGTTTCCATAATCAATTCAACAGTATTTTCCCTGATCTTATATTTTTCTGACTTGATCCGTTGTTCTTCTTGTGTTTTGGTTATCTATAGGGAACCGCGCCTATGCTGTGTACAAGAAGTGATGCCACAGCTTGAACAAAGTGGGTAGTACGTGGTGCCACCACCTGTAACTTGTTGGCAAGAAGTGGTGTTGTCTTGGAAATTCTCTGTCAACGCCTCAGAAGCGCAGTGCCAGGTAGGCATCATTCCAAAGCCTTTTGTCCTTATTTTTCTTCACAAAAAATTGGATTTTGTTGCTTTCAGTTCTGCTTATCAGACTTGTATTATTGAATCTGATGCTTGTGGTTTGAGATTTTATGGTTTAAAATTGATTTGAGTGGAATTTCAAAATTTTGATTAGGTCTTTTGATTGTTCATCCACTTCTATGCTTGTTGGTTGTGTTTACGAAAGGATTTCTTGTTTTCTAAAAGGATTAGGGTGTTATTAAAATATTTTTTCATTTTTTCTACATAGACTAAAAGAAGAACACTAGATTAGCTTCTAGGTTTTATTTCTTATTTGCATAGTAAACTTCTTTTTTCATCCTTTAAAAAGAATTTTTTTGACTGAGACTAGGATATTATCATTGAGCGTTGGACATTGGTTTTCTGATTGGATTTACAAGCTTTCAGGACCTTTATGATCTTTCTTCTCTCATGCATTTAGAACTATCTCGATCAGAAAAAAATAAAAAAATAAAAAATGGTAGTTTTAAGTTAGATTTGCTTATGTTTTGAGAAAATTGAAAAAATAGAGTGCATTTGCATATAGGTGTGCTTCTTGTTTTTCTTTTATGAAAATAGATTCTTCCCCTTATTTTTTCTTTCAGAAAAGAGAAATCGGTTTGGTAAAGTGATTTATTATCTTTGATTTGATGTTCATGACTGTTGCGCGGAAGTATTTTTTGTTTTTGAAACAAAAGGAAAACACTCTCTTTCCCTCCTGTAAGTAGGCATACTGAACGGTAAAGTGAACATTTTGCACCAGCATACTGCATGGTTTTACTTTTCTAACAAAACATCATGCATTCACCTAACTGTACAAGTTAAAATTAACGATAGTTGTAGGTTAAAATTTACATAGTAACTTGAGTGATAGGTTAGAGACGTGTTCGGGCATTGTTAAGCGTAGGTGTCGTCGTTATTTGTTAGCATTACATCCCAGGACTCGCGGGGTTCTTCCACGTACCGTCGGTATCTTGAACAGCCTTTCACGTACCCTTGAGGTATATAGAAAGGTACTTCACGTACTCTATTGTATATCGGAAGGCCCCTTGTTTATGGTTATGCATTAGATAGCACTACTACGTGTTGAGCACCCAATATGCAAGTGGATTACTACTAACATACAGAGTGTACAATATTTATTGTCAACCCGGGAAAGCCTTGTATTTCAAGGATAACATGCACAGTATATGCTTAAACACAAAGTCACTATAATTGAACTATACTATCCTCTGTTCATCTATGCTCATCCCAAGAATCTACTTAATCCAATTATCTTCTAGGCAATACAATCACAATTACCTTCTACTATGCCTTGATCTAAGAATGGAAAGATAAAACTCATATCTAAATTACAATTGTAGATGAAAGGAAATCCTATTCACATCACTGAATGATTAATTCACCTATCCAATCTGATTATCCTAGGAACCCACAAGCATAATTTAAATATTGATCTAGGAATTCAAATACAGAGATTGAGTTCGGTTATTCTAGGAAACTGAAGTGCAGGAATGAAATTCGGTAATCATAACAATAAAAGACAAGTTGCAAGGATTCATGGAACAACAACTAAAATATCTAAGGATGAACAGAGCTGTTATAGTTACCACACAAGTTGCATAAGAAATAATTACCTACTCATTCGACTGTCACGTTATACCACTACAGATCTCCAAAAAATGCAATCACAACACACTGTAAATCCACACTTGTTATAGCTTCTTATGAAAAGAATAAAATTAACATAACATCACATGACAAAAGAATTGAAAATTCCTAATTTAACTCAGCAATCCCCATGGAAGGAGGGCCCATCCTTCACACAGAGATGATGGATGAACATACGTAAAACCCTTAAATCAAAAGTAGCTCCTTGTATTAAAAGACAGAGTAATTACACAATTCCTCCTCACAGCTAATACAATGAATTGATTATATGTTTAGCAACCCTTGGCTTGAAACAATTCTCCATATTTATACCATGTGGATTGTAACATCCTATCCTATTATGGGGAAGCCATGAAGATCTCTGATCTTCAGCCACCTAATCAGCTGTTACAACCGTGGCAGGATGAAAAATAGGAAACATAGGAAAACTGTTAATCACCCTAGGAGTGACGATATCTTCAGATTATGGCTACACACGAGTAGCAATGCACTATGGATCTCCAAATTTGACGCATTCTGTTATAGCTACCTTGTCACAGTTTTGTTCGGGATATCGCACTGGAACCACATTTTTTGGGTGATGATACGATGGATGGGGATTGGATTGAGCAGTGAATGCCCATCCTTTTCGTGACTTTTTCAGCCCAATCTTTTTGCAGTCCACTTATCTCAAAATACCTTTATAAACCATAATATGTTAACACATTGAGAGATACGAAGCCTTAATTATCACAATCATAAGTATTAATAAAATAAAACAATGACCAACCATACCTTGGTGGTTTGAAGAGTAGAGTGGGGATAACATGTTTAATTGGTATGCTGAATGGGGTAGGATAGAACAAGAAGAGGTAATTGAAGGTGGTCAAAAGAGGCCATTTTTGGGCTCAACATCTCCCCCCAACTGTCCTGTTGCATGTCCTCATGCAACAACCTCCATTACTCTGAATCTGAATCTTGTACTGAGCTCTGTTCGTGAAGAGAGGAGAAGTTGTAGGGGAACTTAGGCACCCCTTCTTTTTCTACGAACCCCTTGTGAGCAATCCAATATCTCCAGCAGCCCTGCTCCTCTGCCTTAGTTAGTGAGAAGTCTACCCTATATGGTTTTGATGGCCACTAGATGAGGGGGAATTTAAATTTTAGACCCAACCAATTAGCCCCACATTCCTTGATACATCCAACAAAGCCCTTGACCCTGGAAAGTGCCTGTTCAAAATTCATGAAACAATAGGGGTCTTGGCTTCTGAGTATAGGAGAGGAAACCTATCATCTATGCTTACTTCCTTCCAATGCTGCTTTTTGATGTATGGAAATATGGTTGGTTCAAGTAGAAATCACTTCCTCCTGAATTCCCATTATGTGCCGAGTCTGGATGGGACATGAAAGCAAACTCTTGTATCGAGCAAGAAGAGTACCAAGATTCTAGGGCTCACTTCGAACCCATAGGTTGGAGTGAGCTTCATTGTGAGAAAAGGTTTGAAAAGACCTTTCCCACTGAGCATGATTGCTCAAAAAAGAAGCAAAATCCCTCAACTGAACATCCCCTAAAAAAGGGACAGGATTTGAATGGCGGTCCAGAGGGCAAGCCATCTCATGCAAATATAATTCACACAGCAAATTTTGATCTTCAAAACTACTTCTAAAAAAATTTTCCAAAATTTTTGCTGAGGTCATTATCTCAAAGACCTCCCTTCTTTCACATCTCTCAACTTAAACCAAACAAATTGTTCAAATAGGAAGATGGGGTAAGAAGAAGAAGGTACCCTGGTTCCTAGGAGTTCTTGAGAGAGAGCACACATCTGCTTTTTTTCCTTCTGCATAAATTGGAACTTTTTCGGCTCCCTTCAATTGCTCTGTAGCTCTTCCTCTCAAATTCTCTGGGTCATACGTTCTTCTGCCCATTTCTCCTCCAATCCCCTGATAATATTTTTATGCTCAGTAAGAGAAATTATCCCTCCTTGGTATTCCTCTACCTAGCTCTTCCATTTTATAACCTCCATTCTCAAAATTGAGACTTCTGCTGTAAGGTTCAGGATTTCTTCTTTATGATGTTCCTCCTTGTCTGAATCCAGGTCGATGAAATTTCTAAGGGGATCAATCCCCACCTTGTTGCTTGATGTGCCACATTGGAAACCCTATACATCTGAAGCTATCTTGAGAGTTTCTGGTTCTTGTGTGGCAACAACCTTTTCTGAACTTTCTTTGGCAACAATATCCACCACTCCTGGAGACATTGGTTCTTGTGTAACAACATCTTCTTTCTGAGGTTCTTTCATGGAAAATTTGGCAGTTGATTGTGAGGATGTTGGTTCTTGTGGAGAAACTTCCTCCCGAATTTTAATTCCATGTTCTATCTGATTGTCAGCTGCTGTCTCAGCCAGAGGCTGTGAGGCTACTGGTTCTTGTGGAGCAGAGCCATGTTCTTCTTTGTCCTTCTACTGCTGAGATTGGATGTCTTCTTCAGTGTGCAGCTGCTCCTCAAGGATTTCAGTATCGCTTGAGGATTGTATTTGGACTTGTTCATATTCACTCCAATGCATATCAGGGATAATATCCACTTCAAGGTTATTTTCCCGTTGCATTTCAAGAGTCCTTACTACAACCTCCAAGGATGTTGGTTCTTGTGTGACAAAATCTTGGCTCACTTCTTCATCTCCCTGTTATTGTGGCTCCTATTCTATGATTTCTATGTCATGGGAACATTATGGAGTTGTAGTATAGAATTATTTATTAAACTCCAGAGTGCCCTCAATCCCAGGTTCTCCTCCCATCTGCTCAGCAGCTTGGACAAGCACATTCAGGGATGTTGGTTCTTGTGTGGCAACACCCTGTTCAATCTCATCATTGTCCCGCTTTTGTGGTTCCAATTCTATAATTTTTTTGTCATGGGAGGACTCCGGGGCCAAAGTGCAATCTTCATCCCCACAATCAGGAATAACTTCATCCCTTGGTTCCTCTGTCCTGTAGTTAGTGGAAACTTCAGCAAGAATATTCAAAGATGTTGGTTCTTGTGTGACAGCATCTTCTTTCTCTACAGCTTCCTCTATTGCAGGTGCAGAATGTTGTGTTGTAAAGGCACGAATTACAATCTTGTGGCATGCTTCCTTAAATATTTCCCTGCAGGTGGGACAGACCACTCTTTCTTCCTCATTGCCAGGCTCCGTAGAATTTGGTCCCTCCAATTGGTCCGCAGCCTCCACCAATGTGTGCAGTTTCCTTTCACCCTGGTTTCTACATGCTTCTTTCTAATTTTCCAATTCCCTTTTAAGTATTTGGACTTCCTCTTTTAATAGCGTATTCTCAAACATAAGTCCTTCAATTTGGGGTTCTTCTTTGACCGACCCTTGTGGGGCATCAATTGGCCTGGGTTCAAGAGCGGGGAACTCAATTTGTGCTTCTAAGATTGCCCGTCTTTTTCTTGCTGCTTCTGCTGCTGCAACTGACCTGGTTCTTTTCCTTCTGATTGGTGGGGCTATCTTAATTTCATCAATTGATCTCTTCCTTCTCTTTTGTAGTGCTGGAATGTCAGGATTCATGGCTGAGGTAGAAGGAATGTTCCCAGTTCCATCATTTCCTTGTTCCGCAGGCTGTTCTTCCTCAATCAAAGTTCCTCCCCACTCGGGTGAGGATTCAATGGTCACTAGCTCAATATTTCCTTCCATTGCTATGGCTCTGTCATCTTTGGGTTCAATTGTCGCAGCATTTAGTGCTGCTCCAATTTCACCTTCTGTTGTCAGAGTTACCCTGTTATTTGGGTCTTCCGCAAGGTTTTTATGTACATATTCTCTCAATTGTTCTGTTTGTGCCCCTGGTTGATCCTCTGATCCAATTTCATACCCCCCCACAACTATATTAGAGGGGCTCCAGTCCTCCTATTGTGGTTCATGTCCCCCCAACTGTGGGTGGACCTACTTTTCTTCTATTGGGACACCAAGCAAAGGAGCGGGTTCCTGAACTTTAGCTATAAATTGATCCCAGGTTATATTATGTTGAGCAAGGGTCCTTAAGATAATTAATTTAATGAGGCCATGGTGGGTCAGTGAGGCGAGTGGATGCTTGGAAACTTGAACAAACCCCGCCATATGATGCAAATCATTAGCAAATAATATGGAATATTTAACAGAATCCTATGGCAGCGATGAGATAGTAAAGGGAGTTCAGAACTATAAACAGTTTGGTACCTACCTTCACAAGTTATATATTTCTTGAGGAAAACAGCGACTTGATTCCATGGCTGTGGCAATGACTGCAGTGCTATCCCCCTTCTTGTGGTGTGAACCTGCTCCCCTTCTATTAGAAAGTCCTGTAATGTTGTAGTAGTGGGGACTCGACGTCCAAACCAAGCCCTTCCCACCTGAGGGATACCAGTGAACTCAGCTATAATGGCCTCAGAAACTTCAATGTGCAATCCCCAAACCTCTGACTGAGTTTCTGTGAGGTTTAGAGTAAACTGTAAGGCTGCTTCATGGTTAAATCCGTCCAGACATTCAAAAAATTCCGTCCAACCGGCAGCTTGAAAGATAGCGAAGACCACAACGTTTCTCCTGAGCGCTCATGTATTTAAAGGTTCATAACGAGATGGAATCCCCATGGTTCTGAATTCAGACTTAGTTTGTCGTTCAACAGATTACAAACTCCAACAATGGAGGTTACAGCATAGAGTATGCATGGACCACTGAGAGGAGATGTTAGGCAAATTTGGAAAGTTTTAGCACACCGGATTATTTGAAATTTCATTCCGAATTGGGGAAGGTGGCAGTTATCAAGTAACATAATTAGTCTTTACATCGCATGGGCAGAGAGTTAATTGGGAAATAATGGGCATAAAAAGGGAGGTACGACTGACATTGTTAAATCATATCAATACTTAATCACGTGGTTAATCAAAGCCATACCTTCGAGACTGTGCGCTAGATATCCTTTGGAGAATATTAGAATGTGTGGTTGCTGACGTTGCAGAAGCCAAACTTGTGCGGTGCGTAGTCATTAATTATAATCATTATAACAGAGATGCTGCAATAATTATTTCCACCAATGAAGCACAAACCATTGCGTCAAAATGGTCAGAATTATGAGAAATGTCACCTTATGGATCAGATTGCCGACATGAGGATGAGGAATCGAAACCATATCTAGAGGAGTTGATGGCGTACAAAGCAATTTTCTAATAACACAAGAGTCACAGCTGCAGGTCATAAAGAAGTTGAAGTAGATACGTGGCCTTCAATGCTGGAAACATCAGCTAAATATAGTAGATTTGCAGCTACCGGAAAAGATGTCGCAGCCGTCGAGAAATATGTTGCAGCCATCGGGAAAGATGTCGCAGCCACCGAGAAAGATTGCATGGCCGCCGGAAAAGATATCACGGCCACCAGGAAAAATGTCACGGCCACTGGAAAATATGTCGCAGCCGTCGGGAAAAATATTATGGTCACCGGGGAAGATGTCGCAGCCACTGGGAAAAATATCATGGCTGCCAGGAAAGATGTCGCAGCCGCTGGGAAAGATGTCACGGCTGCCGGAAAGTGGCGGTGCTGGAGTGACGAAAAACGGGTTTTATGGTCAAAAGTGAAATGGGGTAACAATGTATGGGAATGGAAGAAGGTGGAGTTTCATGATGCGGTGGCTGAATAAATGTCACATCTACTAGAAAAGGTATTGCAGCTGTCGGGAAAAAATTTCACAGCTTCCGGAGAAGTTGTCGCGGCTGCCGAAAAAGAGGTGTCACAGCTGCGACAAATTTATTTAAGGAAAAAGAAAAAAATTGTGGCATGGGAAGGCACAGAAAATGAATTCCGGTCGACAGGCCCAATATGACGCTCATCCCTGGGCACTTCCCTACAAATCTTGGAAAAAAAAACAGAAAAAAAAAGATCAAGTGCAAAAAGAAAAGATAATATAATGAAAAAGAAAAAAACAACAGTTATTTATGTACAATGATTCATGCGCAATTTACAGTGATTAATTAAAGATTGACAAAGGCAGAGAGAAGTTCCTGCCATTATGCTAGCTGATAATCTGGGTCAGCGGTAATTTGCGAGATAAATGCATCCTTTGAAATTGGATTACGGTACAGTCACAGCCTGTGACCATTAGCAAATAATGGTACGCGGTTTTCATCAATGGTTACCAGGCGGACTATGCCGTTATCAAATACCTTGTCTACTAGGTATGGGCCTATCCATCTTGTGTGTAATTTTCCCTTGAAATCTCTTTTGAATTTGGAATCGTATAATAATTCCCAGTCTCCTTCACAGAAGACCTTCTTTTTAATGAATCAGTCATGCCAATTGGATCTCTGTTGTTGAATTAACACTGTCTAGTCCACTGCAGCTAATCGATTCTCATCCAATTCATTCAATTGATTTAATCTTCTTTTCTGGGCTTCAGTTACATCCAGGTTCACTTCGGTGGCTGTCTTTAGGGTCTTGATTTCAAATTCAATTGGAAAGATGGCACTTTTTCCATAAACTAAATCGTAAGGAGAGAAACCTGTGGTGTTACGCCAAGTGGTGTGATATTCCCAGAGTGCTTCCGGAAGCCTGTCAACCCAATATTTTCAATGGCTCTTAACTGTCTTGGTAAGGATGGCTTCAATAACTTTATTAGTGCTTTCCACCTGGTTATTGGCTTGTGGATGGTAAGGTGAAGCTACCCTGTGTTGAACATGATACTTCCGTAGTAGGGATTCAAATTGATGCGACATAAACTGCAGTCCCCCATCGGTAACTACTTCCTTAGGTACCCCAAAACGGGTAAATATTTCACTGTATAGAAATTCAATCACAGCTTGGTCGTTAGCCTTTGCCAGAGCTACAGCTTCCACCCACTTGGTCATATAATCGGTATAGACCAAGATGTAGGATTTATGTTTGGAATGAGGACTGATAGGGCCAACAAAATCCAGAGCCCATCTATCAAATGGTTCAACTACTAATTGAGGTTGTAGAGGCATTTGATCTGATCTGTTGGGATGGCCCATCCTTTGGAAGCTATCACGGGACTGAACATACCTTTTTTCATCCCTAAAAAGAGTTGGCCAATAGTATCCCATCCTTAGTGCTTTGTGTCCTATCCTTCTATCTGCAAAGTGTCCCCCACAAGGTTCATTGGGGCAGGCCTTCATTATATGAAAGATTTCATCTTCCCTTACACACCTTCTAATCTCAAGATCGGGACCTATGTAAAAGAGATGACTGTTTACCCAACAATACCTGGCACTTTACTGGATGATTTTTCTCTTTTCTCTTTTAGACATATGTGGGGGAAGCTTTCCTACAACTAGATAATTATCAACGTCTACATACCAAGGGGAATGAGTTGAAAGTGCGAATAAATGTTCATCTGGAAAAGAGTCCTCAACAGGCAAATTATCATCACTGTTAGTGAAACGAGATAAAAAGTCAGCGACAACATTTTCTTTTCCAGGTTTATCTATGATGGTAATATCAAATTCCTATAATAATAAGAGCCACCTAGTCACTCTGGCATTAGTGACTGGTTTGTTCATTAGATATTTAATGGTAGAGTGGTCAGTGTGCACAAATGTAGGATACCCAGTAATGTAATGTCGAAATTTATTAATGGAGTAAACAATATATAAGAATTCCTTTTCAGTGACAGTATAATTAAGTTCAGAAAGGGCTAAGTTTTTACTAATATAATAAATTGCATAAGGTACTTGACCATCCTACTGTCCTAAAAATGCTCCAATGGCGATATCAAAAGCATCTGAAGAAATGTGAAAGGGTAGGGTCCAATTAGGTCCTCTTAAGATAGGAGCTGTGGAAAAATTCTCCTTAATCTTAACAAATGCTGTCTGGCATGATTCACACCAAACAAATTGCACATCCTTCATTAACAAAGAAAAAAATGGAGAAGCAAGTTTGGAAAATTTTTCTATAAATCTTCGGTAGTATCTAGCATGCTCCAGAAAAATTTGCACCTCTTTTTGAGTTGTAAGAGTAGGTATATTTTTTATCACCTTGATTTTTGAGGGGTCCACCTGAATGCCATCGATAAAGATGAAGTGCCCCAATACTACTCCTTCACTCATCATCATATGGCACTTTTCAATGCTTAAAGAGAGCTAGGTCTGTTCACAGCGAGTTAAAACGTTTTTCAAATTTTCCAATCCTTCTTCAAAATCCTTTCTGTAAGGAGTAAAATCATCCCTAAAAATTTCCATACTATCATTAACTAATTCAGAAAATATGCCAATTACAGCTCTTTGAAATGTTGCTGGTGCATTACATAAACCAAAGGGAAGCACTTTGTAGGCAAACGTCCCCCACGAACAAGTGAAGGTAGCTTTATCCTAGTCCTCGGGAGCAATCTGAATCTGATTGTACCCACTAAACCCATCCAGGAAGGAGAAGAACTTCTTCCCCGATAGGGTGTCGAGTACTTGGTCAATAAAGGGAAAAGGGAAGTGGTCCTTTTGTGTGGCTTTGTTCAGCTCCCTATAGTCGACACAGAGTCTCCATTTACCATTTTTCTTGGGTACAATTACGAGCAGGGAAACGCACTCACTGTTTGAAATAGGATATATAAATCCTGCTTCCAAGAGTTTCTGAATTTCTTCCTTCACTATGTCCCTAAGATTGGGGTTCATTTTTCGTTGAGGATGACACACAGGCCGGGAGTCGCTTTTAATATAAATATGATGGGTGCACAGGTTAGAGGGAATACCCCTCATGTCTGTATACTCCCAGGAGAATGCCCCCTTGTGTTCTTTCAAAAGACTAATCAGGCGCTTCTGTTCATCTAAGGAGCGTTTGGGATTAATATTCAAGGTTTTTACAGACTCTACCTCAATAGGAATACTTTTCTAATTTTTCAATACTGGGATTATGTGTGTGTCACCGACTAGTGTTTCTTCTGTGAGATTTTCTTGTTCTTCCTTGCCCAAGGTAATGTTTAGGATTTGATAAACTTCTTTATTAACTGAGGTGGGTTCACTGATGAATTTATTAATGGCATCGTCTTCAGTTTCATCCTTAAAAGTTAAGGCCTTCCCTATGGCTAATAATGGCTGAACACCCTCCTCTTCCTCTGGCTCCATCCAAAAATAGGTTTCAGCTTCTAGACTCGGCCGAGCTGGAGGATAAAGAGTGAGGTTCTTAGTCTCGGTGCCATCAGATATGGTCATAGACCCAGATCGACAACTGATGCAAGCATTAGCTGTGGCCAACCAAGGCCTTCCCAGGATTAATGGGTGTCCTCCCAGCTGCGACTTTGGTTGTAAAACCAAGAAGTCAGTAGGATACTCCCATAAATCAATTGACATGATGAGATCGTCCAGAATTCCTTCAGGTTTAATGGTGGATCTGTCTGCCAGTTCTAAAATAGTGGGGGTCGACCTAAGATTAATGAGCCCAAGTTTTCTTACAGTCTCAATTGTCATGACATTAATCGCTGCTCCTAAATCTACTAGTATGTTGGGTATCTGTGTATACCCAATCTGCACAGTGACAACGGGATTTCCAGGGTCATCATACTTGGTTACTAGGGTTTTTCCTGTTATTAATGCAAATAATTTCCCTATGACGTGGACAGTGGGAGGATCTCTGGGCTTCCTTCCTGGTTTCTTGGTGCACAGGTCTCAAACAGTTCTAGCATAAATAGGTACCTCTTGAAGAGCTTGAAGGAGGGGGGTTTTAACATAAATATTCCTTAACTCTCCTAGGAGGTTAAACTGAGGTTTCCCCCTACCCTTGGTAGCATTAATCTCTCAGGATACGGTGGTTGCCTAATCAGTTGGGTAGGCTGCGCATCGCTGGATTTATCATTTTTTGTTTTAGCCATCCCATTTATGGGATGTTCAACATCTTCAATAATGGGGATTGTATCGGACAGATGATGTGGATTCACCCCTTCCTCATGTATATAGGGTGGAACATATTCTATAATTACAGGATCTACTATTTTCCCTAACTGTAAATGAATATCGTTGCAAGGTACAGGAGAAAGGGAGTAGGCCAGCATGTTGACAGTCTCAAATTGATGGAATGTTTTATCATTTGGGTTAGGATTAGGTTGAGCAGGCAGCTGAGGTCGTATCGGTGCATTAGGGACAGAATTGTTCTGCAACTGCAGCTGCGACTACTAATAAGGGTATTGAGGATATTGAGGATACTGATGGTATTGAGGAGGGTATGGTGGCTGTTGAGGTGGAGGTTGTTGAGGAAAGTGATTCCCTGGATGGAAATTCCTCCATCCAGTAGACCAAGAAGTAGGTTCAATGTGATGGTTGTGTCCAAGGATTCCATGAGTTATAATTTTGTATTGCAGGTTGGGAAGGGTTCCACGGAGCATAATTTGAAGGGAATTGTGTATTCACATTTTGCATATTATTCCAATTGCTCATATTATTCAAAAATGGAAACAATTCTGGGGTCATACCTTGGTTTTGAGGCTACCAAGGTTTCTTCTATGCGATGAAGTAGGTCGATTCCACCTCTGGAGTTGATGCCTGCAGAACAGCCTTCAAAAGGAAAACACTCTCTTTCCCTCCCGTAAGTAGGCATACTGAACGGTAAAGTGCACATTTTGCACCAGCATACTGCATGGTTTTACTTTTCTAACAAAACATCATGCATTCACCTAACTGTACAAGTTAAAATTAATGATAGTTGTAGGTTAAAATTTGCATAGTAACTTGAGTGATAGGTTAGAGACGTGTTCGGGCATCGTTAAGCATAGGAGCCGTCGTTATTTGTTAGCATTACATCTCGGGACTCGCAGGGTTCTTCCATGTACCATCGGTATATTGAATGGCCTTTCACGTACCCTTGAGGTATATAGAAAGGTACTTCACGTACTCGATTGTATATCGGAAGGCCCCTTGTGTATGGTTATGCATTAGATAGCACTACTACCTGTCCAGCACCCAATATGCAAGTGGATTACTACTAACATATAGAGTGTACAATATTTATTGTCAACCCGAGAAATCCTTGTGTTTCAAGGATAACATGCACAGTATATGCTTAAACACAAAGTCACTGTAATTGAACTATACTCCCCTCTGTTCAGCTATGCTCATCCCAAGAATCTACTTAATCCAATTATCTTCTAGGCAATACAATCACAATTACCTTATGCTATGCCTTGATCTAAGAATGGAAATATAAAATTCATATCTAAATTACAATTGTAGATGAAAGGAAATCCTATTCACATCACTGAATGATTAATTCACCTATCCAATCTGATTATCCTAGGAACCCACAAGCATAATTTAAATATTGATCTAGGAATTCAAATATAGAGATTGAGTTCGGCTATTCTAGGAATTAACTGAAGTGCAGGAATGAAATTCAGTAATCATAACAATAAAAGACAAGTTGCAAAGATTCATGGAACGACAACTAAAAGATCTAAGGATGAACAGAACTGTTACAGTTACCACACGAGTTGCATAAGAAATAATTACCTACTCAGTTGACTGTCACGTTATACCACTACAGATCTCCAAAGAATGCAATCACAACACACTGTAAATCCACACTTGTTACAGATTCTTATGAAAAGAATAAAATTAACATAACATCACACGACAAAGGAATTGAAAAGTCCTAATTTAACTCAGCAATCCTTGTGGAAGGTGGGCCTAGCCTTCACATAGAGATGTTGGCTGAATAGATGTAAAACCCTTAAATCAAAAGTAAATCCTTCTATTAAAAGATAGAGTAATTACACAATTCCTCCTCACAACTAATATAATGAATTGATTATATGTTCAGCAACCCCTGGCTCGAAACAATTCTCTGTATTTATACCATGTGGATCGTAACATCCTATCCTATTATGGGGCAGCCATGAGGATATCTGATCTTCGGGTACCCAATCAACTCTTACAACCATGGCAGGATGAAAAATAGGAAACATAGGAAAACTGTTAATCGCTCCAAGAGTGACGATTTATTTAGATTACGGCTACACACGAGCAGTAATGCACTATGGATCTCCAAATCTGACACATTCTATTATAGCTACCTTGTCACAGCTTTGTCCGGGATATCGCACTGGAACCACATTCTTTGGGTGATGATAGGATGGATGGGGATCAGCTTGAGTAGTGAATGCCCATCATTTTCGTGACTTGTTCAGCCCAATCTTCCTGTAGTCCGCTTATCTCAAAATACGTTTGTAAACCATAATATGTTAGCGCATTGAGAGATACGAAGCCTTAATTATCACAATCATAAGTATTAATAAAATAAAACAATGACCAATCATACCTTGGTGGTTTGAAGAGTAGAGTGGGGATAACATGTCTAATTGGTATGGTGAATGGGGTAGGATAGAACAAGAAGAGGTAATTAAAGGTGGTCAAAAGAGGCCATTTCTAGGCTCAACACTACCAATTCAAGCTCCCACGTACCTTGAGTATATTGGGAGACCCCACTAGGGTACCTTATCTATCTGAGAAAATCCCTTTGGCTGTCTTGTTTGGAGCCATACACTGAAAATAGCATTCGGGGAGATTACTACGCATGTCCCCTCGAGGTATATCACAAGTGGCACCTTCTTGACAATCCTAGTGAGAGACCTGACTTTTGAACTCCTCCTATCATTTTAAGTGTGCTTTTTTTGACCTATAGCTTGGGTAGGGAAATAGTTTTTTGGTGTGTTTTCTAGAGTTTGAAACCCTAGGTTAGTTAGGAACTGTACAAGCTGGCTAAATTAAGACAGTCCAGAAGAGCATGGGGCTTGCCACCTCATTTTATTCTTGGTTCAAGAGAAAATATTATGGAAGCTATCGACCAAGGAGATGCTACCACCTCCCAAGTGGAAGATAATGTGGTTGTGGAAAGTGGAGTACCATATTCTTCACACTCACCTCCCTTGGTCCAACAACCTTCTCGGGGAGATTCCTCATTCCATTCTCCCATGGAAGGACGTGTTGATGACACTGCTCGCCCAGATTTTGGTCCCAATGCTCCATTTTGGGAGACCCCTGTAGGTCAGGCCATTGCCTCATTTTGTAACTGTGTAAACTCTTTTGAAGATGAAGAATAATGTAGGCAATACCATGCTACCATTATCCATGTGTAGGATATTGACAAGCAAATTGATGACCTATTAGGCTAGACACTAGCACGTTCCACATTTCTTTCTATGGGATATTGTTCATTGGCCGATTCTATGAGACCCATTGAACTGATTATAGATCATCCAATAAAAACCCACAACCCAGGTCAAATTACCACCCCTATCACCTCTCATGTTATGTCTATTCCTAATCCTCCCAGGTACTCAGCACCTAGGGCCCAACCTTCAATTCTTGTTTCTTCAGTACCTTCTAGTGCCGGGGGGCAACCCCCAGCATGAACTACGTTATCTGACATTGAAATTGTACCTAGTCAAGGGTAGACCTCTAACATAGAACCATCTACAATTTATGTCCCTCCCACCCATACAAATGTGGTTAATCCCCCATTCAGTTCAGGCCAACCCTCTAGGGCACAACCTGTAACCATTCAATCATCTGGAGGTTATGGTTATCAAATACCCGTAGGTAATATTAATCATCCACCCAATCCTACAGGAATTCCATACCCTAGTAACACTTTTATGCCATGGGGGAAACCCAACTGGTCTTACATTCTAGCTATGGGGGGGACACCCATACATACTGTAGGAGGTGCCGAAGGACCACCTTATGGAGGTACTCCCCCTGAGGGGCCTAATGGTCCTGGAGGATCTGGAAACTTTCCTCCTTATGGTCCTAGTGGCCCTGGTGGTCCTAGAGAACCTGGTGGCTTTCCTCCTTCTAGCCTTGGAGGGTCTGGTGGCCCTCCTCCTAGTGGTTCCAATGGATTTGGAGGTTTACCACCTCTTGGGGTCTCTGGAGGGTCTAGTGTTCTACCTCCTAGTGGCTCTGGTGGTCCCGGTGGTCCTGGTGGCCCTAGTGACCCTCCTCTTGAAGGCCCTCATGGTCCTAGTGGTCGTAATCTCATAAATCAACCCCTTGCAGGTGGATCTTCTGGTAGTTCTTCACCACAACAACCTGTTTATCAGTTTACTTATGGTCCTACTGGTAATTATATGCCATATCAATATTACCAGTATGTTCATACCAACCGACAGTTACCTTTCCTATAAAATTTGGACCTACCTAATTTGTTTAAGTTGATCAATGACCCCATTCGACATAATCCCTCATGGCCTCCCATTCCGGTAAAGTTACCATCGGACATTCTGAAATTCGATGGGAAGCAAAGAGATGATCCGAAAAACCATGTGATGACATTCCATTTGTGGTGTTCTTCGAACTCCCTCATGGATGACTCCGTCTGGTTACGACTCTTTCAGTGAACTTTGACCGGTACGGCTACGAATTGGTACATTGAACTCCCACAACATTCATTTGTGGATTTTGGCTCATTCGCAACCGTGTTTCTTACACATTTTTAGCTCCCTATTCATTATGAAATGGGCACTGATCTTTTAACTTCTCTGCGGAAGAACACCTCCACCCACATTTTTGATCATATTCATGAGTGGAGAAGGCAGAGAGGGATTATTAAGGCCCCTATTCCGGATCAATTACTAGCTAATTGGTTCACTAAATCCTTGTTGCCTCTTATTGCCTGAGATATGGCTATGGGTGGTGTCGTTACTGAAGAGAAGGCGATTAGTCGAGCTTAGTACCTAGACTTGGTCTATTCCCAATCTGGAACTCTTTATGACCTGATTCCTCAAGCTCCTCACCACAGCACTGATCCTGCCAAGCCACCAGCAGAAGTACCTGTTGATGGGATTGTTGGTTCAATCCAGTCTCCGTCCGCAGTGAAACATACCAAGCAAATCTAGACTGCCACCCCTACTCTTTTGACTCCTAAGGTTTCAGCCGAGGTCAATTCTATTCAAATTACTCAAACCTCGGGTAATAAAAATAAAGGTAAAAATAGAAATAAAAAACCTAGAAACCAACAGGAGACTCCACAACCAACCAATGGTGATAGCGACAAAGGGAAAAGGAAAGTAAAATATCCTTATCTGCTATGCGGTGGTTGTTAGATTTTTATCATTCAGGCTAGTGTTATGATCTTAGGATCTTTTAACTGAAAGAATAACAAGCACAACAATAAAACATAAGCACAACACAAGAGACAAGAGACACAAATAATTTTCCTTGGGGAAACCATAAAGGAGAAAACCCCGCAACTTCCTTAGAGATAGAATTAGCACCAAAGGTAAAACTAGAAAACAGTAAGATGATCTCCTGATAGCAGCAGTCTCTCTCTCTCACACTGAGAGAGCTTCTCCTCTCTCACTCATGCACCCCAATGAGTGAGTGTGTGTGTATGAGTATGATAAATAGAGAGGCTCTCACTCTCTATTTATATTCTTCCGTTCACTTGGAACCCACTCCAACATGTCGGCCTCACTTAACAATTACTTACTAGAGCTGACATCTCTAGGAGTGTCTAATAACCCTAGTGCCCCACAACTTGTGGGGACTTTTCCTCCTCCGAACAACAAGGAGGTTTATCCTTAACACAATGGTGGGGACTATTGCCCCGAATTACAATGACTCACCTAGGGTCTACTTCATTAGAATATTCTAATAACCCAAGGGCCCTGTTGAGGCCCCGAAAATCGCAGGCGGCAACAGTAAAGGATTCTCCCCAATCAGTGTTCCCAACTAGCTCGCTGACTGTTTGGTATAGGGAATCCGTCCGGTCTACGGTCCGGCTACCGTAGGTCAAAGTAACAAACACAGGATTTACCGGTTGCGACCGGCCCACCGAGTTTTTGTATTTTGACTTAGAAATACATGATATGCACGTGCCTAACTAAATGCAGGGTAGTCAAGATGCAGGGAGCGTTCACAAAGTGATGCGCAGGTTCTTACCTTTCGTCCAATGCTCACCGGCAACCAAACCAGCTACAGAAAGAAAGAAAGCTAACTATCTAAACTATCCCTAGGGAGCAGGGTTGTCATTTTTTAGATGAGCAATACATATTCATACACCATAAGAAGAAAAACAGATAGCTGCTACTTCTTCTGCAGCACATGAATGCTTACAGATATTCAAATAACCAGATAACCAATCATTTTATAACACAGTTATTGCTCATAGTGGAAATATACCCAGAAATTACTGAAGAACATCCAACAAAAACATAGGTTCAAACATCAAATACTCTTACAGGAAATAAAGACTGCTGAAAACGAAATAGTTCCTCTTCGGCATCATTTATTGAATTGCATTGATACATTCCACATCTTTTGCTCTTTCCAGCAGGCAAAATCGCAGTTTTTTTCCAGCAAAACGAGGTAGCTCCTCTTACCAGTCAACAATTACCAATTTTCCAGCGGAAAAAAAAAAGCCCCTTCTAAGTCCTATCTTTTTCTATTTAAACTAGGACTTCTGCCCCCTGGGCTGCCCTCCAGTGTGTGGCTTTCAGCCTCCTTGACGATTCACCTTCTTCCCTGACTACTGCGTTTTACCAATCATCTTCCATAAGCGTCTAAACTATGACCGTAACCGCCGTGACTGCTTCCTTGGTGCCTTTGTCGTTCATCTATTTTGTCCTTTCTTCGATCTAAGTTGCTTCGGTGATCCATGGGGTTTTTTTTTCTGCAGACACTTGAGTGCATTATCCACTAAATTGAGGTATTAAGCATTTCAAATTTCAGAGCATAAGATAAATCCACAGGGAACTAGCTTGGTTTATCCGGGCGAGAGCTTCACGGTGACACCAAATCGGCGGTCGGGCGGTCACTGGATCGGACGGGACAAGGCTGCAGGAGCCGCAATGGTGGAGGGGGTAAAGAAACGGGCGAGGGACCAAACGAGCGACAAGGTAGTCGGATGCCGGGCGGAAGGTATTGGGGGCTAGAAGGTTCTGTCACCCGCAACGACGGACGGGACGCGAGTCGGTGGCGGGCGACGAGGTAAAGTAAAAGGTTCGGGTGGCAGTCGGCAAGTCGGATGTCGGGTGACAAGCGAATCGGAGGTCAACTCCTACCCTCTGGCCGCAACGGTGGGCGAGTCCAAAAACTATAGCCAGCGATTTACACAGCGAATCAGGCGTCGGCTGAAACCTCAATCGGGCGGAAGGTTTGGTCAGGGAGCCGCAACGGCGGGTGATGTGAGGCTCAGAAAATTTAGAAAGAGGTCCGATCAGCAGTGTGAAGGATCAAAATCAAAAATCAACTTTCTCGCTAAGGAAAATATCAACATTCTACGGGTAGTGAACAAACCAAACACGATTCAAATTAAAAATGGACACAGAAATTCAAAAAGCGGGCATTCAACTTCAAACAAAAACAAACAGATACGCTCGAGGGTGCCAGGCCTTTGACAATCAATCCAAGCAAACAAAGATGAGGAGGGGTCCCAGGGTTTAAGTGACATAAAGTCGGGGAGAAACGTTGCAGTAGCAACAACTGGCGATTACCTGGGGAACCTAGATCTCTGGGTGGATGTTGTCTTTGAGTAACAGACTATTCTACAACGAATGCATCCATCGAATTCTTCCAGCTCTCTAGATTTCTCGTATCCCCAAAATGTGTACCTTAATCATTGACGTCAGCCATTCGGTGGAAAAGGAAAACCGAGAAACTCAAGTCCAAATAACTATGCCAAGGCCAGAGTATGATTTTCATTATTACCTTTGTTTTCAGGTGGCTAACGGTGTGGACACCACAGGATTGCAGCACATAGTAAACAGCAGTATCTGTTTGTTCCTCTTTCCCATGTTACTTTAGTATTTTGGTGCTTTTGGAATTTTGTCCCCTTCATTTGAGTCTTTCTGTGTGCCTTTTCTTACTGAATTTTAATTCAGGATCCTCTATCCCATAGTGCCCTTTTGTGTGAGTGGTGTATTTTAAGCCTCAGCTCACGGACGGAGAGGATCTCTTGGCATTTTAAGCATTTATGCTTTAATACTTGCTTTGATCTATGATGCTTTTATAGAAGTTTGACCTTTTATCTGCCTTTTGGCATTTGTTTGTTGACATGGGATCATTTATATTTAATACGCTGTTTATCCTGCTTCCTCTCATGGGTCCTTCACCGTTGCTCCTTGGAACATTTGAATGTGACGTGGATGGAGCCCCAACACAGTACTTTAGACTCTCTGAATCTGGTTAAGTTCAAGGGGTTGGGCAGGACTTCAATGCACATAACATTTTACTCGGGAAACTGTTAGGCTGGAAGAATTCTTCAAGGAATAGACATTCTAATACTCGACATATTTGCTTTCCCAAAGACTTTAGCATCCTCCAGGAAACCACAAGTTGGTTCCCTTATTGAAAATCAAGACTAGAAAATCAAAATGAAAGAACGCGTGACTCGAAACAAAAACACAACTTATTTATGTACAAATCAGAAAGCTCAAAATGATTTAAGAAAAATAAGGTTTGAGAACCAAACCATTAACTGGAAAGTTCTCCTCCCATCCTTGTAAATCTTGTAACATATAGGTAGCAGGGCCAAGTTTTGCGGCAATTTGGAAAGGGCCTACCCATAACTGTTGGAATTTGGTATGCTTCCCTTTTTCATCATGGGGGTGGTCCCACTTAAGGACTAAGTCGCCTATTTCAAAATCCTTTTTTCCAGCTTTATGTTTGTCAAACCATCCTTTTACTACCTCCTGCTGCTGTTGGAAACGTTCTCTTGCTTTGGATCTGGCCTCTTCCGCTTTCAAAAGATTGTATATTCTTACTTGGAGAACTTCATCATCCGACCCCCTAGACTCCTGAGCTAGTATGGAAGATGGTAGCAGGATGTTGGGGGGAAGGATGGCTTCCTTTCCGTATACAAGGGTAAAGGGTGACACTCCCATGGCAGACTTAGGGGTAACTCTATCAGCCCACAGGGCATTGGGTAAGGCTGAGTGCCAATTTCGCTGGTTTTCTATGACGGTCTTCTTCAGGATTCTGATGAGGTTTTTATTGGAGGATTCAGCTAGGCCATTCCCTTGTGGATAATAGTTAGCAAAATAGTGTAATTTTATCCCTTTCTCATGAGCAAATGCAGTAATCTTAATGGATGAAAAATATTTAGCATTATCAAAAACTAACGAACTTGGAACCCCAAACCTGGTCATGATATGGTCTTGTAGAAAGCTGATGACTTCGTCTTCGTTTACTTTGCGCAAGGGGATAGCTTCGACCCAGCGGGTGAAATAATCAATTGCCGTAAGAATATACTTGTGTAGCAGGGAGGAATTTGGCTTTATTTATCCAATGACATCTATTCCCCATTGCTCGAAGGGCTCCGTGATCATTACAGGTTTTAGAGGTGCTGCTGCTCTAGGTTGTCTTCCACCGCATCTTTGGCAAGTATCACATTTTCGGACGTGCGCATGGGCATCTCTGAAGAGCGTTGGCCAATAATAACCGGCCCTAAGGATTTTATGGGCTGTAGTGTCTCCTAAATAATGTCCACCGGCTGGTCCATCATGTAATTCAGACATTACTTTCTAAGTTTCTGCTTTTTCTAAACATCTTAGAAGGACCCCATCATAATTTCTTCTGAATAGTATGCCTTCTACGAGTTGGTAGGAAGCTGACTTTAGGCACAAGGCTCTTCTCTGTTTGGAACTCCAATGTTCAGGCAATACCCCTGACTGCCGGTAATGTACGAGGTCTCTATACCAAGATTCAGGAGCTGTGAATAAAGGACAAACATCCATTACATGCAATTCAGCTTCGTTATCCCAGGCATGTTCTTCACTATTACTGCTTCCAGTCATTAGTCTGCATAGCCCCTGACCCTTCACTATATTGGCTGGTTTGAATTCCAAATCATATTCTTGGAGGGCTGTTACCCAGTTGCCTCTTCTTTCTCCCAATTCCTTCTGAATGAGAAGGGATCTCACGGCTGGGTAAGGGACTATTACCTTGGTTCGATTCTTTAGTATATAAGGTCTGAATTGCTTGACCGCTTTAAATACTACATATGCCTGTTTTTCAATGGATGGGTAGTTTAATTCAGCCCCTTGTAGCCCGGTGCTCATAAAAGAGATTGGAAATTCGTCACCTCCCTCTTCCTTCTGTGTGAGTATAGCTGCTAGTGAATCATCGGACGCGAATGTATACATAATAAAATCCTTGTCGAAGTCTGGACTTTTAAGAGAGGGTGCATGTGCAACAGTGGTCTTGATTTTACTGAAGGCATTCTTTTCAGTCTCAGTCCACTTGAACTGTGTGTTTTGCTTGACCATCTGCTGCAATGGTTTAACAGTCTGGGCGAAATCAGGCACGAATCTTCTTACGAAGTTTATTGTTCCCATGAAAGATTGCATTCCCTTCTTATTATGAGGCATGGGAATTTGTTTAATGGCCTTAATCCTTTCTTGGTCTATAGAGATACCATCCTTTGAAACTATATGCCCTAGTAACTTGGCTTCTGTGACAGCGAACACGCATTTTTTCGGATTTAGGGAAATGCCATATTTTCGACAACGCTCGAAAATTTGCTTTAGATGGAATGCGTGCTCCCCTCATTTCTTCGAAAATATTGTGATATCATCAAGATATACCACCACACTTCATCCAATCAGTCCGCGAAAAGCTATGTCCATGGCTCTCTGAAATGTTGCGCCCGCATTAATCAGTCCAAAAGGCATTCTTCTATATGCGAACGTTCCCCATTTAGTTTTGAATGTCGTCTTCAATCTATCTTCCTCGGCTACCAACACTTGATTGTAGCCAGAGAAACCATCCAACAATGAAAACATTTCATAGCCGGAAACCATTTGCAGCAATTGCTCCATGCGAGGTACCGGGTAGTTATCTTTGTCTGAGGCGCGATTTAGATTTCTGAAGTCTACACACATCCTGATCTCTCCCGATTTTTTCCTGACGGGCACCAGGTTTGATACCCATTCAGAATGCCTGACTTTAAAGATAATCCTAGCGTCCAGCAATTTCTTCACCTCGCTTTGAATTAACGGCTCCAGCTTTGGGTGCATTTTCCTCAACGGCTGTTGATATGGCTTGACGCCTCCTTTAATAGGAATGATGTGCTTGATGATATTAGTGTCATAGGTTTTTAAATCTGCATACGTCCATGCAAAGACATATTTGTACTGTTTAAACAAACTGAGGAACTTGTCTCTTTCTACTAGTGAACAGCACTTGCCAAGATTCACGAACTTGGGCTCCGTTTCAGTCCCTAAGTTTATTAACTCGAACCGTAAAGTTGAGCTGTGTGTCTTCACGTTAGCTGGTCTCCTAAATTTCTCACTCAAGTCAAACATTTTCTCCAGCATCCTGACACCTTTAGGAATGAAATTATTATATTTCATTTCAGCCTGATGTTCCTCATCATCTATGATAGCTCCTTTAAAAGTCTCATCATTTGTCAAGCATTCGATTATCTGTTGATCATCGTCAAATACTCGCAGGTTAGTGATCATGTCCGGCACGGAGGGCCTGAAAAGTAATTCAATAGAGCACTTATTATTAGTGGGAACCAGCCTGGCAGCTGAAGTGGCTAAAAGATCAGCAGCTGCATTTTTTATTCTTGGAATTGAAACAATATTAAATGCATGAAAACATTTAAGCAATTCCCATACCTCGTTTTGATAAGCTTTCAAATGAGGGGAAACACAGTGTATTTGATCTTTTATTTGTTTCACAACTATTTCTGAGTCCCCAAAAACTTTTAAATTACTAACCTTCAGCTCAATTTCTTTTTTGAGTCCCTGCAACAGTGCTTCATACTCGGTTGTATTGTTAGTACATTCAAACTCTAATCTACAGGACAGGAAGTATTTATTTTTTTGTGGATCAATAAGGACGCAGCCGAACCCTGGTCCTTCTAATGTTTTTGAGCCATCAAAATATAAAGTCCAACAAACATTGTCTAAAGAAAATGAATCTACTCTTACAGCTAAATCTACTATTTTACAGTCAAGCTCATCAGCCTGAGAAAAATGAAGGAGATCAGGCTGGGTGTTAGGTGTGCTGCTGGCCTCTTCTGCTTGATAATTCCCTGGTTCAAGTTCAAGAAAGTAGTTTCCCAATACAGATTCAACTG
>LPNX010630449.1:284682-315029 GCA_001517045.1 Pseudotsuga menziesii
GCTTAGGCTTCCCATTTATTTTCTTACAAACCGATATGGGCATGACATTGATTGACGCTCCTGAGTCCGCTAAACAATTGTGTACATTATGATTGAAAATTTCAAACGTCAAAAGGAAAGGTGGATGTTTGATTTTAGACTTACCTCCACTACTAGCTTCCCCAATTTCTTCTTCTGGCTGTGGCTGATTGTCAGTGGGCAGATTTTCTCCTTTTGTTTCTAATGCTTTCAACAATCTTTCTTTCTGCTGAGGTATTTTGCACATTTCAAACAGCAGGACGTTTGCCTTTATGTTCTTTAAATCTTCAACAATGTCATATTCGATTAGTTGTCTAGTGGACTGAGGTTCATTCGCGCTTACATTTTCTTCGCTTGGCTTAGGCGGTGTTCTAAATTGCCTCGGATCCTGGCTGGTAATGGTAAAATCTGGAATCTGATCAGCCACGGATTTGTCTTGAAATTTCTTTTTTATATTTCTTTGCAGCCTTCGAATCTTTGGGAGTAGAAGACTGTCATCACTAACCTCCCCTTTTCTCCTAGTTGTGACGTTAGCTTCTCTGATATCTTTGCGTTCCTCAGTGTTTTCTTCTTCCGTGTCTAGTATTGAAATAGAGCTCCATAAGGCCATAGTTTCCTCTTCCTGTTCTTTCGTGGGAGTGGATGCAGCATTTTCTTTCCTTTCATCGTCATCTTCCTCTGTCAACCTCGAATCCAACATCTGGTTCATGACTAACGTCATAGAATTTATCCATTGTGGACAGTTCTTTTCGGAATGAGGCTGTTGATGAAAAGTACAGAAATTGTCCATCCCTATTTCTGTCAGGTTCATGGATGCAATTTTCTGAGGAGGAGGAGGGGTCTGGTTGCTATCCTCCCTTTTCTTATAAGATGGCCTGAAAAACTTTTGTGCTTCCTTTTCCTTCTCCAAGTCTATGACCTTATTGGACAGCTTTTGCATCATTTTAGCCATACTTTCATAATCTGGTGTTTTCTCCTCTTTGGGCTTAGTAAACAGCAGCGTTCTCCTTTTCTCCCCTGACTGTTCGGGATAATATTCAATGCTCTCCCTTTCTGCTTCCACTACTTCTGCCTCTTCATAAGTCTCCGTCAAAGTGGGCTTGGTCCTGCCTTTTGTGAACATGGCCAAGTAAGGGCCCAAAGCTGAGGTATAATACTTGATTAGAACCTTTTCTGAAGGTTTGTCTACATTAGAGAAGTTTCTTAGATATGCTGTAAACCTTTGTGTAAAACTGTGCACCTTTTCCTTCTTCTCTTTCTTCAAAGCACAAAGTCCTTTCATAAGGGCAGCGTGAGTCTTTTGGACCACATACTTACTTCTGAACATCCTTTCGAAGGTGTCCCAATCTGGGATAGAATTGGTGGGTAATCCGAAATACCACGAGGCTACGGTTCCTTTAAGGGTATGTGGGAAAAGTCTACAAACCACATCTTCATGCTCCCCTGCCTTTAATCCTTCTATAGCCAAATAAAAACTCTGCAAGTGGTCATCTACCAATATCTTTTCATTAAGGTCAAACTTAGGCAATAGCTTTTCGAAAGCTTGAGGTAGGTCGTGCAAAGGTGGGGTCAGATTCAGAGGTGATCTGGCTTTCCATGCAGGTGGCGGGTTTGGAGGATTAGGTGGCTGATTTGCGTTAGCTGCTGCCATAAGTTGAGGTGGAGAGTGCGGAGGTGAACCAACAAGGGTGTGAACAAGAGAAATGTAGGGAGTCTCTGGGCCTTCTTGACTCAAAGGGAGTTCAACTTCTTGTAAGGCAGTCTCTACCAACTCTTTCCAATCTCCAACCAACACTGAATCTTCTATTAAAGGACGGTCTCTTCTCTTGTATTCTCTTCTAGGCAACTCAGGGATGATAGGTAATCCTCCAATATTCTTTAAGTATGCCCTGGTGTGTCTTCTCAGATCGTTAACAATCTCGTTGCGAACAGGGTATAGATGTTCTCTTTCTTCTTCTGGAATTGGATTTCATGGTCCACTACTTTCAGAACTGTAACCAGCGGAATAATCTCTGTAAAACGGGTTTCCTCGGCCAGCCATGCACTGGCGGCCCTCCTTCTAGCGCCCAAACTGTTGAGGCCCTGAAAATCGTAGGCGGAAACAGTAAAGGATTCTCCCCAATCAGCGTTCCCAACTAGCCCACAGACTGTTTGGTATAGGGAATCCGTCCGGTCTACGGTCCGGCTACCGTAGGTCAAAGTAACAAACACAAGATTTACCGGTTGCGGCCCGGCCCACCGAGTTTTTGTATTTTGACTTAGAAATACATGATATGCACGTGCCTAACTAAATGCAGGGTAGTCAAGATGCAGGGAGCGGTCACAAAGTGATGCGCAGGTTCTTACCTTTCGTCTTATGCTCACCGGCAACCAAACCAGCTACAGACAGAAAGAAAGCTAACTATCTAAACTATCCCTAGGGAGCAGGGTTGTCATTTTTTAGATGAGCAATACATATTCATACACCATAAGAAGAAAAACAGATAGCTGCTACTTCTTCTGTAGCACATGAATGCTTACAGATATTCAAATAATCAGATAACCAATCATTTTATAACACAGTTATTGCTCATAGTGGAAATATACCCAGAAATTACTGAAGAACATCCAACAAAAACATAGGTTCAAACATCAAATACTCTTACAGTAAATAAAGACTGCTGAAAACGAAATAGTTCCTCTTCGGCATCATTTATTGAATTGCATTGATACATTCCACATCTTTTGCTCTTTCCAGCAGGCAAAATCACAGTTTTTTCCAGCAAAACGAGGTAGCTCCTCTTACCAGTCAACAATTACCAATTTTCCAGCGGAAAAAAAAAGCCCCTTCTAAGTCCTATCTTTTTCTATTTAAACTAGGACTTCTGCCCCCTGGGCTGCCCTCCAGTGTGTGGCTTTCAGCCTCCTTGACGATTCACCTTCTTCCTTGACTGCTGCATTTTCCCAATTATCTTCCATAAGCGTCTAAACTCTGACCATAACTACCGTGACTGCTTCCTTGGTGCCTTTGCCGTTCATCTATTTTGTCCTTTCTTCGATCTAAGTTGCTTCGGTGATCCATGGGGTTTTTTTTTCTTCTGCAGACACTTGAGTGCATTATCCACTAAATTGAGGTATTAAGCATTTCAAATTTCAGAGCATAAGATAAATCCACAGGGAACTAGCTTGGTTTATCCGGGCGAGAGCTTCACGGCGACACCAAATCAGCGGTCGGGCGGTCACTGGATCGGACGGGACAAGGCTGCAGGAGCCGCAATGGTGGAGGGGGTAAAGAAACGGGCAAGGGACCAAACGAGCGACAAGGTAGTCGGATGCCGGGCGGAAGGTATTGGGGGCTAGAAGGTTCTGTCACCCGCAACGGCGGACGGGACGCGAGTCGGTGGCGGGCGACGAGGTAAAGTAAAAGGTTCGGGTGGCAGTCGGCAAGTCGGATGTCGGTTGACAAGCGAATCGGAGGTCAAATCCTACCCTCTGGCCGCAACGGCGGACGAGTCCAAAAACTATAGCCATCGATTTACACAGCGAATCGAGCGTCGGGTGAAACCTCAATCGGGCGGAAGGTTTGGTCAGGGAGCCGCAACGGCGGGTGATGTGAGGCTCAGAAACTTTAGAAAGAGGTCCGATCAGCAGTGTGAAGGATCAAAATCAAAAATCAACTTTCTCGCTAAGGAAAATATCAACATTCTACGGGTAGTGAACAAACCAAACACGATTCAAATTAAAAATGGACACGGAAATTCAAAAAGCGGGCATTCAACTTCAAACAAAAACAAACAGATAAGCTCGAGGGTGCCAGGCCTTTGACAATCAATCCAAGCAAACAAAGATGAGGAGGGGTCTCAGGGTTTAAGTGACATAAAGTCGGGGAGAAACGTTGCGGTAGCAACAGGCCCCATAACTATGCGGACTTTAACCCTTGACCAATAGGAGGGTTACCCACAATGACTTGACATGACTTTCTCATTATAGAAATTTCCTGGAATAAACATCAGGATATGACATGACTCAAGTAAATTACAATACATCCCGGAATGAACATCAGGTTACAATAGATAAGAAATACAAGTGAATACATTCCGAAGTTACAATTACATCAACACTCCCTCTTAGCTAAGAAGGTATTCGCTCGACACAATTTATCAGCGCAAGTCTGCTTCTCTATATCATTTTGGTCACCGTCAAGTCTTCGTCATCTTCAATTCATCTTCATCTTCAAGTCATCTTCATTTGTAAGTCATCTTCATTTAGATCTGGATCATCACTTGATCTAGATCATCATCACTGAATTTGGATCATCACTCGATCTAGATCATCATCACTGGATCTGGATCATCACTCGATCTGGATCATCATCATTGAATCTAGATCATCACTGGATCTAGATCATCACTGGATCTAGATCATCACTCGATCTGGATAAACACTGCTAGATCATCATCACTGGATCTGGATCATCACTGGATCTAGATCAACATGGGTGCTATCTCATGATTCTTCTCATCATAGGAATTTCTACAGATCCAGCCCTTTTTCATGCTGGTTGTAGGCATAGCCTCCATGTAGGTCTTCTTCAGCACTTATATCTAATCAACACATGATTGAAGAAAGGCTCATCATTTCTGTCTGATCAACACATGATCAAAGATAGATACTACACTTACATCTAATCAACACATGTTCAAAGAAAGGCTCAACATTTCTATTTGATCAACACATGATCGAAGATAGATACTGCACTTACATCTGATCAACACATGATCGAAGAAAGGCACTGCACTTACATCTGATCAACATATGATCGAAGAAATGCACAACACTTACATCTGATCAACACATGATCGAAGAAAGGCTCAGCACTTATATCTGATCAACACATGATCAAAGAAAGGCTCTGCACTTACATTCATCCAGGCTGGAACACATCCTACCACAATGATGAAAGGGCTTGCACTCATATCTGATCATGAGGGAACACATCCTAGCAATAATATTAGAATGGCCCCCAGTCCTCGACTGAGCTACCTGGTAACTGACCAGGTGCCTCCATTCTCCTAGAAAATGGCAGTTTCCCTTACATCTGTCCTACTCGACAGAATGACCAACACTCACATTTGACATGGGAGGAACTTTCCTACAAGTCAAATGCAGTTGTATGGTTAGAAACATTTCATAAGGTATATTCATAATGAAAAATTCTTATGCATAACTATATGATCATGCAACTATTTTAGCCAATACAACATCCATTCATATCTCACGGAAATTTTCTAGATGCCTTCCATCTCTACCAGGACAACATTGATATTGTGCACTAATCCAATATGTCAGCAAAGAGGTTTCATTCTAGATAAGTAGCAATGGAGACTTGTATAGCACCATGAGATACTTACCCATCACATGCATATTAGTAGTATACTGTCATTAATCCAAACATCCTATCATGCATAATACATCAACTAAATATAAACAAATGCATAACAGAATAATATCATGAAAAGATAATTGAATACTTATCTTTATTTGTTTCGTGGGTAGACTCCTTCTTGAGCCTTCAGTTTCATCATCTTCTTCATTCATGATAGCATCGTTTCTTATCCAAATTCTAAGGAGGATAAGAGGTGCTTCAAGAGTTGAGTTCTTCATATTCCTCATCGCTTGAGAAATTTTCTTTGGATGATGAGAGCTTGATCTTCAATTGCTCCCATCTTCTCTTCTCTTCTTATGAGTCGAGCTTCTTCTTCTTCTCAGAGTTTATTGAAAGTAATCACTTCCTTCTGGTACACATTCCTTGAATGAATCAATCCCTTGATCCTGGGAGGCCATTCAAGGTGGCTATCACCACTTCTGCATTCTTCACTTTTTCTTTTACCGCTTCAAGTTTTTATTTGATTTGAGAGACCCTTGTAAAGTATAACTATGTCGTCTCTGCATTCTGGATCTTCACTTCCTTCAACTGGTTTCTTAAGGTCATATTCTGATTTATGTTCTTCCCTTCAAATAGCTTCATCAAGGAATCAAACATCATTAGTGTATTTAGGGAAGACACTTGTGGTACAAGTTGATCCATGACTGAATCAACCATGATCTTCTTGGCCTTGACCAAGTTCTTCTTGTGTAAGTCTTCTAGCCTCATTTCCTTCTGGAATTGGAACCTCTCTACTCATGTAGGTGTCCAATTCATTTTCTTCAGATAGATCATATACTTCCATGCTTGGAATTTGTCAACTTCACAAAGCTTATTATCAAGCTGATGTGACAGATCACTTTGAAATGAGAACTTCAAATGAAAATAGCAGAAGAATAGATCTTACTGATTTGAGGTGTCCGTCTTGGTTCCGGAGCTAGATGATCTAGGGTTTGTCAGAGAAACCCTAATTTTAAAAAATTGGAATCTTTTAGATATGATTTTATATAATGATATATCTCTTCAAATGGAGCTATCCAATGTACTCCTTTTCTAAAAACAGTGGAGGGAAGCTCCCGGAACAGGAATCCCTAGTTTTCCACTTTTGCTACAGAAATTCCTGTTATTGTTTCTGTGATATCTCTGAAATTACTGCTCCTCTATGTCTGAAATTTCGTATTGAGGTATATTCACATGTTACTAATCCAAAACCATAGGTTTCATTAGAATTTGTTTCACCAATTTGGATTTATGATCCTTTTTCCAAGGTGACCTGTTACAGGACTGTTCAGAATAGTGCAGTTGTACGGACTTCCATTTGTCACTGGTTCATCTTCTGAGTCTGAACTTTGGACCACATAAATTATATTCTGTTCCCTTTCTATAAAATATTTATAAATTCCATTTGGACCTGTGTAGCATAATATATAGAAATTCTCCCCAGGTGTCCCGTTTAGGGATGAATTCTGGAAGAGGCTGGAACCCTAACTTGGAGGGATCATATCTCCCAGAATATAGTGAATATGAGGCTGGGGTTTATACACAATGTACATAATAGGTTTATATTCATCCCTTGTAATTTTCATCTCCTGATCCTTCTCCAATATCGGGATATAGTGAATGTACAAAAACTTAGCAGTTTTAGTATTTAGGGTTTTTTCTAGCTTGGGGTCAAACTAGGGTTTGAATTTCCCAGATTTTAACCCAACCAAATTTCTTGATCCAGGTCTCTAAACTTTGATTTTGAAGAGGAGAAAAATCCTGGGATCACTCAAAAATTCCTCTTCTATAGAAATCCTTAATTTTTGCATTGAAAATTGAAAATGCTCGGAATCGAATTATGCTTCGATAGAAAGATGCACCATTCAATGGAGAGTCAACCTAGCATACTTTTGCTGATGGATTGTGGAGATAGACCCACAAAGTAAGAAGCCATAGCTTCTACAGCTGCACAATTTCTTCTTCTCAGGTTAGCTCTGATACCATGTTAGATTTTTATCATTCAAGCCAGCATTATGATCTTAGGATCTTTTAACTGAGAGAGTAACAAGAACAGCAATAAAACATAAGCACAACACAAGAGACAAGAGACACAAAGAATTTTACTCAGGGAAACCATAAAGGAGAAAACCCTGCAACTTCCTTAGAGATAGAATCAGCACCAAAGGTAAAACCAAAAAATAGTAAGATGATCTCCCGATAGCAACAATCTCTCTCTCTCTCTCACTGAGAGAGCTTCTCCTCTCTCACTCATGTGCCCCAATGCACTACTACATTTTGATGCAAAATCCGACAGTTACTTCTGACGGTGCATGGATTTTTTCTTTTAAACCTACCAAAAATCACAAAGTTAAATATTTTTTTTAGAGTTATGGTCATACGTGTCGCTTAAGAGACGGCTAGCCTAGCAAGCGTCACTTAAGCGACGGCACATAAATTGATCAATTGCAAGTGCTAGTTGTTACTAGTTCTTTATTCAATTTAAATATGTTTTCCTTAAACAACTATTGGTTGGTCCCATAGTATTGTAAAATGATGTTTCATGCCAATCCTAATTGGAATGCAATATGTATAAATTTGGTTCTAATAGTTTCTATTCTATAGTTGGTGAAACTGTTATTCTTTTCTATCGTTTCAACTTTCTTGGCTCATTGTTGTTTTCTCCTATAAACCCGTGAGGGAACTGACAAAGTTATGACATATTATATGTTTAAAAAAATCCATTGGTTAAAATTTATGTAAACTTTATATTAGTATGGAAATTATCATTTGTGTCACTAATGTATTTTCTTTGTGTGTACCAAAAGTCAATCTCACTCAATCATTAGGAGATATGTATAAATAATGAAAAAGATAATAATACAAACCTTTATGCATGCATACTAACTAATATACCATCCTAACCTTTATGCATGCATACTAACTAATATACTAACCTAACCTTTATGCATGATACTAACTAACATACCATTCAAAATATGAATTTAAATGACATTTGGGCGAGGGAGAGAGAGTGAACAAATGCTTTATTAATCCAATGGAAATGAGATAAACTAACTAATATCACCTAAGGAATGGCTTGTAAATGTGGTCTCCATATTTATCCATAAGAATGTTGTTTGTTTCTTCAAATATGTTCTTTCTATTGAGTAGTAGTTAGCCAACAATTTCCATTATACAATCAACACTTTGAAGATGAATTTGGGAAGCATGAGGCCAAGGAAAGGCAATAAATGTGAGTGAAAGCAACACAATATTACTCTTTGACAATATTGGTAGGGGAACCTTAACACACATTTTTTATTATTAAATTCATTGAGAATACATGTATTTTAGGTGAACATTGGGCTTGGAGGTGAATCGATCTCAATGTGAACACAAGAAATATAGGTATATGCACCCATTTGAATGACTTGACTAAAATAATGGCATAGTATAATATTAGTGAGAGAATAAGGGTGACTAGTATGGGTTTACATTTTCCTACAAAGATCTTGAGGCAACCTCACATAAACTTGGTTGCAGAATTGCACAAATAATGTCAATATAGGAATTGTGTGGGTATTCAGGGATTACATACATACGTCATTGGAATAATAAATGGAAAGGTGTGTTACCTCTTTGATGGTCAACCTACAATTTGAATTTTATTTGTGGTATGAAATTGGCATGTAATCCATTCTTTGGAGTGTATTAAGTGAAACTAATTCTTGCTTGAGATGTTTATCAGGTGCATGATAATAGATTCCCCTAATTGTGAGAGGTTAGGCCATTATTGTATAACTGAAATACATTATCTATTTCTTTACATAACCTTACAAAGAGAGAGAGAGAGAGATAAGATTGGACGGAGAATCACAATGAAGAAGAAAAGTTGTCCATAAAAATGTGACAAGGTGATAATATATGATAGTTCTTAGAATGAGGTGGGAATTCCCATACTCATGTAATAGTCAGTTTAAGTACAATATGGGACCATGGCTACATAAATGGATCTAGGTCATAATACATCTATTTTTTTCTTTTGTTTGAATTGGTTACAAAAAAAAGTTTCCCTACATGGCATACACATACATCAAAGGAGGCTTAAAACATGTACATCTAACTAAATGCACTACTATAATGAAAGGCTCAAACATCACACATTTTCATTATATGTTCCCTAGCATAGCTGACTGAGGCATATTTTTTTAGCATGCATTGATTTATTCCATTGTAGTTTTCATTATCATACAAACTACTACAAATCGATAGCAGTTAACGACTAAATATACTACCCTATGAGAGACGAAGCTATACATTAGCCATATGATGAAAATGCAAGAAAAAACTAAAATAAAAATAAAATCACAATTATTTAAAGTTCCATTTGTTTGAGTGTATTTAGGTGATAGCCGACCGTATATAAAATGCTGAGTAACATTTATGAGAATTGGACTTTCTAGTCCCTATTCTGGAATTCAGGGTTAGTATCTCCAATTATTTTCCCGAGTCGATAGAGGGTTCGATCCGCAGAAATGGCGCTGAAGTTTCTGAACAAGAAAGGATGGCACACCGGGATCCTTCGTAACATCGAAAACGTATGGAAAGCCGAACAGAAACACGAATACGAACAGAAGAAACTGGAAGAATTAAGAAAACAGATTCAGGACGAACGCGAACAGAGTGAATTCTGTCAATTACAGGAACAGGCCGGTCTTGTCCCGTAAGTGTTCTGCCAATTTACCCTAATTTTTTCCTGCTAGCTTTGCAGATTTCATTTTTTTATTAATTGGGTTTAATTTCTTTAAAATCTGCATTTTTTAGTAGTTCTGGCTTGTTGTTTTTAGTTCTGGCTAGGCACATAGGGTTCTCAGGGTTTTGATTTCCTTAGTTTCGATTCCAGTAAACAGGAAAATTTGGAGTTTTTATATGATTCTGGACTAGCCATGGCTAGAATCAATTCTGACAACTTCCCGCTGGGTAAGCCGGTGGAGCCACAGAAGAATGAGACGGAGAATGAACTGAGCAAGGTAATTTTTGTTTCCTGATTTTTATTTTATGTGCCTGTATTTGTGTTTTGTAAATGGATGGTTAGGGTATTTTCTTGAGCTCTCTTTTCTATGGTAGGAGTTTTCTTGGATGTTGGTCGTTTTGAATTTGATTGCATCTTTCAATTTTTTGAGATGTGCTTCCGTATTCCTATTAAAGAAACAGTTATGTACAAAGAATATTTGAAAAAAACTGAAAGATATGCCGCCACCTTGAGATAACAACAGGGGTTAATAAAAATTTCACCCTTCTATAAAAAGTATAAACTGAAAAAGCCAGAATACTGCAAAATTTTCCTTTACCCAACAAGCCGTGAAGAGTCAAGTACAGAAGAACCACTGAAAACAGAGAGAATAGCCCCCAAATAGTTCACATATGTGCCCTTAAGAAGAAGACATGCACTCTTTGTCCAGGCCTTTCATGAGTTGGTACCCTAGCATCCAGCTGGGAGCACATAAACAGGATGAGATGTGAGGGACTGGGTCTCAACCCAAATATCAATCCATACGTGAACATGGCATCAGTCATTATCAAGTGAGCTTATAGCACAGTGGTAGGGATGCTGCCTATGATAGTCTGGGGCGGGTTCTGGGTTCAATTCCTAGCCAGTCTCTTGCATTTCAGGCTATTTTGTGATTAGGTACGAAACATTTTTACAGAGAGTATCTGCAACTTAGCACACCTGCCATCTCATGTTAAGCTGTGTGAAGAAGAAAATTTCTGGTTATAGCCACATGCCAGCTCTTTTCCATGATGCCTGCTACTGCTACCAGCCTTTCCCCTCAAAACTAAAGCTAAGATATGCTCTAAAGGTGTTCAGGCTTACCCCTTGGCCTCACTACACCTTCTTCCTTTCTTTTCCTTGCTGCTAGCATGCCTTTCTAGATGCTGGTGAAACCCTACTAGGGTTTGGCGCAGGAGTAGTGTGGGTGAGAGGGTGATAGTTGTCTCTCCTCTTCACTTATCTTCTTACAAGCTGCCCATAAGAGGGAATTTTTTGTGTATAATGTTTATTTTTTATTTTACATATTTTCATCCCTTGGATCTGTGTTACCGGATCCACCACCCCAATCTATAGGATCCGCGGAGTTAATGCAAAATATGTACAGACATGAAGCCGTCAATGAAGGGACAAATCCTCTCAAAAAATTCTAATTAAATCCTAATTCTAAGACTAGATTATTATAGGTGAAAAAATACATTAAAGAGTGCAGTGAAAATTGATGATATTCACAAATATTAATAATAAAATTCCCTTCTAGAGTCTACCAAGCAAGTTGCTCCACTAGAATATTTATTTTTCTTGAGGTATGTTCCATTCCAGGCGTTTCTCTATTGATTCCCCTCTTGAATTTGGGCTTATGCCTCATAAAACAGTTAAAACATAAAAAAATTGTCTTCTAGAGTCTTCATAAGTATGTTGCTTCACCAATTATGGTTTCAAGGCTACTATAATTATGATTATATCAGTGGGTGTGCTATCTGTGAGCTATAGTGAGCTGCAGCCTCAATAAAATACCATTCCATTGCCATGAATACACCCAAAATTTGGCCTATATGATGGACGGTTCATTAAATAAAGTGTAGTTATCCTTGTAGAGGGGTTTAGAATGCCACATGCCCTCATTATATGAAAGGTGAACCATCAAAGACCCATATGAAGGATGCCAACATGTTGAATTATGCCTCCAAAGTTGGTAATTCGGAAAGCGTGAACTGCCCAATCTAGGTAGTGTGCATGTTCTGTCATGCGTAAAGGCAACCCTTCCCTAAGTGCTGGTTCATCAATTTGGATGATCTGGAATCAAGGATAGAACAGCTTCATAAAAAGACGAGATAAATGGATATGAAAAGAAAGTAAAAAAGTAATATAAGATATTGAATTAAACACAACCAATTGTGAAGACTTACCCTTCTTTTGGATGTTTTCTTAAGTCAACTTAATTTTTTAAGGATAACTACAAAACCTTATTTCTAAAGATAGCCCATATAAAAATTTTAGTCTTCTTTGGAGCCTTCAACTTTAAGACTTGCTTTGAACACCAAGTCTTGAGAATCTGGGACAAATAAATATTTGTAACTTAGCCGAGCTGTGTAACGACCTCTTGACTTATACACCTGGGTATGAATCATATCTGGATCCTTTTCGGACATGTCTTGGATCCATAATGGATGTGTATCTGGAAGGGATGCAATATGGTTCTGTATGGGATCCGATCCTGATACATTTGGGATAGATTCCCATGTGGCATCCTGCTTCCTCATAATAAACCAAACTTTATAGTTCAGATAGTGATTGTATACAAAAATCCCTCAACAAAGAGGGTAGAAGAGACCACAGCTGCACTCATGGGTATCGATTTCTGGAAAGTGGGAGCTTTTTTTCCTTTTTTTTGGACCAAGTATGTGAATGGTGCAATGGAGCTTTTTTCCTTGTTTTCGTGTAGGGTAGTCAAGTGTTTCACTGCAACCTTTATGTTATTTCCAGGTACTCCCTTGCACACTTTACCAAAACCCCTTTTCCCAAGCACATTGTTTTCACTAAAATCATCAGTTGCTAGTTGCAGTTCATGCCAGGACAACCTCTTCAACTGTCGAAAAGCTATCTTTCTATTATCTTCACCCGAAACATCAAGAAAAACATCTCGCCTGAGAGAGTATTATATCTAAAATGATATAATACACAGGGGTTTTCGGCTAACTAGTGTTCCCTAGCTTTTCTACTCACTATAACAATGAATTCTCTATTCAATCTAGACAACACTATCTCATACTTGCCACCGAATCCTTTGTTGCACGATAAGCTGTCACATACCCAGGTTCATGGGTTCATGGTGTATGTTGGAGGAGTTTCAGACATGGGATAACATTCCACTTGTATTGGGGCACAGAACAAGAAGCTCTTCATTTCAACACAAGGCCTACATGGCCTAGCACCAAAATCATGACACTGTTTCATGTAATTTATTAAAATTTAATTACATACAATCCAAGGTGGCAGAGTAGGGCATTGCATAGTGATGGTCCAGGGATGGGAGTGTTGGTTACATCCCCAATATTATCTCCAGGACATTAGGAACATCCCCAAATTGTCCCCAAGTCCCCTGGGACATGGGAACTATGGGGACAGCCTACAGGTACCCAAGGTTTGGGGACATGTCCCTGGGTAAATGTGGATGTGAAGCAGCTTTTTTATATTCTTATGGCTGAATCAGGAGTTGTTCACTTATTCTCTATATGGAATTTATATAACTAATAAATATGAATATATATTTGTGTCAGGTTGAATCCATATGTGTTATGTTTAAATGACCAGATGCAAATGCACAATAGTTGCATAATGAATGAACTGTAACTTTAGCAGTCCTTTGTATCCTTGTTTGTTCCATTAAGTGTGAAATTACAATCTATTGTTTTATCTTCTCCAACCTTCAACATCTTTTTATGTAAATTGATTCTTATTTCTTTCTTTGTTTCATGTCATTCAATTGGATCTTGTTATGCATTTTTTTATTTAGCCTTGCAAAATATACTTTGCTTAAAAGTAGTATGTGTGATTCGATCAATAGTTCGGTCAGACTTTGCAATATCGTTGGAATTTTTTTGCATGTGCTAATGGTACTGCTTTTGTTGTTTAGAGTTTCTAAGTGTTGTCACCAGACTTGTGCATAGCTCTTATACATGTGATATTTTTCTGTTTCAATAGAAGTTTCTTGTTTTATCTGTTGGATGATTTGCTAAATGACAGTTGTTTCCTTGTGTCTTGTATATAGGATGAAATGCATAATCTACATCTGACATTTAGTATAGTAGACAAGGGTTGAGGATTTTATCTGTTTTCATTAGGCTGGTTCTTGCTTAGTTTAAGATCAGATTGCTTATTACTGCTAAAGTTGTTTGACAACATCAGGTGGGTTGATGAGCATCTGGTACATGTATTGTCACCCAATATCTATCGAAGTGTTTTAGAGGCCCTTGAGTCCTTTGATTATATTACTACACATGGTAAGTGGCAATTTGTAATAGAGATGATTCTATGTGCATATTTTCTTGTTTGTAAAAGAAGATTGCCATGAAAATTCCAACATTTCTGGTCTGAAAATAGTTATATTTTGTTGGTTTGGTTTTAATAGCTTAGAATATTTCATGAAGATATCAGGTATTTCTATGTGATAGTGTTGCAATGGACTAAGAGATTGGTATACTAATTATGCAGGTAACTTCACAACTCTGGAGAGATGGACTGGAAAATATGTAGGAGCTGCAGCTATGTATTTTGTCTCTAAAAAGATTAAGAAGAAACATAATATCACAGACGAGCATGCCTCGCTATATGAAGCTGCAAATACTTGGGTGGAAGCTCTTAATAATAGGTTGTTTATGGGTGAGTCTGCAAGTAGAATTTCTCCTATTTCTGTTTTGAACTGAAATGGAATCGATACTAAATAAATAGAACTGTATCACTTCTGACTTTTGAGTTGGCATTTAATGCATTTACGGGTGGTTCTAAACCCAATTTGGCAGACTTGGCTGTCTTTCGAGTATTAAGACCCATTCGTTATTTGCAATCTGGAAAGGATATGGTAGCAAACACAAATATTGGTGCATGGTACTCCAGAATGGAGGAGGCAGTGGGCGGAACTTCAGGAATCAAGGATTAAATAGGTTTTCCTATTTGAGTAGCATCCAGTATCGAAAGACAACAACACCATTTCTCCTATTATTAGGCTATTAAGGACCATTTAGACAGTTTAACAATCATTAATGCTTGTATTGTTCATTATTTTTCAGCCTCGACGTTCTTCTAGTTTTGGCTAAAAAGTAGGCAATAAGTATGTTGATTATTTTGAGATGACGTGTTCTTTTGAGTTTGTATCATTTTTGGTGGCAACAATAAAGATCGAAGATATTATTTGGTTGCTAGCCCTTTGCCTAATTGTTCCCAGGGCCTGTTTGTTATGGCTACAATTTTATGGTTGTTTCTGGTGGCTATCTTACAAGTTCTTCTGTAACTCGGTAAATAAAATTAGGATTGCCAATTACAACCCTAGCACAAAATTAGGATTGCCAATTACAACCCTAGCAGATTATTTTCTCTTTATATTTGCTGCTTAAAGAATAAATAGTTTGACAGGATATGGTCTTTGTATAATGTTTGAAGCTGAGAGAGTTCATCTTTGGTTCTCTGCAGAACTTGCAGATACCTGCACTATTGATTCATTTCCCCACACCATCCTCAGAGGTCGTAGACTTTAGGTCTTTTCTATCATAGGCTAATTTATGCTTTTCTACGAGCAGCTATTGCACTCCCACTTTGTATCTCACATGTCTATACCTAGCAGTCTCATTGACCTATTTATGGTCATTTGTTGGTCATTAATAAAAGTATCTTATCTTATCTATATAATACTGCCTTGAATGTGATGAAACCTTATATCGTTCAAAGTGATAAAAAAGAATAGCAGAAAGTAGAATGGTGTGTTTCTTGAAAAATACTGTGACAAATACCTGTGCCAATAAAACTGCTACAGCGAACCATATGAGCAATCAGTCCCAACCACCGATAGTAAACAGGCAATGTAAAAGAATCCACTCCATAAATTAAACATAGGAATTTGTATCTGGAGAAAAGAAACCTCCCAGGTAAAAAATACTCCCAGGTAAATTAAACACAGGCATTTGTATTTGGAGAAATGCAAAAGAAAGCTGTGATAGCTCCCCTGTATGGCCAAAATGAACATTATGGCGCAGAATTCTGCTAAAACTTATGAAGTATTCAATTTCAAGCAACTTGTCTCTGCCCAATTCAGGACTCCATGAGTGCTCCAGCCAAGTGTAAATGCCTGAGATATTGAGATGCTTTTGGGACTTGATTTCATTTTGTTTGTAACTTTATATAAATTTGACATTTGTCAAGGATCCAAATTTTGCAAGCTACTTTTGATGTGATATTTTCCTTTTCCATTCACCTGTGCTTAGGTTGGGCCACACTTCTGAAGTCTCTGTTTTGGGAGATGAACTGCGTTACAGTATTGCTCCTTCTAATTCCACTTTCCAACTGAGTCCCTGTCTTGGTCTAAAGCTGTTCACTATTTGCTCAAAAAACCTCTCGCATCTTTATTCTTATGATTAGCAGCATTGTTCTAGTTGTGTGTTTTAAATGTTTTAAATGCACTTTCAATTTTAAGAGATTAGCAGCAGAACATGAGGGAGTTGTGACTTGTGAGCATATGTTGTCAATATATTTAACATCCATCTTTCAAACATTATTTTAAGCTTTTGTTTCAATATCTTTGTCAGTAATTTTTTATTCTGATCTGTTGCTTGTACCCATTCTTTTGGTGACAATGCAGGGATGGCGGGCATTCTATATCAAATGGCAGACAGATATGGCTGAAAGAGCAGTTTCTGTAGTAGAACTTGTAAAACAGAGTGCATGGTCCTGTGATGGATTAAAAATAATTTCTGCCTCTGATGATCGCAGGTAGACCAATCTTTGGCATAGTTTGGATTCTAACATGAATGAACTTCTTGTGCTTGTTTAAAAGTTAAAATTTTTTATCAACAAGATCCTGAGCAAACATGTCATATTCCCCCGAAATTTATCATTCATATTATTTTTTTGCTCTCCAAATCACTGGTTTCAAAGTTAAATCTTTATTTTTCATTTATGTTCATGCAGTTCCCGTATATGGACTTGCAACTTCAATGTGAATGATATAGATGATCCACACACTCTTCCCAATGCTGATATTATTGCAGGACCAATTCTTTTTGGTCATAATGCTCGAATTTGGGATTCCTACATATCTGATAATGTAAGTATCTACCTTTTCTTTCTCTGTTGTTATATTTTTACACTTACTCTGCTGGGCCACATTGAGAGCATAATGGCTGTAATGTATAACTTGACATACCAAATTTTCCTGTCGGTATGTTAATATGGGATATTGATGGAGGACTAACTGAAGATAATTGTTTGGGCTATGACTGTTTGATACTATTCTTGGATTTGTGATGAAATTAATAAATAATTTATAGTTTTCTTTAGAAGACCGAGAACTTGTGGGGTGTTGAAAAGAGATCAAACACGTAAGATGGAATTTGTGCTAGTGCATTTTAAGCAAACCTCCCATCCTCTGCCTTCAGAACTTGATTTACTAGGTTTTCTTCAAGTTCGATGGATAAGGCATGCCTCATAAGAAGTTCATGTAACAGGTAAAGCATGCTCTGTGAAAATGTTCAAGGAAGTGTTTTTCATAGGACATATCTGAAACACCAGCCCCCTCCATTCTTTCATCAACTGAAAGATGTGGCTGTAGCATTCGTAAAAGAGCACTGACATGTTCTTCATTAAGTTGGTTATAGGCTTCTTTGTAAATAGAAGAATGCCAATTTGGAGAAAAAATGCACTCTTTAATAAAACTAAGCACTTCAACAGCTCCTTGTAAAGGAATATTACTGGAGTCAGAAACACTGTCATTTACAGAGCAGGGCTGTTCATGTCCATTAGAGATGAGTACTACTTGCCTTCTAGCCTATGAAAATAGATCTCCAAAGAGAGCATCATCCATAGAGTATATTTCCCATCTAATCGAGGAAAGTGCGAGTTCATCCTCTGATGAATAAGTCCACTTGTACGTCTTCATAAACTGTTTTGTGCAAGTGTAAACTATAAAGCCTTTAGATTTTGAATGAAATTGCAAGTCTTAAATGTTTGTCTCATTCTTGCTTCATAATTATGTCATGATATTACTTAACTTTAATAATGCTATGATATTGCTTTCCAGATTAAGTGATTTAAGAATGATTCCAACCTACCTAGGCAGCATTTGATAACTTTGGTTAGTAAATCATATGTATAAGAATTAGCAAAAAAAAAATTATTTAAAAAAAAATAAAATTTCAACAAGCGTCGCTTAAGCAACGGTTCTATATGTCGCTTAAATGACGCTTAATTTGTCTATCCGTCTCTTAACCGATGGTTTTCAAAAAAAATTTATTCTTAAAAAAAAAAAATTCAACAAGCGTTGCTTAAGCGACGGTTCTATATGTCGATTAACCGACGATTAATCTGTATATCCGTCGCTTCACCGACGGCTTTAGATGTCGCTTAACCGATGCCTTACATTTAACCGACATTAACTAAGGTGTCACTTAAGTGATGGTTACATAGGTGTCAGATAACCGACGACAAGTTTTCGACGCTTAAAAAAAAATCAAAGTGTCGTACATGCGACAAAAAGTGTCGAAAATCCGACATGAGAGCCGTCGGATTTTTGGTCAAAATGTAGTAGTGATGAGTGAGTGTGTGTGTATGAGTATGATAAATAGAGAGTCTCTCACTCTCTATTTATATTCCTCCATTCACTTGGAACCCTCTCCAACATGTCGGCCTCACTTAACAATTACTTACTAGAGTCACCATCTCTAGGAGTGTCTAATAACCCTAGTGCCCCACAACTTGTGGGGACTTTGCCTCCTTAGAACAACAAGGAGGTTTATCCTTAACACAATGGTGGGGACTATTTCCATAACTTACAATGACTCACCTAGGGTCAACTTCACTAGGATAGTCTAATAACCCAAGGGCCCCACAACTGTGGGGAATTTAACCCTTGACCAATAGGAGGGTTACCCACAATGACTTGACATGAATTTCTCATTATAGAAACTTCTCGGAATAAAAATCGGGGTATGACATGACTCAAGTACATTAAAATACATCCTGAAATGAACATTAGGTTACAATAGATAAGAAATACAAATGAATACATTCTGAAGTTACAATTACATCAACAGTGTTGACCATTTTTCAAAGGAGTGTCCTCGTCGGGATGAAATCTCCCAGTTTTTGAAGTCCAACCCCACACTTGAAGTACTTACGGATCCTTTTCCCTCTCAACAACAACTGATAGACCATATGTCTAATCAGGGTAACTCTAGTTCATGAGAGGAAATTCATATGATGTCCTCAGATACCATCCATATGCAAACTCGAAGTCAGAATTATGATAAACCCATAGATAAGAAAGAAGATCAATCTTATTCAAGGAAAGTTCCCTCTACTAGTTCTCCGGAATCCTTGTCTACTGTCCCCTTATCTATTGAGAAGCCTACTCTCGACATGATTTTGCACCCACATAAGAGTACTCTTCAGAAGGTTGTCTTTAATCCCAATGCCCAAGCTGCTCAATTTTATAATGTGGTTGAAGATCTCGCTCAGGAACCTTGTGCAATATCTACCCTAGAAGTGCTCCAAAGTTGCCCCACATAGCACAAGAACTTGTTGACTACATTAAGAGCTTCATACCTGGATAACACTAACTTGATTCATTTCAATGTTGAGAACTACAAACCTAGATTACCACATAAACTTGCTTTTTAGATCATTACAAAAGTAGTGGGAAAGAAAGTCTTCCGAATGGTACTAGATGAAGGAGCTTCGACCTTGGTGTTATCTTTGACTTGTTGGAAAGCTCTTGGCTCTCCCGAGCTTGTCACATCACCTATGACCCTTAAATCCTTTGACAGACGGGGTTTCCAACCCCATGGTCTCATATCAGCCCTAGCGGTCGAGCTGGGGGAAAAACCGTTTCCATCCAAGTAGATGTGGTAGATGCCCCTTTAGATTACAACCTCCTTCTAGGAAGGAATTGGTTCTATGTCATGATTGTTGTTTCCTCAACAGTGTTTTGAACAATCCAATTCCCGCATCTAGGGATAATTGTTACTATTGATCAACTTGATTTCTATACATCAGATGTTACTTCCTCCATGGATAATAACATCCCCATGTTAGGCCAGTACCCTCCTCCTTACAAGTCGATTGGGGTAGGCATGTTGAAGGATTCATCCCTTATGGGGATCTTTCCATCCACTCCTCCTAGCACAGATACTGCGACAGTCCATATGATCACCTCATTTGATTATGAGCCTAAGGGAAAAAATGTTGTTGATTCCACCTCGTTGAGTCCACACGAAGCTATGTATGACACCATTCAAACCTTTTCTAATGATCACACTGATGACCTTCATCTAGTGGCTTTGAACCCTTACCATTTACTGTACTGGTGAGAACCTTGTCTTCCGGTTCTAGACTATCTCTCTGAGAATTTTCCTTTCGATGAGTCCATTATAGAGATCATGAATACAGATGAGCCCATTTGGGAGGATCACCATCATAGATCCATGTTCCTCCCCAACACCAGTTTAGTTAGCCATGATTTTGCATCCTTGTTTCCTACTGATATTGTCAACGTTCCGCAAAATCCTATATTGTTGCAATATATAGATTCTGAAGGAAACCTTTGCAACATTACTCAAATGAACCCAATTGACATATCATCCAAGCTTGATGTTATCGAGCATGTTCATGTTGGGTAGAACTGCTCGGTAGATGAATCTGAAGCATATAAGGCACTTTTTAAGGAATTCCATGATATTTTTGCCTGGTCTTATGAAGAGATGTCGGGGATTGACCCTTCAATTGTGGTTCGTGAGATTAAAACTTATCCCATGGCTAAACCTATCAAGAAGAAACTTAGGCAAGTGCATCCTCGGAAGGCTGCAACTATTAAAGCTAAAATTGAAAATCTTCTGAAAGTTGGGTTTATTTATCCTATACCCATGAAGAAAAGGGTATCGAACGTTGTCCCTGTAAATAAAAAGTAGGGCACCATTATAGTTTGCATCGACTTTAGGGATTTAAATAAATCTTGTCCCAAGGACAACTTTACTACCCCGCACATCGATCAGATTATCAAAAAATGTGTTGGAAGTGTCATCTTCTCATTCATGGATTGTTTCTCCGGCTATAATCAGATTGACATATTATCCTTCGATCAACATACAATGGCATTCATTTTCCCATGGGGAACCTTTGTATATAAGAATTTACCATTTGTCTTGAAAAATGTTGGATTTACGTTCCAGCGTGCGATGTCCTATGCATTTCACGATGTCAAACACATTGTTGAACCGTACCTTGACAACCTTCCTGCTCATTCACAGTGGCGAGAGGACCACCCTAGTCATCTTAGAGACATAATCCTGAGATGTTGTCATTATAATATAGAGCTCAATCCGCATAAATGTGTGTTTTGCATTGAGACATGATGTCTGCTAGGTTTTGTGGTATCCAAAGATGGCATCCAGATAGATCCTTTAAAAATTGCCACCATTCTTGATCTACCAGCCCCTACTAATCTCTTTGAACTACAAAGTTCGCAAGGGAAGGAAGACTTTCTCCGCCGTGTGCAATTTCACAGAGAAAACACACAGTTATATGCGTCTCCTTAAGAAGAACACCCCATTCTTCTGGGATGACCAAGCCCAATGCGCCTTTGATAATCTTAAGCACGCTCTGACTCATTCACCCGTGATACACCCCCTGGATTATTCAAAGGACTTTCTCTTGTATATTGCTTCCTGTGCTACTACCATCGCTATGGTTTTAGCCCAGGACAATCTCCACGGTCAGAAGCACGTGATTTATTATGCCAGTAAGAATCTCCTACATTCTGAAACTCGTTATTCATGTGTGGAAAAGTTATCATTGGCCACGGTCATTGTTGTACAAAATTTTTGTCATTACATTCTGCTCCGCACTACCACCGTATTGGTAGACCAGAACCCGATGTACTACATAATGTCTTGTCAGGTACTCAGGGGCAAGTACTCCCCTTGGATCGTCATCCTTCAAGAGTTTGATCTAGAGTTTGCCAAGGCCACATCAAAGAAATCCTTGGTTTTTACAGAGCTTATGTGCGATATTCCCTGTGCTACAATGGAATCTGAGCCCAACGATTCATTTCTAGATGAATTCATGTTCCTGATTAGCACTACTGATCCTTGGCATGGAGACTTGTTGATCTATCTCCAGATGCAGCGTTTTCAGCTGCATTTATCTCACGATGATCGCCGATGTATCCGTCACCAAGTGAAACACTACCTCATCCTGAATGATACTTTGTATAGACGTGGGATTGACTCTATTATTCGGTGATGCCTCACCCATGAGGAGGCTGAACATGTGTTGAATGATTTCCACTCTGGAGCATGTGGTGGTCATTTATCTGGGATGGCTACAGCCCAGAAAATCGTTCGTGCTGGCTATTTCTGGCCTTCTGTATTCAAAGACCGTCATGAGGATATTAAGAAATTCCCATCTTGTCAACATTTTTATCCTAAAAAGTGCACCCATCCTACTCCGCTACACCCTGTCATTGCTGTTGGCCCATTCACCAAATGGGGGATTGAATTCATTCATTATAATCCTACCTCAGCTGGGGGGCATGGTTACATCATCGTAGCCATTGATTATTTCACTAAATGGGCTGAGGCCATGCCTACATATGCAGAAGATGGTAAGATTGTCTCTCTCTTCTTGTTCAATCATATCATAGCTAGATTTGGAGTTCCGCAGTCCATCGTTACTGATCACGGATCTCATTTCCATAATCAGATGATGGAGGAAATGAGTGCTAAGCTAGGGTTTCACCATGAAAAATCTACACCTTATTATCCATAAGATAATGGTCAGGTAGAGGCCATTAACAAAGTTTTGAAAACTATTCTTCGTCGGATGGTTAGAGGTCATAAATCCAACTAGCACCATGTTCTTTTCTCCACTCTTTGGGCTTATAGAACTTCTATGAAAACAACTACTGGTTTCACACCTTTTCATCTTGTCTATGGACTTGAAGCTGTCTTACCCATCCAATGTCAAATTCCATCTTTACAACTTGTCGTCAAACTTCTCCGAGACACTTCCACAAAGGAAGAAATATTTTTATACTTGAGTAACCTTAACGAGACTCGCAGAGATGCTACCTTAGCTAGTGAGGCACATAAGAAATGCGTCAAGGCGTAGCATGATAAATCCGTCCAGCCTTGTGTCTTTAGCGAGGGTAGTCTTGACTTATGACCAGAGATATGGCAAGCTAGGGAAGGGTAAGTTCAAGTCCATGTGGTACGGACCTTTCATTATTTCTAAGGTGTTAAAGAAAAGAGCTTACGAGCTCGTTGATTATGATGGAATCCCTTTGGGGCGACCTCGCAATGGGTTGTACCTGAAAAGGTACTATGCCTAGGTTTTCTTGGGTAGTATCTTGTATATATGTATATTGATTGGCTTTCAGTGTGCTTTTAGTATTTTCAAGATGGTTTTGAGCTTCGTGTCCACATCTGTTTATACCATGTTTTGGTCATGCAAATGGATTTCTACGGTTTCACTGATGGTGCTTGCCGCCACACCTTGATTCTCACCTCAGCTGCTTTGGTTCATTATTCCCCGGCTGAATATTTGGTCGGTTTAGGAGCGGTTTGTATAGGTCCCACTACTAATAACATTGTCGAGTATGAAGCAGTCATCGATCTTATGACCAAAGCTGCCTCCCAAGATGTTTGTGATCTAGTAGTCTTGATGGACTTGTAGGTCGTGGTTCTCCATTTGAACCATGTCTACACCATTAGGAACTCGGTACTCCTCCATCTCTTCTGGAGAGTGCGTTTGTTAAGATCATTTGAAACTATTACTTATAGGCATATCCCTAGGGAACATAATGTAGTCGCTGACTCATTGGCTAACTACATCCTAGACTGGCATATTTCCCACTCATGATGGTAAATCAAACATGGTCCATTGTAAATAAACATTGAGAAACACGTAAAACTTATAGAAAACACATTTTCCATTTGAAACATATAAACACCATGTAAAAGTCTCTCTCTCTCTCTCTCTCTATATATATATATATATATATACATGAAAAGTTTACAAAAATAGGTCACGAGACCTCCTCTCAAGCACGTAGGATTTCAGGCAAAATCATCACACAAAATCCTGATGCTATTAGCTTTCAGTACATATCTCATACACTAGTGGTGCTCGTGATAACACATCACTGCTCGAGCTACCCTACGTAGCAGCCTACTGAATCAGCATAGTACTCCCACTCTAGATCTCTGATATCTCATCGAAAGGTCATCTATGTCAGCATCTGGGATGTCCAAAGTCAACCTCTCTAGGTTCTCCTCCAGCTCCTCCATGATATCATCACCCTGCTATACGAAGCGAGCTCATGCTCGTCTATCCAATAGAGATGTTCCTCTAGGTCTCGCTGCTCCAACATCTACATGAGAACATATAGGTCTCGTCACTTAACATAAAAAATATAAAACTTTAAAAAACATAAAAACATTTCATCCATTTTATGATTTCTTGCTTCTCGCCGATGTCACCCCACTATCTACTAAGTGGGAGTGGTAGGTCAGGATCTCCTATGAAGTCCATACCTACGTAAGCATAGTCATCGACCATGAGGATCTAATCTTGTAGCCATCTGAAGAAAGAATCACCAAAATTCACCCTTCCCCTACCCACTCCTATGCGAGCCATGACCTGGACCCACCTCAGCATATGGGGGTCCTATGCTTTCAGACTCCGAAAGGTCACCTGTGGCCTCATCTGTGGAACCCACTCAAAGAAGAAGCAGGCTAATATGGAACCAAAGCTGAACTGCTTCAGCTCTCCTTGTCGACACTTAGTCAGCTGATCCTTGAATATCAGAAGCATTTCTCCCACCCAGTTGAACACCGTGGGTGCCATAGCCTCTATGGCATATAGCATGTGTGCCCTGGAAGCCTGGTGCACACCTTGACTCTCGGCCAGCCTATGCATGGTAAATAGGATTGTTCGTAGAGCCCTATCCATCACTTCCTTGCTGGGGATCTTCTTCCTCGATGTACCTGTACCTGGTGCACAATGTCGATCTATAAGCTCTTTGGTAGTAATGTCCCCACCACAGGAACCTGTCAATGAGATGGGGGCACCCCGTCTCGATAGACCAGTCAGGAAGTAGATATCCTCTACCTCCATTGTAAGTATGTGAGCCCCCACCTTGAAATACTGTTGCTCTGGATTCCACATTCGCAATATGTGTTCCAGTAGTCAGTCGTGCGACACCATGCTTGGGGTCCAGAAGAACTTCAAGAGCCCACAGTCCCGTAATGTAGCAATACAACCCGCATTTCTCTCGGCATCGGCATCCTCATTGTCATGCATTCTTTCTTTCCATATAACCATATTTTGAGCAACCTAGACCTGCCAAAAATAATAATGGTATGCATTATAATCATCCTTAAATCATTGGAAATAAAAAGAATGAAGTTATATTTCCCATACTATTAGTTTAAATTATCCACGGTTGGCACTGCCTATGCACTGTTGGAGATAGGTGGTGGCACTGCCTTTCCACTGTGTTGCTGGCGCAGTTCTTGGGTGGTACCGCGTATCCCGCAAGGGGTATCCATGGTGCCTACATTTTTGAGTTTTAGGGCTTGCCATAGGGGCCCAAAACCCCACCAAATATCAAAATAAATGCTATGAAATGGAAGATAAGGTTCTTAGCTGTTACCTGCAACTGATGATGCTGAAAATGAATGATGGAAACTCCCAGTATCAGCTGTGGAAGATCTGGTTAAGAAAATGCTCCAAGTGCTCTCTGCTAGAGGTAAATAGTGAAATGATTTGATTTTTTACTATTTACTTGACTTATATAGGAATTTTTTGGGTTTGACTTGCTATAGTTTTGATGTAAAATCATTTTTTAGTCAAGATTTATCTGTCATAATCCCTAATGCTAGTTTTGAAGTGCATTTAACACTTGTTTCTGAGACTATTCCATGATAGGAGAACTCTAGCAAAAAAGATTTGAAAGTTTGTTTATGGATTTTTCGCACTTTCACAAAATGGAAAAGGTCATTGGCCATTTATTATGACACTTTGTCATGCTCATTAAAATCTAGTATCAAAGGTCAGAGTCCATTTCAAGTTTCTTTCTAGGATTGTAAAAATCAACATTGTGTAAAGAAGCATCATGGAGTCCTCTTTTCATCTCCTTTTCAGGCTCCTTAAATATGAAAAGGTCATCCAGTCCATTTCCAATTCTTTCCAAGCTCGTAAAATATAACATTGTGCAAAGAAACCTCATGCAGTCCTCTTTAAACTCTTTTTAGGCTCCTTAAATACAAAAATATTGTCGAGTACTTGTCTCCTTCATACTCATAAAAGTATTTGAAGAGTCGTCCTTCTGATGGTAGGTTATCTCTTTTTCGGTTCAGGTAGGATCATTTACGAAAAAGGAACACTCCTGCCAATCATGACTGGAAGATTTCTCTAAGGTATGATTTTACACTTTTTCGGGCCTTAGGGACTAAATCAAATGAGAAAGGACCCCTTTGGAGTCTTTTTCCTTATTCATTCAGACTCTCTAAACATGAACGATACTGAGTTTTCTTTCAGTGGACTCGTTAAATCAAACATTGAGAGACCCATTTTGGGAATGAACCCCTCCTCTCTCAGGTTCATAAAACATATGAGTATGGACTCATCTTCCGACAAGCTATATTGAGTGTTTGTTACCCTCTTTGAACTCGTAAAACCGAAAAGAGGCACTCATCGATCATGATGGGGGGAATTGGAAGGGAATCATTCTGCAAATAATGGCAGTTGTTTGTCATTACCTTTGAACATGGCACTTGTCTGCACAATCATGTCAGTCAATTGGGTATTTAGCTAATCTCCATGATGATCCACTTTCATGAGTCATGTAAATCCTTTGAGTCTTTCAAAAGAATGCATTGTCCACTATCGCATTGTGTGTATGTCCCACTCTAGTCATGCTGCCAAGTCTTTTGTCGTGCTGCCCAATGTTCAAAGGGGATTTGAAGAAGTTTTACCTCTGTATTCTACACAGTCTTTGTGTCAGTATCTTTGAGTCAGTCCTATGGTTACTACATTCACATAATTCCAGAACTATGTTCCAAGCCTTGTTTCGTCGATGTGGGACTCATCATGGCCCTCCTTCGACGAAACTATTCCCGTCGACATCAACTCATCATCCGGAAAATGGTATTAGAAGAAATATTTAGTACCTTGAGATCTGTATGCCTTAATGACATATTCTCTCACTCTCGACATAGGTTCACATCATTGACCTTTGATCGATAGAATCGACTAGGTGTTCGACATTAGGACATCTATTCACACTCAGTAGATTTTACTATAGTACCTTGGGAATCATTGACATTAATGGTGATCTCCTTCTCATTTGTTAACAATTCACATCATTGACCGGTAATCAAGTGGTTTCTACCATGTTTGAATTCAGATCATTGTAATCACATGGATAGAATCGTACTTTGTGGAAGATGAGACGAAGACCCTGGGTATATGTTTAAAGCACTCCTTGCTTTCCCAGGTTGCAATGGAGTTTTGTATATATAGCATGGATCCACATTTGTATGGTCATGGCTATGCTCAAATTTGCGTTTGTATGACATAGATCTACATTGTATGTTTGGTAGCTATGTCCAAGTTTGAGTCCTCTATCACATGGATCTATGTTGTATTCTAGTAGACATGCTTGTTTATTTCTCTCATGGATCTGCCTTGTATTGGTCTGCAGCCATGAGCTTGGTTACGTGTGTCTATGAGTCAACATACTGATGTACTACATATTCCTACTTGACAACATGCTCCAATCGAGCCAACATTTTGTCTCACGGCGATGACTTGTTCTCTCAAAGCTCTCATTTATCGTATCCCTCTAAGACTCATGCTTTGGGGGGCATCCTGTTATACCAAAATCTGTTCACCATCATGTGATAAGACATTTGACATACCTACTTGCCCTGAATCCCAGGTTCTAGAGTGGAAACTCATATCATTTGCCAATCTTTTCATACAAATTCCCAGCTCTGCGCTTGACCCTTTATCAATAAGTGGTACCCTTGTTCACACCGCCCATCCCCTATTTCCCATAAGAAGTGCCACTGCTTATGGCCCTTGGTCCATAAGCAGTTATTACCAGAACCACTCTGTCAGTGAAGGAGAAACACGGTACCCTGGGTAAAAAGGGAAAAAGAGAAGCTTCTCAAGGATTCTAGATGATAAGCCTCGAGATATCCCTTATCCCTACTGTTAAGGGTTAGTTGAAGCTCAAGATCCCTCATCCTAGGATATTAGAGGCCACCTCACCCACTTATTTCTCAACCTACCCTATCCATCTAGCCTTATAAATACAAGCTTATGGTCATGGTTGAGGGGGAGAACTCTTAAGTTATTGTTATGCTGTTGGATTGATCACTTGGTCCATACCATTGGAGAGAATAGAGAGAGCTAGAGTTGTAGCTTATGGGGATGAGAATGCTTGGTTTCATGGAGTTGCATGTCAACACTAAGGATTGGTTGTAAGATTCTTCATATTTCTTTAATGCAAGTTGATTTATGTCCCACATATATTGTTGATGTTTGATTTCACATGTATGTTTTTGGATTCCTTAGTCACTAACATAGATTAGTAGATTATATTCTGGTTGCTTTTATTTGTTTTGTGTTGAGCTAATTGCAGATACATAGGGTGACTGTCAAAGCATTGCATTCCAGGTATTGTTAACACCCAAAAATGGTTAACTACCTCATCTACCTCACCACATGGCTCATTTGTCCATTTGCCTACCATATTTCCCTGAAAATCCCATTAAAAAGCCTCCAAAAAGCCTAAAATGCCTCCAAAAGGCCTAAAATGCCTCCAAAAGGCCAAAAAACCCCTTTTTCCTCCAAAAATAACCAAAATTCCTCTAAAAATAGCAAAAATCCCCAAAAGGGAAGAAAAGGAATAAAAATAATAAGGAAAAAGGAGGAAAACCCTAAAACAGCACCCTTACTCTGCCAAAACATCTCTTGAAACCCTAGCTTACCATCAAGCTATTTTCACCATTGAGACCCCTTTTGGCCTATTTTCCACCATCGGAGAAGGAGAAGGAGCAGCTTGGAGCTCGGAGCCACCGACATCGGATCAGCGCAACGGACTCCACCAACCTCCTCATTGGAGGTAATATTAATCAAAAAATTACCATTATACATTGCTTTACTGTTCTTGCTTCACGTTCTTTACTTTTACTGCTTTAGCTTAGTTTTCATTTCAGTCTCTTTTTATTTACATTATTGAACTGCTACTAAGGATTCCAGATTCCTTAGTAGGTGCTCATCAGCACAAGCTAGGGTGAAAACCCTAGCTACAGTTTTGGCGACTCCGCTGTCTTTTTTACTGTTATTTTTCCCATACTGTACTTTCGGCTGTCGTTTTCGGCCGCCGGAAACTGCGTTTTTTCTTTCCGCAACCGCGGCCCGACCGCGCATTTCAGGTCCCAACTCGCGACCAAATCACTGATGTCAGCCTTGTTTCCTGCGCTCCGACCGCCCATTTCAGGCCCTAACCCGCGACCACTTCACCGCTGTCAGCCTTTCTTCCTGCACCCCGACCGCGTTTTTTACGCCCACAGTCACGATCCAACCGTGCATGTTCATTACACAGGCGCGCTCCGATCGCCGCTGTCAGCCCGAAACCCGCGACCTAGACCGTGCCTGTTTCCTTTAAACCCGCGATCTGCACGCGACTGTTTCCTTCCAACCCGCGGTCCGACCGCGCGAGTCCGCCCCATACCCGCGGTCCGCGAACATTTTTTTGCCCTTGTTTCTGTGCCGAAACCCAGCTACTTTGCCTCCCTTTTTCCTGCACTTGCACAGCCACCTGTCCCACTTGTAGCCGTACAGCCATTTCTGTCCTTTATTTACAGCATTGTTTAGAAAATTTTTAGCATTTTTTATTTCAAAAAAATAAAATAAAAAAAAATGGGTTTGCAAAGTTTTCAAAGTTTTTCAAAGTTTTCCAAAGTTTGTCATACATTGCTATTGTTATTTTAGGATTCACAACCTCACATGCACGCACTCTATCCCCTAATTCAAAGTGAGACCTAAAATCTATCTAACTCAACAAACACTATAACCTCGTTTGAGGAACCCAAAAGAATCTTGTAGTTAGGTAGG
>LPNX010630463.1:12618-59308 GCA_001517045.1 Pseudotsuga menziesii
CCTAAAAGTAAGGTGAAGTTTCCTTGTAAGTTGTGTAAGCACGATAACCTCACTCACTTGTGCCCTCGTATGGAGGATGCCTCGAAGTTAATAGCACAGGGCCCAAATGTGTTTACTAATCCTTTACCTAATAATCAAAATATGAACTCGAGGACCGTTGATCCTAGTGGTGCGTCTGGTGGAACTAAAATCCAGCCAGAAACCGCTAGTGGTCATGGTTGCATCAACGTGGTGATATCTACTAAAGTTGTGATGTGTGAGAAAGAGTATGGTTCATCACAACCAGGCCTTGGGAAAGAACCCGATCCACCTGAGAGCTCTTTGTGAATTGAAAATCCTATGAATAAACCTGAAGTTTCACCTCGCATTTCTAAGGTATTCTTGAAGCGCTCGGGGCACAATCCTAATGCTTGAGCTGCCAAGAACTATTCAGTTGTCGAGGATTTGGGCCAAACTTCTTGTGCGATGTCTGCATTAGAAGTGCTTCAGACTTGTCCTTCGCAGAGAAAGGCCTTGTTGTCTTCTCTTGGGGTTAGTGATGATAGCTCTTTTTCCATAATCAAATTTGAAACTCATGGAATCCAACCTCTCTTTCCTTACTACGTGTCTCTTTTGATTCATGTAGAGTGTCTCAACAAGACCATCATGCGTACTATTATTGATGAAGGTGTTGCCGCTTTCGTGATGTCTTTGTCTTATTGGAAGGGCTTAGGTTCTCCTACGTTGTCTCAGCCTTCCAACATGTTGAATACTTTCGATGAAAGGTGGTTTCAGCTGGACGGTATACTTCCTTCTCTAGACGTCCAATTGGGAGGGAAGATTGTCCCGATCGAGGTCGAGGTGGTTGATGCGCCCCTTGACTACAATCTTTTTATGGGTAGGAACTGGATGTAAAATATGCAAGATGTAGCCTCTTCCCTATTCCGAGTGGTTTTCTTTCCGTTTAATGGAAAAATCATTACTATTGATCAAAATTCTTTCCAGAATCTGAGTGTAAACGCATCATCGAGAGCTCCTATCCCGATTATCAATCATTCTCAGTCGGCAACTGAGAATGTGGGTGTAGTTATGTATCCTTCTCTCATGGGAACCTTTAGTTGTCTTGTGCCCATTCTTATGATTGGGTCTAGTCTTGGTGGGGCTTCATCCTCATCGAATTCGGTATCCTTTCACACTACTCATATGGAGGATCCTTGGATTCTTCCTTCACTGGGTACTTCAAGTATGCCTGTTGAGATAGACTTGTCGTTGCCTGCAACAATGGTGGTGTACCAAGCAAATATTGATCATGTTGTACAGCCTAGTCCTTCCTCTTCGCGGACGGAGGAGGAGCACCCTTATGTGCTTCTTGCATATGCAGTAGAGTCATATCACTCTCAAGAATTATTTGATGATGTTTTTCTGTCAAATGAAGCTATTCTTAAGGACATGTCTGGGATTGAACAACCTTGGGAATAGTTGCACCATAGATTGTATTTCCTTTCTAATCTTGATCGTTTAGAGTGTGATGACTTTAGGGCGATTCTAAGTGAGAAAATTGGTAGCCCTGTGGTCCCATTAATCTCTATTGGTCAGATGGATGAAGGGAACAAGGCTAACCTATCACCAACGATTCCTATCAACATTTATCATGATCCTGGTAAGATTGAGAACATTTACATTGGGGCGGATTGTTCCCCTGATGAGATTAAAGAGTATACTGAGATATTTAAGGATTTTTGTGATATTTTTTCTTGGTCATATGAAGAAATGCCAGTTATAGACCCTCATATTATCGAACACGAAATCAATACTTATCCATATGCAAAATCGGTTTGACAATGTTTGCGAGTCGTGAATCCTAGAAAAGAACCCACCATTAAAGAAGAGATAGAAAAACTACTCAAAGATGGTTTTATCTATCCCGTTTCCTTAATGGAGTGGGTTTCAAATCCTGTTTCGGTGGATAAGAAGCAGGGAGCGATCCGAATATGCACTGATTTTCATGATTTAAATCAAGCCTATCCTAAAGATAATTTCTCTACACCATTTATTGATAAAATTTTGGATGAGTGTGCGGGAAGTGAGGTATTTTATTTTCTGGATGGATTTTCTGGATATAATCAGATACAAATTAAACCCGAATATCAACACAAGACCGCATTTATTTGTCCTTGGGGAACTTTTGCATATCGAAATATGCCCTTCGGACTTAATAACGTTGGACCTACATCTTAGTGGGCCATGACATTAATCTTTCACGATCTTAAAGAGATAATTGAAGTATATTTGGATGATCTCGCTTCTCACTCTCGTTTGAGAGTGCGTCATCCTTACCATTTGGGATTAGTGTTCGAAATAATCTGTCATTATCAAGTTTTTTTAAATCCTTATAAGTGCATCTATTGTGTGAAATTTGGTCGTTTACTAGGATTAATCGTATCCAGGGAAGGTATTAGAGTCGATCCCTTGAAGGTTGAGGCAATACTTCAATTGTCTCCCCCGCGCAACATTCAACACCTTCAGTGTTTACAAGGTATGGCAAACTTCTTACGATGGTTTGTGGTCAATTTTTCCAACTTGACTAAATGCTTCATGTGTTTGTTGAATAAGGACACCCCTTTTTACTGGGATGAGCGAGCCCAGTATTCTTTCGATGCTCTTAAAAAATCCTTAGCAACGGCCCCCATGCTTAGTCCACCAGACTATAGCCGTGACTTTTTTATTTATGTGGCTGCGTCTCAAGATACGGTTGGCATGGTATTGGTTCAAGAGGATGAGGATATCCATGAGCATGTCATATATTATTTGAGCCGAAACCTTATTGATGCGAAACTTCGTTATTCCCATGTGGAGAAGCTAGTCTTAGCCATCGTTCATGCGATTCAGCGTTTGAGACATTACATTCTCCTTTGCCAAACTTTGGTTGTAGCTCACATCAATCCATTTCAGTTTGTCCTCACTAGAAGGATGATTGGGGGAAAATATAATAAATGGACTGTGATTTTGCAAGAGTTTGATCTCGAGTTCGTTTCGGCAAAATCGAAGAAATCGTTCATCTTTGCTGAGCTCATATCAGATTTCCAAAATTTGGAGGAAGAGGAGGTTTATGAGGATTATTTTTTTGATGAGCATATATTCCTTATCTCAACTATGGACCCTTCGTACGAGGAAATTATTGTGTATTTGCAAACATTGAAGGTCCCTACTCACCTCTCACGGGATGAGCGACGACAACTATGTCACGTAGCGAAGAAATACCTCATAGTGGATGATACTTTGTACATCATGGGGTGGATTCCGTTTTACGTCATTGTTTAACTCATGATGAGCCTAAAGTTGTGCTTAATGATTGCTACAGAGGGGCCTGTGCTGGTCATTTATCTGGTCTTTCTACAACCCAAAAAATCTTAAGAGTCGGCTATTTTTGGTCGTCCATATTTAAGGATTGCGTTAATGCGGTCAAGAAGTACCACCCTTGCCAGGTGTTTACACATAATATGCGCTTGCATATTGCCCCTTTGTATCCTATTGTCACCCCCGGTCTCTTCACCGTGTGGGGGATTCATTTTATGGATTGTAACCTAGCTTCAACTGGGTGGCACCATCATATTATTGTGGCTGTTGATTACTTCACAAAATGGGCAGAGGCTATGCCCACAGTTGAATCCAACGGTGAGACAACCACGAATTTTGTATTTAACCATATTATCACCCAGTTTGGCATTCTGAGAGATCTTGTCACTAAACATGGCAGGCACTTTCAGAACAAAATGATTGAAGAGTTGGCTTCTAAGTTAGGATATAAGCAAGAGAACTCCTCTTCTTATTACCCTCAAGCGAATGGACAAGTTGAAGCAGTGAACAAGTCACGTAAGTCCATTCTCTAACAAACCATCGCATAGAGCAATAATAATTGGCATATCATGTTGTATCCTGCTTTGTGGGCCTATAAAACCATGGTAAAGACTACCACCGGTTTTTCTCCCTATCAGCTTGTGCATGGGGTGGAGTCAGTATTACCGATTGAATGCGAAATCCCTTCTTTGAAGCTAGTTGTGGATATTTTACCAGATACTTCTGGATTGGAAGAGTGTTTGGTCCACTTAGAGCAGCTTGATGAGCAGCGTCGAGATGCCTTAGTGGCTCTAAAGGTTAACAAGCATCGCGTTAAGGTCCAGTATGATAAGTATGTCCGTCCTAGGAGGTTTAGTGAAGGTGACTTGGTCCTTTTGCGGGATAAAGCTAAGGAACCCTTGGGGGCAGGAAAGTTTAATCCCATGTGGCATGGTCCTTACGTGGTTAAGCATGTCTTAGAGAAAGGCACCTATGAGCTGGTTGATTATGAAGGGACAGCCTTGGTAGAGCCTAGAAATGGGCTCTATCTCAAAAAATATTATGCATCATCTTCATCGAGGGCTGCTTTTTATATATTATTGTACATTTTTGCATTGCATAGTTAGGTTTTCTTATGGTGATCGGGTTTGTTGATTAGCTTTCGTTTATTATGGTAGATGTCGATGGAGTCTTTCATTTACATAGGATTCGCTGATGGTTCTAGCCTCCACACTCAAAACTTAGCTTCGACTGCTTGGGTGATCTATACTCCTACGAGTTCAGTATTGTCTTTAGGAGGCATATGTTTACAACCTTTGTCAAACAATGTTGCTGATTATAGTGTTGTTATTGAGTTATTGCGTGATGCAATTTCACATGGTGTTCATTCTCTTGAGGTACATCTTGATTCGCAGTTAGTGGTTTCACAACTTAATGTCTTGTATCGTATTAGGGATCTGACATTATTACGATGATTCTTACAAGTTAGATTGCTAGAATGGTAATTTGAGAGTATAACATACATTCATGTTCCAAGAAATTTTAATCAAGTTGCCGATTCATATGCTAATTGTGTCTTAGATTGGCATTTGTTTCATATACCATAAGCATTTCACAAACACATTTTACACATGTAAATAGAATAATAATTAATCATCATAAATATTTTTCATTAAGTTCAAAAAAGGTGGCGTCATAATACATAAGTGTCATATACAAAATTGGGGCTTTGAGCCACCAAAATATACTACACAGTCATACAAAAAATATATACACCTAGGTCTCTAAGCCTGAGGTGGAGGAGGGTGTTGATCATGGTAGCACACCACGGCTCTAGCTAGACGACGAAACAATCAAACCCATGCTCGTGGTACCTCAACCACCTCACACTACATGGCCTCAGGAAATTCCTTGACTTGCACCATGGGTACTCTCTATGTTAATCAAACAAAGTTCATGTGAATTCTCTGGAGCGTCCGCACCCATGATCTCATCACCTCTTCCCCTCCATCGATGATAAGGAAATCCATTTGGCCATTGTGGTCCTACATCTGCATATACATCATGGAGTGTCACTATGTGTCGTCACACCAAAAACATGTCTTTTGATTTCATATATAAAAAAAAAAAATTTAAATAATTCAAAAATTAAAAGTGGGTTTGGGATTAGTTACCTATGTCTCCATAAGTTGCTCCTGGTGGTAGGGGCATGTCTGGATCACCACAAAAGTCAATTCCTACATAGGGATAGTCATCTATGGCGATGAGCTGTCTCCACCACCATGGAAAGAACTTTGTTGGGTAGGGGTTAGACACACTTCCACCTCCCAGTCTACGCATAACATTGTCCCAACGTCGTTGAGATGGATCTTGGACTCCATGTGGAGCAATTTCTACTCTAGGGCTTAGCCCTGGCACCCGCTCAAAAAAGAATGTGCTCAGTATGCTGCCAAACCTGAAGTTTCGCACCCTACCCATCTTGCAATCACTGAGCTGTTGTTTCATGTTGCTCAGCAGCGTAGTACTCCAGTCATATATTGTAGGACGCATACACTCTACTGCATAGAACATCATTGGTCGTGAGGCCTAGTGGAGTGATGCCAAGCTTGCAATCCTTCCTAGTGCCAAGAGTATGGCTTTCAGCCCCAAAATCTGGATTGCATTTGTTGGGATTTGACTCCCAAAATTCTCTATATTGGGAAGGTAGTACACATCTATGTAGTCATCTATGGTCAGCCCAACCCTTGGCCCACGAGATCAGAGGTTCACCACCTCCCCTCATTAGGTTAAACCTATGATGAAATATATGTCCTCAACCTCAATGCTCAGTGACATCCCATCTATCTGAAAGGTTTCAGAATCTGGATCCCAGTAATCTACCAGCAGCTGGAGTAGTCTTGGCTTTGCCCTCAAGCTACCAAGACACCAAAACTTGTTTAACTCGCATGCCTATAATGCTTGTTGAGCCATGAGGTAAGCCTGAACAGATTTCTCAACATCTCCATGTTCCCTCTCTCCATTCTAGTACCATCCTGCACAAAAAACACATTTTTTTATCATTATCTCCCCATCAAAACCATGTCTATGACCTTATATGCGACTGTTTGCAAAATAGCCGCGTATGTACGTGGTTTTCATGGAATTTTCTATTAGGATATTTAGACACTTAGGAGTTAGTTAAGAACAACTTGTGTAATATATCAGTTAGGAAAAGTTTGTTTTTTTAGTATGCATTAGTATGCATTTGTAAATATTCTAATCCAAAGGTCATGATATGTTCTAGACACAGAGTGATTTGACGGTTCAACTTCTCTTAGATCATACCTACCATTGATCTGTGGCTTAACACTCAATTGGTCCATGATCTCTATTTAAAGAGCATGGAGAGTCCTTGGCTAGTTGATTGATTATGAGAAGCTCATGTAACTTTATTTCTTTTGCATAATAAATTTCTCTAAGTAGCTATTTGGCTGGGGTCATGGACTGTATCCCTCTGGAGGGTTTTAACCACGTGACAAACATCGGTGTGTTGATCTGTGATCTATTTGTGTGAATTGGTTGCTCAAGGTGTTCGGTCTTTTGGGAGTACCCTGTGTACCCGAACATGGTATCTAAAACATATCGTGACCGTCAGATTAGAATATTTACAAATGCATACTAAAGAAACACAGTTTACCTAACAGATATATTACACAAGTTGATTTTAACTAACTCCTAAGTGTCTAAATATCCTAACATCCCCCCTTAAGAACAACTTGGGATAGGATTGAAGGATTTGCAAAAGTGACACTATTAGGAGAAGGAAGGAGGCATTAGAGCCTGTCCCCTCTTAAGGACACATTCCTGAACTCCTAACATAGATCGGAGTTTAGAAAACTTCACTTTTGTAAGAGACTTGATGAAAATGTATGCAACTTCATCATCTGTAGGGCAATAGAGAATTTCAAGAACATGATCATGAACAAGATTTCTGATGAAGTGCATGTGTAGCTCAATGTGTTTATTGCGTTGATGCAGAATTGGATCTTTGGAAAGCTTGATGGCACTTTGATTGTCACACCAAATTTGAGTAGGCTACTACTTCTCGAATCCAAACTCTGAAAGGATATGTTGAAGGCATAAAGCTTCCTGACTAGCATTAACAGTGGCTCGATATTCTGCTTCTGCTGAAGAAAGAGAAAGAGCTTGTTGTTTCTTACAAGCCCAATTTATAGGTCCAGATCCTAGACTAAAAACATAACCTGCAATAGACTTTTGATCATCAGGATCGTCGGCCCAATCTGAATCATTGAAACCAACCAACAAAGGTTTCCCCCTATACTATAACGAATCCCAAATTGAATTGTACCTCGAATATATTGTAAGTATTCCTTTTGCTGATTTTCAATGACTTTCATGAGGAGTTTGCATATAACGAGAAACACGACCAATGGCAAAGGAAAGGTCAGGAGAGGAATGAGTCAAGTATAAAATACTACCAACAAGCTAACGATACAAGGTGGCATCTACTTCAGGGGAAGTACAAGTGGCAGAAATTTTGACCCCATACTGGAAGGGAGAAGGGGCTGGTTTACAATCTTCCATGTGGAAGCAACGAAGAAGGTCACAAGCATACTTAGACTGGGAAAGAAAGATTTTTTCTTTGGTTTGCAAGACTTGGAGACCAAGAAAATAATGCAAATGTCATAAGTGTGACAATTCAAAATCTTTCTTAAGACTAGATTTCACATGGGTTATAACTTTAGGGTCACTACCAGTAAGGATAAGATCATTAACATAAATAACAAGTATGATGAGATGGTTTCCTACTTTCATGGTATAAACATGGTATGAGAGCGTTTATGAAGAGACGCTTTCGGTTTTGATCAAGATCTGGAACCGGTGTTGCCAAAACTTTAAAATGGTTTCTGGTTCTAGATTTTCTGTGCATTTGTGGCTTGTGGAAGCTATTCCATTGCATCCGAAGCACCAATTCCATTGGGAAATAGTTTTCGTTTCATCAAAAACTGTTTTTGTTTGATATAGAAACATCCATTTCGACAAATCTAAAGGTATAATGTTACAGTGAAGGATTTTTTTAATTTTTTTTTAAATCTCTCATATTTTGTTCAGTTTTATTATTAGATATTTATTGTTTTAGTCTTGAACTGTTGTCTTTCCTGGCTGCGTATGTTCTTTGTCGTTCACCTTGTGTGATCATGGCGAATAATAAACAGAAAGGGAAAGTTTTATTTCTTATCTTATCGGCTACATATGCTCTTTGCCATGCACCTTGTGCGATCGTGGCAAATCAGAAACAGCAAGAAAACTTGAAAACGTAGACTTTTTAGGTAAGCTAACCAAGATCTAACCCCATTGTGTGGAAAAAGTTTTTTTTTGTTTTTATTTTTTGTTTTTTTTGTAATTTGCAGAAAAAAAAGGCAAGCACGAAGAACGAGAGAGAAGAGTAAAAAAAAGCCCCCTTCCTCTTTCCATTCTTTTACATACCTTTTAAACTTAGCCCACTTGGTCCAAAGTTGCTTTATTCCTTAATAGGTCTTGAGTTCAAGTCTTATTAAGCTAATTTTTAATGCATACAATTTCTATTTTCAAGTTACTTTATTGTAAAAGAAACTTATTGTAAAGTGATTGTCAAAGGTTGATCTTGGGAAGAGGGGGGTTCTTTTTTTTAAGTTGGTCAAGTTAATATCTGTCACGTCACTATTGGGGACATCTTCAACATTTTCTTTGATCAAGCATAACTTCATCATCCAGAATCAGTTTTTAGTGCCGTTTTTTTTAAAACCACATATTTTTTTGATCTCTTTGCATCCAGATAGTTATTTGATATTATTTCATCCATTATTTTATAGTATGGCCACCCCTTGTGATATTATACTTACAAGTTCTAACTATTTCTCATGGAAATTTCGTATGGAGGATGTTCTGCGAAGTAAGAGAATTTTTAGGATAACCTCAGGGAAAGAAACATAACCCACCGATGATGATAAAAAAATTAAATGGAAAAATAGATGTGATGAAGCTCGTGGATTCATTGGGATGTCCATCTCTACTGATTTGTGATTCCACATATTTGGAATTGATGAACCTGATCAAGCTTGAGAAAAGTTGGAATCTGTGTTTGGTAAACACAATGAAATTTGGGGTCATCAACTTGAGAATGAGTTGATTTCCTTGAATCCAAATGATTTTTCATGCATTCAATACTATTTATATAAGTATAAAACTCTTAGACTCTTATGTGCATAATGCAAGATTAAGAAAGAAGACAAACAATGTATTTATCACATTCTTTACAAACTTGGACCTGCATATTCTGTTTTTGTATCTACATTCTACTCCATGAAAGAATCATTAATTGTAGCTAGCTATCAAGAGCCTAGTCTTGAATCCTTTTGTGATTCCTTAATTAGAGAGCAAGATAATCCCATTCATCTTGAAATAATTAACAATGCATATACATCTAGGAAATCATTATTGTCCCAACAAAAAGAAAAGTCTAAGCCTCCCAAGAAACAAAATTTTCGCAATAATAAGCCAAACAACAAGGGTCCCAAACCCTCTCAGTCAGCTCCTTCTTTAAAAAACGACAAAGGATTCAAGCCAAAAGGAAAGAATACTGAGCATCATTCCAATTTTTGTGGAAAAAATAATCATGATGAATCTATGTGTTTCAAGAAGATGGAAGCCTTGGAAGTAGTAATGAAGAAGCACCACATCAGCCTAGATTCATCTTCAAAATCTACCTCTCATGGACATGCACTTTGTGCTTCTGGTTATTCTTATACTGTATCTTCTTCTTCTACTTCAATTGAATGGCTCATTGATTCTGGAGCATCTTATCTGTAGAAATAATAGATCAATGCTATGTACAATGATGCTAAGAAGAAGCACATGAAATAGATCTTGCTACTAAGAATTCTCACAAGCATACACAGGAAAAATAGAGAGAAGAAAAGAGACTGAATCGCATGAATGAAGAGATGAATATTGGTGTGTATCCTTCCATTGAATAATTATGAATAATAGTGTACATAAATACTGCTTCCCTCATGGGAAAGTCGAATTGTATGGAAACAACTCATAAAGCTCAAAAAGGTTGACTTACCAAAATATAGCAAACCCCCATAGGTGGATAAAGCACTTTCTAAATCTATCAAGGACCTCACGAGTTGGAAAAATCATGAGTGAGTTTTCAAGGACATGGAAATAAAATTCTAATCCTATAAAATGGAGAAAAACTAATGGAGGATGGGTTGGAAACAAAAGCTTCCAGTTTCCTAGTTGACTAGCTTTTATAAAAAAGCAGAAAAAAGCAGAATCTGCTATAAAGTCATGTATACTAATCCTAGATCAACCCAAAATCAGAAATAAATCATGCCTAGGATATAGATGGCATGTATTGACTTTAAGGTGCAAGTGGATGCCAACTAATTAAGCTAGTGGGTGAATAATTAATCAAATAATGATTAATTATTTTATCCTAAGTTTTGAGTGGGTTTAATATATTCCAACACCCCCCTATAATTCTGACTTTATGATGGTATGACAAAAAATATGGATGCATATGGATGCATATAGGGCCCAGCAACAAGGCTATGGTCACCCTTTAACAATTATTATGTCCAGAAAAGTGAGGAAAGAGGCAAAACCACATGGGAAAAATCCTCCCTCAAGATAGGACAAGGCACAAAAATTTGTTATATGTCTTCAACATATCTTCATCTTCACTTTAATGAGCTGACTGAATTGCTTCTGGATGAAGGACTTGCTAAAGAAATCATGAACTCCATGATCATGCGCTGGAGTGTAGAACCTGCAAGAAGGAAGATGGGAGACTCCTTGTATCTCATCAACTGATGAAGTAGGAGCATTATCTGAATGCTTATTTTTGCTGTCAAACTCTGATCTGTAAACATAATCTAAAATGGAAAAGAGATCTGTGCATACTCCTTTCCAAAGAGTACAAAAAATAAGACAATTTATTTCACACCCAATTCCCTGAATAGCTGCAAAATTGTAATGTGAATCACATGTCAATCTTCCAATCTGATGTAGCACCTGTATAGATCTGATATGAGGCTGATAAAACTTTGATATATCAGAAATATTAACATATGGAATAGCAAGGACAAAGGCTTCAATGGCTCCATGAGGATTTAGGGCTAGACTAGGAAAATTATGAGCAACTGGGGAAAACTGATAGGTGTAAAAATATGAATGATGGATGGGCATAAGATCTGAATCATAAGTATTTAGAACAGATCCAAACATGTTTAATATCAGTAAATATATGACTAAGGACATGGATAACCATCCAATTAAAGTTAGGAAAGACTTCAAATCATGTAAGATAAATATCACTGCATAAGAGACCAATGAGGAATCACCTAGTGAGCTTGGGATTTGTATAGTATTTGGACTATTCAGAGGTATGGTAGATGGTATGGGTGGTGGTATTATATGTGTATCAACCTATAAATATGCTTCTAAATCAGAATCCAAAGGATCACATATAAGCATATCAATAGACTCATGGGAATACACTGGTAATGAATCCTCTGTATGAAAGGAGGAAAGAAAGAGATGTTCACAATATTCAAGAAGGCTCTAAGTATTGATGCCAAGAACAAAGGAGGATATGCTGAAGCACATGAGATCAAGTAAGGTAAGTGGTATGACACAAATAAGTCTTGATGTGTCTAAGCAAACATCCTAGAAGTCACTCGGTTGCACACCATCAATGAGAGAGGTATGCAAACAGTGTAAAGAATCTGGCACATAGATCTCAGAATCTAAGATAGGAGATTGAGAGAACAATGAATGGGTTATATGATTATAATAAATATCAGCAGCAGCTCCATATGTTACTTCTTTTTCATCAATAGTATCACAAGAAGAAAAATCACCTTCAAGAGACACAGAAAAAGATGGCTCTTCAATATTTGGTTCTTCATTGAAAGAGGAAGCATTCGAATGAAAGAGGGAAGAAGAAACATGAACTATATGAGAAACTTCTTCATAATGATCAACTTCATCAGAGAATGTAGAGGCCAAGAAATCTTGAGAAAGAGAACAAGAGGAGATGCTAGGTTCGCTCCATGCTTCATCTTCAATTTCCTGCAAACCAAAAGCTTTGTCCAAAATTTTTCAAAGCTCAAATGGATATTCAGCAGAATCTATGAGATGATATATATTTGGATACATTCCCAAACACATAATTCCATAAGCTCTATCACAATTATTTATCCAATCAATCTTCTCTTCATAAGACTCAGGTTCACTCAATGCACCAATGGAGACATCAAAGAGACATTGCCTCTTCAAGTATGCACTCATCTTTGGCTTCCAATCAGCATAGTTGAAAGGAAATAATAGAGGAACTTTTGAATCCATATTGAAGTTGTTGATATGCTCTAAGAGATACTCTCGGCAACCTACAAAACAAACTAGGAGAAAATCTTGTAAGCTAGACAAGCTCTTCTTCAGAGAGGGATAGGATACTGGATGTGCTCCTCAACTCTGTAGAACTTGATCAACCTTGTAGCTCTGATACCATGTAGAAATAATAGATCAATGCTATGTGCAATGATGCTAAGAAGAATCACAGGAAATAGATCTTGCTACTAAGAATTCTTACAAGCATACACAGGAAAAATAGAGAGAAGAAAAGAGACTGAATCACATGAATGAAGAGATCAATATTGGTGTGTATCCTTCCATTGAATAATTATGAATAATAGTGTACATAAATACTTCTTCCCTCATGGGAAATTCGAATTGTATGGAAACAACTCATAAATCTCAAAAAGGCTCACTTACCAAAATATAGCAAACCCCCATAGGTGGATAAAGCACTTGCTAAATCTATCAAGGACCTCATGAGTTGGAAAAAGCATGAGTGAGTTTTCAAGGAGATGGAAATAAAATGCTAATCCTAGAAAATGGAGAAAAAATAATGGAGGATGGGTTGGAAACAAAAGCTCCCAGTTTCCTAGTTGACTAGCTTTTATAGAAAAGCAAGAAAAAGCAGAAAAAACAGAAAAAATAGAATCTGCTATAAAGTCCTGTATACTAATCCTGGATCGACCCAGAATCAGAAATAAATCACTCCTAGGATATAGATGGCATGTATTGACTTTAAGGTGCAAGTGGATGCCAACTAATTAAGCTAGTGGGTGAATAATTAATCAAATAATGATTAATTATTTTATCCTAAGTTGTGAGTGGGTTTAATATATTCCAACATTATCATATGGCTAAGGATCAAGCCATATTTTCTACTATGCATGAATGTAACACCAAACAAATATTTTTTGGTGATGATAGATCTCTAAGTGTTGTAGGATCTGGAACAGTTTCAGTAGAAAATAGTCATTTTAGTGATGTACTATGTGTTCCAAAAATTTCCTACAATTTGTTATCAGTCTATCAAATTACTCATTCAGTGAAGGTAAAACTGTGACGTTTACACCTCACCAAGTTGTAACAAAGGATTTTAAAAATCCTCAAAATGTCCTTGCTACTGGAACTGTTGATGATATTACCAAGTTGTACAAATTTAAGAACTTTGGGTCATCACATTTTCCTTCAGTTTTTGTTTCTCATAGTGATAACTTGAGAAAACTTTGGCTTGAGCGATTTGGTCACTTAAATTATCGCTCATTGCAACAACTATGTAAAGACAATATGGTGACTGGTCTTCCGATGGTATCTTGCAAGGATGGTGTTTCTTTCAGTTGTATACTCGAAAAACATCATCGGGACAGTTTTGACAAACGTGCCTCTTAGCGCGCCTTGGTTCCCTTGGAGCTTATGCATAGTGACTTGTGTGGCCCTCTTCCATCTGCATCCTTTTCTGGTTTCAAATATTTCTTAACTTCCATTGATGACTACTCCAAATGCACTTGGGTTTACTTCCTAAAACTTAAGAGCGAAGTATTTAACACGTTCTTGGCCTACAAGGCCCTTGTTGAAAAACAATTTTGTCATTAAATTATTAAGTTAAGATCTGACAATGGAGGAGAATATGTTAACAACAAGTTCACTAATTTCTGCACTGAATAAGGAATCCAACAACAACACACTGTTCCATATACACCATAACAAAATGGTGTAGCTGAACAGAAGAATCACAGTTTAAAAGAAATGGCTAATTGTATGATCCAATCTAAGGGACTAAGTCTTCAATATTGGGTTGAGGCCATAAATAGTGCAAATTACATAGTTAATCGCACACCCACTAAAGTTTTACAAGGTATAATACCGGAAGAAGCATGGAGTAAAATTAAACCAAATGTAAGTCACTTTCATGTGTTTGGTTGTGAAGCATGGGCTCACATTCCAGATGAAAAATGGAAGGCATTGCATCCTAAAAGTTAAAAGTTCATATTTGTTGGATATTCTGAAGAAGTAAAAGGTTATATACTTCTTCAGCCCCATTCACATGATATAATCATTAGAAGAGATGTTAAATTTGATGAAAATAGCTTGTCCTATGAGCCTAACTTGGCGGGTGTGCCATCTTTGGCCTGTGAGCCTGATTCAGCGATTGTGCCTTCTTCTTCTTCTTCTTCCAAATTCCTTGACAGGTTTCCAACTCCAATTTCTAATGATGACAGTGAGGATGAAAATCCACCTTCACCTACTCATGTTCCTCCAATTGCACCAGCACCAATGCTTCCTCGATGGGTCCGTTCAACATGTGAAGTAGCTGGTGATCTTGCCAATGATTCTAGAGATCAACGTCGAACACGTTCTTAGTTTCAGCGAGCCTCTTCTCTTTTGGCTCAAGTTTCCAAGAATCATGATCCAGAAACTTTTGCAGAAGCTTCAAGAAATCCATATTGGGATGCAGCTATGGATGAAGAATATCATTCCTTAATGGCGAATGATACTTGGGATCTTGTTCCTCTTCCAAAAGGAAAAAAACTTGTCAGATGTAAATGGGTCTACAGAACTAAGTATGCATTGATATGGAAGTGTTGAAAGACTTAAGGCAAGGTTAGTTGCCAAAGTTTTTTCCCAAGTTGAAGGGATTGACTACAACAAAACCTTTTCTCCTGTTGCAAAAATGAACTCCATCTGCCTTGTTCTTTCTCTTCAGCCTTACATAATTGGGAATTCCATCAAATGGATGTCAAGTCTACCTTTTTACATGGTGATTTATAGGAGGAAATTTACATGGAACAACCTCCTAGATATGTTCAGGATAACTCTAGCCTTGTTTGTCTCCATAAGAAATCCTTATATGGCCTTAAGCAAGCTCCTAGAGCTTGGTATGCCAAAATGGATAGCTTTCTCCTTGACACTTGTTTTTCTAGATGTCATTCTGACCCCAATGTCTATACCAAGAAAGTAGGAAACCATCTCATCATACTTGTTCTTTATGTTGATAATATTATCCTTACTGGTAGTGACTCTAAACTTATAACCCATGTGAAATCCAGTCTTAATCAAAATTTTGAAATGTCAGACTTAGGACATTTGCATTATTTTCTTGGTCTCCAAGTCTTGCAATCTTTATTTCCTAGTCTAATTATGCTTGTGACCTTCTTCATCACTTCCACATGGAAGATTGTAAACCATCCCCTTCTCCCTTCCAGTTTAGATTCAAACTTTATGCCACTTGTACTTCCCCTAAAGTAGATACCACCTTGTATCGTCATCTTGTTGGTATCCTTTTATACTTGAATCATTCCTGTCATGACTTTTCCTTTGCCATTGGTCGTGTTATTCATTATATGCAAACTCCTCACGAAATTCATTGGAAAGTAGCAAAAAGAATACTTCAATACATTCGAGGTACAATTCAGTTTGGGATTCATTACAGTACAGGAGGAAACCTTTGTTGGTTGGTTTCACTGATTCAGATTGGGTTGGCGATCCTGATGATCGAAATTCTACTGCAGGTTATGTTTTTAGTCTGGGATCTGGACCTGTCACTTGGGCTTGTAAAAAACAACAAGCTCTTTCTCTTTCTTCAGTAGAAGTAGAATATTGAGCCGTCGTTAATTCCAGTCGGGAAGCTTTATGCCTTCGGAATATCCTTTCAGAGTTTGGATTCGAGTAGCAGCAGCCTACTTCACTTTGGTGCGACAATCAAAGTGCCATCAAGCTTTCCAAATATCTAGTTCTACATCAACACACAAAACACATTGAGCTACACATGCACTTCATCAGAAATCTTGTTCATGATCGTGTTCTTGAAATTCTCTATTTCCCTACAAATGATCAAGTTGCAAACATCTTCACCAAGTCTCTTACAAAAGCAAAGTTTTCTAAAATTTGGCCTATGTTAGGAGTTCAAGAATGTGTCCTTAAGGGGGGATAGGCTATAATGCCTCCTTCCTTCTCCTAATAGTGTCACTTTTGTAAATTCTTCAATCCTATCCCAAGTTGTTCTTAAGGGGGGATGTTAGGATATTTAGACACTTATGAGTTAGTTAAGATCAACTTGTGTAATATATCCGTTAGGTAAAGTGTGTTTCTTTAGTATGCATTAGTATGCATTTGTAAATATTATAATCTGACGGTCACGATATGTTCTAGACATAGAGTGATCTGACGGTTCAACTTCTCTTAGATCATACCTACCATTGATCTGTGGCTTAACACTCGATTGGTCCATGATCTCTATTTAAAGAACATGGAGGGTCCTTGGCTAGTTGATCGATTATGAGAAGCTCATGTAACTTTCTTTCTTTTGCATAATAAATTGCTCTAAGTAGCTATTTGGCTGGGGCCATGGACTATTTCCCTCTCGATGGTTTTAAGCACATGACAAACATCGGTGTGTTGATCTATGATCTATTTGTGTGAAGCGATTTCTCAATCGGTTCGGTCTTTTGGGAGTACCCTATGTACCTAAACAATTTCCCTGTATGGCCAGCCCTATACGGGAAAAAATGCCCGATATCCGCATGGGCTGAAATTCCCAAGTTGGGATGGCCTAAAAAATTAATTTGGCCATGAAAATTTAAAATTTTTATATCAAAATGAAAGAGAGGGGCAAGGGAATTTACCTGGATCAAACATGGAGTGATTATGCCGAACGATGCTCTCAGAATTTGCTTCTGAAGTTCTGGACTCAAATGCACTATGGTGGGTAAAAATTCAAAATGGTATAAAAAATTTGAAATTTTTACCCACTTTCTATAGTTTTTTACTGTTTCTTGCCGTTTTGGACCATTTGAACTAATTTGATGTTGTAGGAGCCCGTTTTGAGTGTAGTTTGGTTGTGTCTTCGACATGTTCGTTCCTATTTTAGGTATTATGTCTAAATTGACATAAAGGTTAGGATTTCACATCCGCTTTCATTTTGCATGGCCTTATGATAGTTTCATCTTAACCCTAGGTATGAACCCATTCCATCTTGTCATGAAACCTTATTGTTGCTTTTAGAAGTGACATGATGTGAATGATAGAGCTTTCCCATACATGGGTACCCTAGTTAGATCTTGTATTGCATTTGGTGCCCATGCTGACATTTATCCTTTAGGGTTTGGTAGTCCCTTGTATATGTCAAGTTGTAATTGCATTCTCATGAGTTTTGCTTGCCTTATTGAGCCTTATGCCAGCTTTCCTGACTTTAATTATCAGCCATATAGCCCGAGCTTGTCTCATGTCTAGCTAAGCAAAGCCTTTTTAGATATCTTTTGCAGCTTGATTCCCCATTTTTCACTGGGAGGGGACCTTCCCCTGAGTGTCATTATCATGCACATAATTCCTTGCATTGAGCATAGGTATGTTTCAATGCTTGGAACTACTTTTCTTGTCCCCTAACACTCGTCTCCTCCTAGATTTGTAACTATAAAGCACTTTTATTCTTTTTCAATATTTTCAAAATATCTGAAAAATTCCCAAAAAATCAAAAATCCGGACAGAAAAAGATGTTATCTTTGGCAGCAGTCGAGTCGTGTCACCTTTGAACAGAGCACCGTATATCACATCCGTTGGTTGGGTTATTATTTTGACTTTAGGAGTTGTACTCATTACTCTCAGTTTATCTCCACCGACTGGTTAAGTTTCCAATCCGTATGGAGCCTCTGTTGATCCCTCCTATGTCATAGAGATGTCCCAGTTTGCATATCGAGTCCATGCTTCCTATCTTCAGTCACCATTTTCCTTTATTCTCTTGTTCGAAGGAAGTTGAAGCCTAAGTCATCCATTCCTCATTTGTCTTGAATTTGCATGTCAGCCATTCCCTGTACTATTACTGGTTTGTTCACATCTTGTTCAAGTTCTTCCACATTATACAGTGTTGCTGAGTACCTCGTGTTGGTTGATGGGGGATGCCTTAATGCCCTCCTTCCAACGGATTTCATCCCATCGACTTCAGATTATTTATTCTGGGATAGGATTCTAGAGTCATTTGAGTGCCTTGAGACTTAGAGTCATCAATGGTAGGTTCTCTCATCATCGACAGTTTTGGGAATACATCAATGTCCCCTGATCGATGGATTCTTCCTAGTGTTTGACCTCAACACATATATTCACACTTGTTAGATTGCACTCTAGTACCTTGATTCCTATTTTCATTATCGGTGGGTGATCTTGCGTCTGTTAACGGTATACATCAATGACTGGTAATCAGACGATGGACTACTATTTTCGACCTTGGCACCTCTATTTTCATAGTAGGACATGTACTCATAGCGGTTTTTGTAGAAGACTTTCCATCTTGGTGGCATTCCACATATGCTACCTCCTTGATCATGCCAGTGTTCATGAGATTTCAACTCTCGTGATTTGATTCCAGTGTATGTCAGATATTTTCAGCCATTATGGAGATCTTGATCCATTGTATATATTCTTCACAGAGATTCTGATCTATTATATATTGTACGCGGTGATGACCACACTTGTCACATTTTGTATATCATGCCTATTCATGGCCATTGTACTCTTATGTATCCGAGACTGCTCTATGTATTTGTAGTCATATGGAGAGATTGATTATTGTGCTATACTGATGGATGACTAGTTCTTCCACCTGGTTCTTCATCACTCCACTTCTGGGATGGATTTTATAATGTATTTCAGCCATCATGTTACCCTTTTGACCTCACACATTAGGGGGCATCTGTTATAGAGAATTTTACCACATATGGTTGATCACATGTTTATCTCCTTCATTGTCCCTCTACAGACTCTTTAGACCCCATGGACTCATATTATACTTTGATGTTTCGAATTTCATCCCTAAAAACACTTGTTTATTGTTGCACATGACTTTTAATCCCATACTGGCATGTACATGTGACTTTTTACCTCAAACCTGCTTACATCGAGATGTGTGCATAAATCCAAATATTTTTGGAGTTTTTCTTCATGTGTGTCTGAACCACTTGACTCTTGGCCTTCCATATGCCTCGATATCGCTCGGATTTGACCCTCCATTACCCCTTTGGAGTGCTATATAAGGAACTCCTTGGATACATTAAAGGAGAGGAATTGAAGAGCAACGAAACTATAGTCCATTGTGTTCGTAGCTTCCATATACTTGAGTCTGCATCCCTTTGTCCCTTTGGAGAACTTTGTGTTCTTCCCAAGATTGTCTTTGATTGTGAGCTTTCTATCGAGAAATGGAGGATTGAGGTGGTGGAGGCCCCGGTGGAGGACTCAGTTTCTCCGGTTCGCAGACATGCCAACAGAGGTTTTCACTTGTGTAGTCTCTGATTCGATTAATAGAAATATATTTTCCTATCCAATAATGTGCATTTGAATGAATATTGAATCCATGGATATTTTTAATTTCTTATACATTGTTGATTATATATGCTAGAGTATATCTAACACCATATTATATAGCTTGCTTGTATTGTTTACTGTTGTTGAGAGCAAATTGTTAGCGCAAGCGGGATTGGAAAAAGCTCAACGAGGATCTACTTCAATTGTCTGGAATAAGGTATGATTCGAGATCCTTTACTGTTATATATTTGGTTTCTCTTGCATATTGGAAAGGGATTGATTTCTCATGTCTAGCTGTCTGTTGTGGTACACCCCAAGCCATAGGAAGTTTCTCTCCATAACACACGTATACACCCTAAAGTTGGCCAAAGTGTCAGCTACCTTATTGCCATTTCACCTAACATGTGAGAAATAAACCGTGGTTCCATTTATGAGAAAGGTACATAGGGACTCAACATGACTTTCCAAGCACCAAGATGAAGACACCTTAGCACTCTGAGTTCCACGTTGCAATTTAGCAGATAGGGTAATTATCATCTGGGAATCATCTTCAGCAATTATCAATATTCTAAAATTCATAGTAACCCTAAATAACCCTTGCAATAGTCCCTCTATCTCCGCAGCATTGTTAGTTACCTTTCCCAGAGAACCATAGCCAAACCCTGCCATATCCCCTCTTGGATTACAAACGATGAAGCCATACCCAAACTTACCAGGGTTCCCCTTATATGCATCATCAAAATTTAACTTAAATAAACCCAATGGAGGAGGATTCCATCAGTCGGGACTCTACATGATATGCGGCCTTCTAGAATTTGTCAGAAAAACTGTCCAAAGGTCATCCTTAAATCCCCAGTTAGGCAAAATCTTCCCTTCATTACTAGACGGCTCCTTATCCCTCTCCTCCCAACTTCCCAGAATAATGGTCTCATGAATTTTGGTCTCCATATGATCCCATACGCTGGAAGGTTGAGAATCCTTGGCTCTGAAAATTCTAGAATTTATCTCATTCCATATCGCCCAAATCAGGAAATTTGGGAAAATTTCCCAAAGATGATTCAGAATGTTATTAAGGAAGGGTCTTTTGGGCCATTCAATCAAAGTGTCATTCATATTATGGTAAAGCCTCGCAGAACGATGGAAAAGAAAATCTCCACAGTCCCAGAACTCGGACAAAAATTTACATGACTCTAGGAGATCTGTCGTGGTTTCCTCCACCAGCTCGCACAATGAACAACGGTAAGGAACAAGCATTCCACGCTTTTTAAATTATCACTTGTTAAAATTCTATTTTGAATAACCAGCCAACAAAAAAATAGTAATATTTGGCCAAAGCTTCTTTCCCCAAAGATTACTCCAAGTTTTGTCTTCTATATTCAAATGATTGCATATTAGAAGATTATAGGATTTTTTGAGGGAGAAAACCCCTTCCGGATTGTAACCCCAACGTAATTTATCATTGCCATCCTGAGCCCTGATACACCTAATATGGATTTCCTCCTCCAGCTTAGTCACTTCTTCCATTGGGCCTAACCTCTACAACCAAGGGTGAGAGGCCCAAGATCACAAAGTAGAAATAGGTTCCTGATCCCCCCATAGATCCTTAACCTTAGAGATTCCTCTAGTACTTCATTTTACTTGAATCATAGGGAAGAGCCTGATACTTTCCAACAGTGGGAGTTGTTTCCAAGCATATTCCCAAATCTAGGTTGTTTTGCCATTACGAATCTCCCAAAAACAATGCTTCTGAACCAAGTTATGACCTTCCCAAGATGCTCTCCAAATATGAGACCATGATTTCTTCTCTGAAAACCGAATCAATTCATGGATGTCCCAATCTTTCGCATATTTATCAAGCCATAATTTTTCCCATGGTCCCTAGGAATGAATTAGCCATCTTCACCAAAGTTTTTCCCCTACAATTAAGCTGGATTTTTCAAGGTCACAAAGCCCCAACCCACCCTGGGATTTAGGCTTGCATACAGTGTCCCATTTAACCAGAGCCCATTTGTGGGAATATTGAGCACCACTCCACATATATTTCCTTTGAATATTCTGTAAATCCCAAAGGACAGATTTAGGATCCATCATCGTGGAAAACAGATATGTTGGCATAGTTTGAAGCACATAGTTAACCAAAACCAGATGGCTCGAATTCAAGTGTCTCAGAGTCCAATTGCCAAGGCGTTTCTTAATTTTATCCAATAATTCAGTCCATGAGCCTTTTTTAGCTGTAGAATTTATTAGAGTGCCAAAAAACTTCGATGGGAGAACACTCTCTTGAAACCCTAGAATGCGAACAATATTACGGTGAGTAATACTAGGAGTATTAAAAAAGAATACTTGGGACTTTTGAGCATTAAATTCTAATCCATATGCTTGGCCAAATTGATCCAGGCATTGTTTAAAACTAGTAGCTTCATGCATAGAAGGGTATCCCATCAGCATGGTATCATCAACGAATTGCTGGTGAGAGTGAGGAGCACCCTCAATAGTCTCGTGTAATCCTCTAATAGAATTTACATCCCTGAGAGCTAAAATAAATCTTCCCAAACCCTCAACCATGATAATAAACAAAAAAGGACACAAAGGATCCCCTTGACAAATACCACGAGAGGGTTTAATTATTCCAGAAGGAATCCCATTCACCAAAATAGAAAATAAATCTAAGGAAACGAGTTGCATAATCCAGTTAACCCAATTCTGGTTGAAACCAAAAGATTCCAACATTTTACTTATAAATTTCCAATTTAACTTATTATAGGCTTTAGCAATATCCAATTTAACAAACATACCAGGCAGTTTTTTGCTTTTAAGAGAGTGTAACATTTCATGGACCAAAATAATCCCATCTAATATCTACCGCCCTTCAACAAAACCCAACTGCTCCGGATAAATAAGAGAAGGTAAAATAGGTTTCAGACGATTAGCAATGACCTTAGTAATGATTTTGTAAATAACATTACAAAGACAAAAAGGTCTAAATTTGTCTAGGGTGTCAGCTCCGTCACTTTTGGGAATCAGGGTAAGGAAAGGAGCATTCAGGGCAGGCAAGATACGGCCTGAAATCATGGATTGCTCCACAATTTTCCAAACATATAGCTTAACCAAATCCCAAAAATGATGAAAAAAATTTACAGTAAAACCATCAGGACCCAAAGAGGTTCCTTCCTTCATTTGAAAGACTGTGTGCTGAACCTCTTGAATATTAATGGTTTTCATTAATAATTTGATCCTCCTAGTAATGACTTCAATATCATCCAAGTGATTCCTCCTAGGATCATTTAAAATATCAAAAAAATGAGAATTGAGGATTGCCTCAATTTCTTCCCTCACCTCCACTTTATCTCTTCTATCATTTTTAATAGATTAGATTTTATTTTGAAACCTGTTCTGGACAACATAGTGGTGGAAGAACTTGGTATTCTTTTCTCCTTCTAGAAGCCATTTAATTATGGACTTTTGCCACCACATAAGTTCCTCCTGTTTCTCTCGTTCTTCAAGCTTAGCTTCAACAGTCATTTCCTCCTCAATCAAGGTCTGGGAATAGCCGTCATTAATCCCTATAGTTTGTATCTCAAGAAGATGAATTTCCAAACGTTGCTTTTCATGAAAAATATTCCCAAATTCTTCCTTTTTCCATTTCTTGATCTTTGTTTTCAAGCCCTTCAAATTTTGTTGGAAGGTGAACATACTAGGAACCTGATCAGTGCGCATTTCATCCCACCAAGATTTGATATTTCCTTCAAAATATGTATTTTCCAGCCAAATTTGCTCAAAATGAAAAGGTTTCTTAAATTGAGAACCCAACCCACTCCACATGAGTTCAATCGGCCAGTGATCATAACTCCTACCTAAGAGAGTAGCACAATGAATTTCCCTCCCCATGTCAATTATGGATTATGAAACTAAGAACCGGTTAAGTCTTGAAGCAATATGACAATCCCCTAATCTTTTTTTATTCCAAGTAAACCATCCCTCCCCTGGAGTAATATCTACTAAGCCAAGATCTTCAATGGTCTCTCTAAAAATATCACATTCTTCCTCCGAACATCGTCATCCGCCCTTTTTTTCCTCTAAGGAAGTGATAAGATTAAAATCTCTTTCGACCACCCAGTGCTTAGATGGCATACTTTCCCTCAGATTTAGGAGAGATCTAAGAAAGCCACATTTATACACTACTTTTTGAGGTCCATAGACATTCGTAATTATCCTAGAGATTGGAAAACCTACCACTTTAAAATTAGGTGAAATCGAGTTACAAGTTCCTTGAAAATGAGAAAGGGACACCTGGGTTGGATCCCAAAGAATACACAAACCACCTAAAAAACCTCTCGCATCAATGCCCATACTTTCACATATAGCCCAATTTCCCCCCGTACGATCCTGAATGTAATTAGCTAAACATTTGGTTTCTTGCAAGAAGACAATTGCCAGATTTGTCGACTTAATCTTTTGACGCTGAATTTTCATTTTTCTCAGGGTATTAATGCCTCGAGTATTCCAGGATAGGAGTTTCATTGGGGAAACTATTACAATCCTAGAGCATCTTTGATTGTCAGGTATTGTCCCCATTCAACCAACCTCCTCCCTACATCTTCTACCCTCTATTTGTTTGATTTACGGCCAGGTTTCTACCCACACTCTTCTGCTATTTTTTTGTTTCTTTGATGGATCCCCAATTAATACCTAGAGAGTTTGAGAATTTAGCTTTTAGAATGGCTTCATTAAGAATACTAACCTGTTCTTGAGGAACATAGCCTTTATCTCTCTCTAAACAATCTTTCTCAATCCCTTCAAGATCCAAATCACTGATATCCATATCCTTGACTTCTTCCACCAATTCCTGATGCTAAAGGATATCCATATCCTCGACTTCTTCCATCGATTCCTTTTGCATACCTCCTTCAGTGAGATCATTGGTTTTTCCTTGGATTGTGGCCAGATTCAAGACAGGCGTCCTAGCCACGGAACTGGGAAATTTACATAGAGGACTTCTTGTTTCTGATGTTTGTCCCTTGTGGTTACCCAACACTACGAAGGAGTTAGATTTATTCATTCTCTTGAAAATATTCTGATGTTCTTGCTTCTTGTTTCCTCTTTTTCGAGAAGCCACTTCAATAAAACCAGGATCCACTGGATCACTTTCCTTTCCAGGATTATTTTTAGGGTGATTCAAAGGACATTCCCAGAACAGATGGCCATGTTCATGGCATCGACGAAAGCGAAAAGGAATTTGCTCATAGTCCATATTTTGCACCCAATATTCATCCTCCCAAATCATCCTGATGGCCTTTGGTAGTGCCTTGGAGAGACCCATATAGATACAAATACGGGCATAGGTAGTGTAGCGTTGGGACTTCGTTTAGTCAAAAAATTTGATAAAAGTACCTAAATAATTTCCCAAGTCTTCCAAAATTTCAGTGTCCCAATATTCATTAGGAAGAGAGTATAACCTAATCCATACCAGAGCGATTCTCATGTCTTCATTTTCCAGACTAAAATTATCTTTCCAGGACCATAAAAATAGACCCGCAGAGTAATATAAATATAGTCCACCATTAATTATACGATTCTTATCCTCTAGACTAATAAAATAGATTGTGAAGAAACCGTTTGATCCCAAGTGAAGGTCAAAATGACCCTTAGGTTTCCAAGAGGAATTGATCCACCATATCAAATCTTTGTCAGATGGTTGCATGCCAATGAATTTCCCAATTAGTGCATGATCCAACATGAACTGAATCTGATCTCTAAGATTTTTCAATTTTACCACCATGGATGGTATTGCTGATGCTTTTGGCAAACATTTCCCAGGTTTACGATCTTGACCCAGAGAACCAAAAAAAGATCAAGTTTCTAAGATTATCATAATCTCCCTAATATTTAGGTCTCCCTCGTCGAGGGGACGGGAATTAGAAGTTTCCTCCCTACCGCCGCCATTATTGATCACTGGACGTTGACTGCTTGCAATAAACTCAGAAAGCACGACCCTCCTCACTTCTTGGAGCCCTAATTCATAATCTACCAACCAATTGAGAATAGAATGTTCAATTATTTGGGATCGATTTCATGAATGTTAAATGGCATTGTACATTTCTATTTCCCACTAATTGCAGGTTATTCAAAGATAAGGTACTTTTGAATGATAATGTCTTATCTGGTAGCTGTGAAGAGGCAAAGCAAATTTTGAAAATGTTGGGTGTTGAGTACATATCATATCATGTGTGCCCCAATGATTGTATTCTATATAGATTTGAATATACATACATAGATATATGTCCAAAATGTGGGCATGACATGTACAAAGAATATAATTAGAAGGATAAAGCACATAGTCATCCTCGTAAGATATTGAGGCACATGCCTATAATCCCAAGGAGTCAAAGGATATTTGGTTACAAAGAATTAGTTATACTGTAGGGATGGAATGCATTGCACCGAAGTGAAAAGGGAGTTATGTGAATCCCAACATATTCAATATCCATGAAGCGTATATAGGATACATGGCCCAATAAATTCAAGGATGAAGTACACGGCCTCCAATTGAGCATATCCCTTGATGGCATCAACCCATATTCCCAACCAAAAAACATTTATACTATTTGTCTTGTAGTAGTGATCAATAACAATATCCCCCCATGGTTTTATGTGAACAATGAACATTCTATGTTGGGTCTTATAGTCCCTAGTAAAAGACAAGTGAAGAATAAGTATGTTTACCTACAACCATTGATCGATAAATTCAAATAATTATGGGAAGGGATATAAGTATATGATGTCTTCAGACCCGTCCCATCAGAGAGTAGTTCTATGTTGTATGGAATATGTGCGTACACCACACATGATTATCCAAGGTTAGGAGTTTTCTCAGGTAAATATGTTGTTTGATTTGTTTATTTTCAAAGAAATATTTTTTGGACAATTTAATTCAATGCTACTATCTTTATCTTCAACACTACTGTGCCCTATTTACTATAACATCACAAGTCTTGTAACAAAATGTTATTATGGATGTAAATGGTGTGGACCTTCTATGAAGGCCAGGTGGTCCAAATACCTACAAAAGTCAGTGTACGACTTCTCTAGATTATTCCTCCTAGAAAATTACTCTTATAGAAGTGCAAGATCTTCTTTCAATGGTAAATGAGAGAGAAACCAAAGGCCTAAAATAATGACACTAGAAGACTAGATTAGGGAATATGATAGAGAGAAGGATAAAGAATACACAGAGATGTTCGATTCAAATGTGCAATCTGTGATCGATGATTCTGAATTTTTAACACCTATGTTGAGAAAATGCCCAAAGGGATGAAAAATAAATTGATATTTTATGAGATCCCATATTGGGAGCATCTTAATATTTCCCACTTACTAGATCCCATGCATATATTTTAAAAATGTTTCACGTTCTTTGTGAAATCATATATAATCCAAAAAAAGTGACAAGTTGGTTGTCATGAAATATCTTATTACTTCAAATATTAAAGAAGCATTGGAAAAGACAAGAAAATAGAGGAGAGGTCGATCCCTCTTTTTCATTTAAATAAGGAAATATACCATTTATTTTGAAGAAATATGATATTGGAAAAGGAATTTATATTAGGAATCAAGGCGCCTTCTTTTTATGGGTCTCTTCTACGACATTACTTCATTGAAGACAAAATGTTATTAGGTTTGAAATCACATGACCATCTCAACCTTCTAAGGGTACGTATAATGTCAAAAAATTGTTTTTACTTTTTATTTATATATTTTACCACACAAGTTAAAATGCAATTAACTTTTCATCTTTACTTTGTAGTGTCATTATTCGTTGTGAATTATGAATTTCTCGATGACCTGTGATGTGTCATATATAAACTATTTGCATTTGTACGGTTCATCATATCAAAGGATATTTACATTTCTAACATTCCACACTGGCATCAAGAGATAGTTGCGATTGTTTGTATGTTTGAGAAGGAACTACCATTGAGTTTCATGGATTTGCGGCTTCATCTTCTAATTCACCTAGTTGATGAGGTTAAATTAGTCAAGGTGGTCTCATGTTTTTGGATGTTCTTCTTGGATAGGTTCATGAAAGAAGTGAAAGGATTTGTTCGACAAAGGGAAAAACATGAGGGGTTTATTGAAGAGAGGTACATAGTGTATGAGTTGTTCTATTATGCTAATAAGTAAATCAACCAAATCAACCAGACACCAAGCGTTGTGATTTGGTATGACGAAAATGATGAGGAAAAAAGAGAAGGGGAGCTACTGGAAATGAAAGGAAAAAGGCGCATGTTAAAGAGTAAGTCACTTATCTTTCAATCTTAAAATTTCCACATACTAACTATTCACAACAAAATTCAAAATCTATATTTGATCCCATACATATTGAATGTGGTTTTGTTTCCATGAATGCAACAACAAATTTAGAAATTGATGCAATCAATGAATTCATTATTTACAATGTGGAGGAAACACAATTATGGTTGCATTGTATGAAGAGAAGAGGAGGAAATGGGACATTGACAGAAAAGAATTCATACAGTTGCATGGTAGAAGCATGTCTTTTCTATATCATTTAAAATAAAATATGCTAATGATATATACCAAAAGTTGGGTTGTATACCAATCCAAAGAGAAATATGGTGCATCTAGTCATTACCCTCCTGAAGAGGAGGTACGCTAAACATTGGGATCAGGTGCAGTGACTCAATAATAAAATATTTATGTACATTTCTAACTTTATAATGCAACTTTGAATTATAACATCTATGTTTAATATATTAATGCTTGGGTTATTAGACATATGACACCATCATTTTTTAACTTTTCTTACAAGTTCATTCGTTCCCATCTATGTGGACCTGTGTACATCATTTTCCCACTGAGGATGTTGATGATGGATGTGTTACATAATACTATGGAGTGGAAGTTGAATTTGACCAATCTAATCATATTAGACATTTTGATCAAAGCCTAATAGGAGGGATGTTGGGTTATGTCATAATGATACAAGAGATCACTCAAGTGGACTTATCATATTTCCATTGTGTTATTTTTAGGTGCAGTTGGTGGGACACATTCGACAGGAATAATATAAAGGAAGATCATGATAGTGGGTTGATATGTATCAACTTTAGAAAGATGTGGGACGAAAGCAAGGGGACTTATGTTTTCCAAAAACAGTACAACCTAGTGTTCTCTTACTCAAATGTGTTGGATAAAGATCAATAGTTCGTATTAATACGCAACTCTAGATCTAAACATATTTTTAATAGCAACAATGCTATCATATCAACCGAGGAAGATAATGAGGGTGGTGACAATGGAGAGTGATATGTACATATATTTTTTCATCATTTATAGATTGAGATATCATTTTGTTATTGTTATCTTTGATTGTTTAATTATATTATTTATTTTTCATGTTATGGTGGTGGAAATAAAAAGTTGATTACTCGATATAGTGTTTAAACCATTTGATTCTGTTAACAACCAATATGATGTGAAATATGTTTCATGTTGTCTATCAAGTAATTTGTGATTGTATGGAATGATTGTATGTCATTCTCCATAGTTAGATATGATATTTATATATTTTCGTTTAGTTCAAAATTGTAGTGTAATTTTTACCATTTAATTTATTGTGTTGTTACAATTGATCAGAATTAGTGAATTAGAGTATGAATGATCATTGATGTTAATCATGTTTATTGTTTATTGTAATCTCATCTACTCCCATTTCAATATTAGGGTCAGTTTAATGGTTATTATACTTAGACATTTATATTTTATTTTGTAGATACTTAGACATGTATATATCATTAAAGCAGGAAAACTTATGGCCAGATTAATAAAATACGTATATCCTTTAAATTTTATATGATGTAATAAATTAAAAATAACAAACAATATAATTTTTTAAATCCTATATTTTGAATATGCATATTCATATATCTATGTATTTCAAGTTTCATTGTTGATGGGTTATTCCATAATTTGACCTTGGTTGGCATGGGTCTTGGGAACATGATCCAACTCCCTTTTTTCATCTTCTCTAATCGCATATAATGGAAAAGTACATAACTGTCAATATTGGAAATAATTTCAATTCTTTGGAAAATAGCTAGCTTTAAACCTCATTTTTAGAGGGTATAAAATGTGTTCCTTGAATGTGGACTAATTTTATATTATGATGAAGAACATGATTAATAAAATATGTATATCCTTTAAAATTTATATGATATAATAAATTAAAAATAACAAACAATATATTTTTTTAAATCCTATATTTGGAATATGCGTATTCATATATATAGGTATTTCAAGTTTCATTGTTCAAGGGTTATTCCATCATTTGACCTTAGTTAGCATGGGTTTTGGGAACGTGATTCAACTCCCTTTTGTCATCTTCTCCAATCGCATTTAATGGAAATGTACATAACTGTCAATATCGGAAATACTATGCGATTATTTGAACACTAGCTAGATTTAAACCTCAGTTTTAGAGGGTATAAAATGTGTTCCTTGAATGTGGACTAATGTTATATTATGATTAAGATCATGATTAATCATAATAAGTTTGGAGAATGCAACTTTTGGGTTTACAATGGAGAGAAAATATTGCTCTTTTAATTAAGTATTTTCCTTTCTTCCTATTAGAGCTTTGATATTTGTCATTGTAAAGTGAGTTATTGTCAAAAACAATGTTTCAAGGGGGTGATTCCATGAAGGTGGGTAACACGTTTTGGCCAAATTTGGCGATGAAAACCTGATATTTTACTCATGTGCTAGATAGAAGCCCCCAAAACGCATATATGCCATGTGAATTTTGAATTGCAGTAAAAAAACAAATTGTAGAATATTATGTTGGCTTCCCAATGATATTTTTTTTTAAATATTCCGATGTCATTTAATGTGTGAAATTTTTCATTTAATGAATTGTGTGACCTTACAAATTTGAAGAAGTTAATAAGTGGCTCGTGTCCCGCCCCAATAATTCAATCTTACATTAATAATTTAAATATATATATGAGCATGATCTACACAAAATGCACTATGGTCTGCATATTTGTTTATTAATTTATTTTGCAATATACAATTATTTATTATTTTTTGAAAGTGACCACATCTGATCTCAGCATCATTTTATACACATGTGTGTCCATCTTGGATTTTTTTTCACTGTTTTCAAAAATTGAAAAACCAAAGATACCCTTTGAAGAGGACACGTTGATGTGTGGGCTATGCATTTTTAAGAAATTTTTGGATGTGTATTTTTAACCCTGTGGATTTTTCTTTGAGCTACTTCGAAGTTGTTGTCGGGTTTTCTAAGTGTAAGTTTTAGAATGAATTAAAAAAAAAACGATATGAATTCCAAAATGCATGCATGATACCTCAATGGATAGAGGATTCGGTGATGAATCTATCGGTATAAACTATGCTTAGTTATGTGCCATGAATGGCAAGGTTTACACCCCTGGAAGACACAGAGAAATATTGTTTTTCCTGTAAGAGGGCTAATTCTCTATTTTTCAGGCCCTTGATCGAGGTATTCAAATCCCTCGACCAAGGTTTTAAAAGTAGCTCAATCGAGGGTTTATTAAACCCTCGATCGAGGGTCTAATAAACCCTTGATAGAGCTACTGTTAAAACCTTGATCGAGGTAGTTATGATACTAAGATGCATGTCTTAACACCTCGATCGAGGTTTTCTTATACCATCGATCGAGCTTCTGATAATCCCTCAAATGAGGTTCTAACACCTCGATCGAGGGTTTAGCAGAAGCTTGATTGAGGGTTTAAGAAAACCTTGAGCAAGCATTTGTTAAACCATCAATCGAGGTGTTAAGGACTCAATGGAGGGTTTAAAAATTGCTCGATCAAGGTACATTTTTTTGTTTTTACCGAAAGCACCTTGCCAAAAAGTGTAACCCAACTCCATGGATGCACCCCAAGAATGATATATTGATAGGTCATATTGATGTTCATATTTACATTTTTGGGGGGGATGTCCATATTCATATATTATAATAATATTACATGGAAATACTTGACTTTTTTTTATGGTGTTTGGTTACACTTATAAAACATGATTCATTTATGTTTATCATTTGAATAATCAACTTATACACAACATTATACAATGAAGAGTTATTTTCCTCTATATATTATTTCACAATGCTTAACATTAAGTTCCAACAAAATATATATATATATATCATCATCATCAAGACACGGATTGCTGGCGGTGGTCCAAAATATGGAAAACAAACGCTCCCTTGAAAACTACCATAACACTTTGGTTGGCTTTAAATAGAAAATTGTTGACTTGGGGGCTGTTTCTCAAATGCGGTTTCGAAGGTCCAGGATATTGCAGTTTATGTAAAGAAAAGAATCAAACTCATTCCCATCTCTTTGTTCATTGCGTGTATGCAGACACGGTTTGGAAGCAAGCAGTAAACAAGTTGGATCCCTCCTCAAGTTCAGGAGATGATCAAACCCTGGAACAATGTATGAAATTTTGGTGGAGCAATTGAAGGGTATGCCAATTCGAAGCATTTCCTACCCTTTTCGTTTACACTATTTGGGAAACAAGGAACAGAGCCATATCCAGGGACACCCTAATTAGCCCAGAGTTAACAATGAATATTCTTATGCAGAAAGAAATGGAACACTGAAAGGAAATTAAACAAAAACCAAAGAGGGTGCTCAAGCCTCCAAGCTTGGATAAGAACATTCCATGGGGTTTTTTTGACGAATCAAGCCAAGGAGAGCCGCTACTAGGAGGAGCAGGGGGTGTCTTGTACATGAATGAGTCAACAAAAACAAAAATCACCTTTGCCCCAGGTTAGAGCACCAATAACAAGGCAGAACTATTTGCACTATTGTCAGTTCTTAAAATTGCGGCAGAAAAGAATATTAGAAATCTACAACTCCGCGGGGATTCAAAATTGACCATTGATTGGGAAAATGGAAAATTACAAATAAATGCACCTCATTTGCAGCACCTATTAAGAGCAATTAGAAGTCAAGTGGAAAATTTCGATTCAATTACATTTCAACACATTTACAAGGAATTGAATGAAGATACAGACAAGCTATCCAAAGAAGCCTTATTGCTACCGCCATGTTTAATGATGATAAAAGATTATGAAAATAATCTTTTGATAGATCAATACGTAAGACTATGACTGCAAAAAAAAAAAACATTGTTTTAGTAATGTATCTAATTTGTTGTGCCAAATGATGGCGTGATGAAATGTATAGGCTTCAAAAAGGAAGTTTCTTTTTACCCTATTTTGGACAAAATAGGGAGGTTTTGATGTAAGTTGTCTGGCTCTATGCAAGGACGAGAAAGGCAAGACAAACTTTATGTATGCCTCAAAAGGGAAGTCAATGTTATTCAGTGTGAATAAAGTGATTTCTTTCTTTGGAAATATATATATATATATATATATATATATATATATATATATATAAGGAAAGTGGCACCCTGATATTCCATCCCCCCAAAATCAAGGTGGATACATAAGCTTGCTTGAGAATGGATCCTGGGTCTCTGGGGAAATATATTAATATATATGTATAATATTATGAAAAATATTATTAAATTATTAATAAAATTGCAATAAATTATAATATCCATAGAAATTGTATAAAAACAATATGAACACCAAATAAAAAAATTATTATTACATAAACATAATACTATGGAAAACTATAAAAAAAATATAAACATGATGCTATGACAAATTATACAACAATCATAAATCACGTAGTTTCCACAACTTCATCTTGCTTTATCAATACAAAATTTGAAAATTGATTTAATTCAATATATTTTTAATTCAATTGTACTATGTAAAAATAAAAAATTTAACCTATATTAAGTTAATTAATGAAACATTAATTTTTAACATTTTCAATGACCATTACTCCAATTCATACTTCCACATTTATGATGACCTGAAAACCAACCATACTTTCAAATTCGTTTTCTAACCAATATATCAACCTATATATGAAACCTTACTTCAAATTGTCTACAAAATTTACGTTGAAATTATTTAATATGAAAAATGGTCGAAAGGATGCTAAAATATTGACCAAAATTTTAAAAAACCCAATAACTTTCTTTACAAATGTCTAATGCTTTGAAAACTTGTTAAGGCATACAACAACTTGTTTTATATCATAATTTACAATGCAAATTGTGATGTGTTTGTCAATTAAACTAATACTTAGTGATTTAAAGACCCACAAGATTTTGAATAGTACAAAGTTATTTTACATAAGCATACGATCATCATGTTTTTCAACACCTAACAAGCATAAACATCATGATCATTCTACTAGCATAAACATAAACATAAACATCATCATACTAGCATAAACATGACCATAAGTTTAAACAAAAAAATATCAGCATCATCATCATTTTCACGACATAAACGTAAACATACCATTATTATTATTGTCGTCATCTAGCAAACATAAAAATAAATACTGTCGAACAATCATCAACATAAAACCAAAAATAAGAATGAATGTACCATGATAAACATTAGCTCACATATTCAACTAACATATACATCTAATAGAGTTAAACATCGTCTAACACACATATCTAACCAGCATAGATCCATCTAAAATGGGATCTACCAAACACCAAAAGGGATCAAATCTCTCAAGGTGCAAACCCTTTTTTAGAGTGGAAATGTGTAATCTATTTTTTTATGGTTTTAGTTTATTTTATATATATATATATGAAATTATGAATAATTTAAATTTAATTTAAGCCGACAAGTTATTTTTAATAATATTTTTTTATTTTTTTATAAAAGACATGTGTCAACTCTAGGATGAGCACGGAAGGAGTTACACATCTCTCCCCTACTGGGCTGTAGAATGCACCTCTTCAGTGCAATAATAAACTTAAATGTAAACGTTCCATGATCATCATTTTCATTACATAAATAAATAAACAACAAAATCAACATCAACATAAACATAAACATGAAATATAAATATAGATATGAACATATATAACATCAAAAGCATGATATAATATGTCAAATATAATATATCTCCAGTGCAATAACTGCTACGACATATCTACTCCACCTCCACCAGTAGAGGCATCATCAGTATCTCTCTAACTAGAGCTAGATGTGTCATCACCTCCACCAACAAAGCTAGAGGAAATATCAACACCTCTACCAGCAGAGCGAGAGGCATCAAAACATCCATCAATAGAGCCAAAGGCAGGCATTAATGCCTATATGAGAAATAGAAAGAGATCGAAGAGCAGGAGGGATAGGTCCATCAAGATGAAGTGTATGACCCCCTTTGAGCATCTCTAAAATATAAATGAATGAAGTAGGAAATGGTGGATGGTCATACCGATGAGTAGGATAAAAGGGTCAGTCGAGCAAAAGTAGAAATCAGGAGGAAGGTTGTGTAGGAGTAGAGGAGATGATGAAGTAGGATCGAGAGGAAGGACAAGTAGGAGTAGAGGACTAGATGATGAAGGAGGTGGAAGAGGAGGACAAGCATTAGAGAAATTTTGAGGTCTAAAATGGACCGCCTAAGGAAAATAATAATAAAAAATATGAATTTTGAAAGGAGAGAAAAGGCTTTTTTTTGTTTGTATTTTTAACAGATATTCCTGTCGTTTTACTCAAATTTCGAGAGGGGGCATTCATTGGATGCAGAATTAAATTCCGTATCCAACGAGTATGAACACTATATACTTTTGAGGGACCCCACCCCACCAAATATGTGAAATACTTGAAAGTAACATGTTTTTTAAATGTATTTTGTCTTTTTCATAGGTGGGGCCCCTCAAAAGTATTCAATGTGGCTAATAGTTGGATTTAGAACTTAATTAAACATCCAACTCATTGGATGTAGAACTTAATTCCACATCCAACTTGTTGGATGCAGAATTTAAGTCCACATCCAATGAATGCTCTCGCTCGAAATTCGACTAAAACCATAGGGAGATAAGTTGAATATACAAATTAAAAAATTAGTTATTTTATGACAAATATTTCAAGTCAACCATTATGGTTGACTCTTATCTTGAAATTCTATTGGTTCTTGAATTCAGTGGCTTGTTCTCTTATGAGGTGGATCATTTCCTTACGAGGTGTCTCGTTTTCTAATGAGGCCCATTTTAGACCCAAAATTTGTTATAATGATAGAGGAGGAGGTGGATGAGATGTCGAGGGTGGAGGAGGAGGTGGAGGAGGAGGAGGAGGAAGAGGAGGAGGAGGATATGAAGGTTGAGAAGTAGGTGCAGTCGATGTGGATACTGCGCCACCAGTCGAAGCAGCTAATAGAGAAGGAGGTGCACTAGTAGGCTGAGGATCTCTAGCCTCAACTAATGATGAACTACCATTAGCGGTACCATCTAAAATATTAGAAACAACAACAATTTGTTGCATCAAAATCCTCATATCATAAGGAATCATCCTCCACAACTCTGCACGATGAGGTTCCCTCATAATGTACCTCACCCATACAAGACGAACCCCTCAATATCCCAACAACGTAGCTATCATTCATGCAAAGTCTTGACAATGCCTCTCATTTAACCTGCATCGAAATCTAGGTCTAGCTAAATGAGGAACCTCAGGTTGAACTCCATCTAAATCCATATCCTCATCATCCTAAGCTGGAGGAGGAAACACATTGTCATCAAATGTCCCAACATATGTAAAATATATAGTACACAATAATAATGAGACAATTCCATTAAACATGAATTTAATATAACAATTTAAAATATATTTCATTTTCATTAAGTATAAAAAAAGAATAAAATGAAACTAGATTAATTCTAACATGCCTCTAAATTTACCTCTATCATTTATTGCTTCATTCTTAGTGACTAAGATGTTGGGACACCCTCTCCAATCCAAGTCGGCATATGGATATGGAACCATGTTTGATATAGTAGGGTCATTATTTCCTAGAATCTCAATCACATCTATAGTGATCCTCTCCATAAAGTCAGGTTTCCCCCTCTTAGGCATCATCTACCCCCACATGCACATACGCACATTTGTCATCAACCTAGGAGGTTTTTCGATCAAGAGATGGATCGGTGGCAAGAAGTCTCTCAAAAATAAACAAAAATAATTGAACCACAAGGGAATCTTTCCCTCCCACCAATAGAATCATGACATCGACTAACATCATAAAAAAATTGTCGTAAAAAAATCATATATCCTAACCCATCTAGGTGCTTTCGCTAAAGAATCAATATAATATAATAGAGGGGAGATAATTCACTTTTCATCACTGGTGATATGTGCAATGGTCGTCCCTGGCAAAGAGAGGCACCTAACATCCTCTCTACCAAAAGCAGCAATGGAGAGCTACCCACCACTAACCTGAAACTGAGCAGGTCGATGATGTTCGGATAAACATATCTCTTAACATACATTAGATGAGTCGATGCTTAAGCTCTAGCTTGGGCCTCAGGGAACTAAGGAAATTCCTCACCTCCCCTAGAGAGCCTTGTGATAAAATACACGTCCTCCTTAGTGCATCGGAACCACTGATCATGACCAACTCGAAACGCCTACTTATGATGATCCTAGTGTGTAACCAACTGGGTGAGGAATGTAGTGTTCCCCTTGAGTGATGTGGCCTCCTCATAGAACCTTAGGAGGCCAAAAAATTTCAAGAGGTGGCTCATCTATGGAGTAATGGGACAAGGGTATAAATCTATCTTCCTCTTCCTGGACTCCCACTCTCTCTGGAAGTTATACTGGTCAACTTGAGTTTCCTATTGTTGCCTAGACTCATGGCGCTCACGTCTCTATTTGACATATAATATCATTTAGTCTCATCAAGTTACATAGAAAAACATTATATGATAATTATATGTATTAAAATAAAATAAAATACAAATTTGCAAAAAAAAGACTAACGATGCGCTTATAGAAATATAATGCATCGTCACAAGTGCGCCTTTATATTTAATGTGCTATGGACGGTGCTCTATACGAATAGACTGCACTGCTAATATATTTTTATAAATTTATAATTTTATTATGAATTCGGTGCGTTTTAATATACATGCACTGGTGTGTTATCAAATTTGTTTTAACTGTGAGCCTATATAAAATCAAAGCACTAAGTATCGGTGTGTTGACATGCAGTAGGAGCACCGTTTAATTATGATTTTTATGTTATAATAATTGTTTAATGTGTATGAATCTGTGTTTCCCTAACACATAAACACACTGTAATCGATGTGCTTACATTTTTCACAAGCACCGCAGCACAGATTCATAATTGATAAGAAATGTGTCAACGATGTGCCTACAACACATTAGAGCATCGAATACCAGTGGGCTGACATGAACTAGAAGAATCGGTGAATTATAATTTTTTAGTGTTGCGAAAAATTTAAAATTCTTGTCGTGCATGCGTTTATACCATTTAAACACATCATTTAATGTGTGCTAACATGATGTAAAAGCTATACAGTCTATTTAATTTATGTTTGATGGGGAATGTGTTCACGGTGGTCCTAATGGATTCCATAGCATTGAAAATGGGTGCACTGACGTGCACTAAACACACTGTATAAGTTAGGGTTTTCAATTTTCCTTGAATTTTTTTACTGATCTGTTTGCCACAAGGGCAGCATAACGTCAGTGTGTTTATGTATAATGAATGCATCGATTATTAGTTTATAGTTTTCAAAATACAATTTATGTTATGGGGTGTGGTAAGAAATTGTAACGCACTGGCATTGTCATGTGTTTAAGTCGTTCACCTCACCCTGCAAGTAGTGTTCCTTGTAAAAAATTACAAAGTGCACCAATGTCCTTTGCGAACCAAATGGCTTGAATTTAGTGCGAAAGTATTTAATTTTTTTTATTGGAAAATTATGGTTTAATTTCAATAATTAATCTGCTAAAAGTTTAAATTATCAAGTAAGAATTAATTTACCTATTGAACCGCACATCGAGGAGGCATCCTGTCTGTGTATGGAGAATTTGACTTTTCCCCACCATTTGGAAAATTCAAACTCAAGTCAACATCCAATAACAACGAGAAATGTGTCAACAAGAGGTGGAATGAACATTGGTGGCAGAAGGCCTAGGTGGGTTATGAACAACACTAGTGCAGATGACTCATACGCATTGTGGAGGGGTAAAATGATTTTGATGTCACAGTAAAAAAAATTTATAAAACCTTGTTCTGGTGTGCCCAATAGGGGAATGCATCGATGTAGTGGATTTACACTGCATCACATGTAGGTCGTTAATCAAATTTTAACATTTTTTATTTTTTATTTTTTAACAAATGCAAATCAGTGTGTTTCCTTATACATAATGCACCAGGATATTTATTAATAATGAACGACCCGCGTTTAGGATTTTACATAAAATAAAATGTGTTTTTTAATCAAATAAATCGGTGTTTATTCATATTGAACACACCAGGATGTGGGTTGGAAAATGGTACATTCACTTAAACATAATGCACCGATGCGTTACATTTACAAAAACACACCATGACAGTTTTAAAAAAAATATGCATTTCTCACATAAAATATTTTTTTAATTGAAATTTTTTTCATGGTGTGACATGATTTTTTTGGCATCCCCGGTGCATTTTGGTTGGAGACGCACCCAGAAATTTTGGTTAGAAACATACTGGAAAAAAAAACATTCGCTACAACCTTCGGTCGAGTGCCTCTTCTAGTGACCTCCTCTCTAAATTAATATTTGACCTATTTTGAGAGGAGAATCCGCTATAACCTTCGCTACATGGCCTTTTCCTTGTAATGATTCTTGGGCACCATAGCAAAAGAAAAGGATCCCATAATTCTTCTGAGTAGGAAAGGAATCCTCCAAGTGGTTCTATGTTTGACAGTGACTTCATGTCTTTTCCCATTTCTTTGTAAATCGCTGGTATGGATGGTGATAGATGAGTTGATGAAGAAGATTGTTGTGTAGGGAAAAGAGTGAGAATGTTGTTTGCGAGCAATCAGCAACTTCGAAGGAAATTGGGGCTTTTGCATCAGGATATACGAAGCCAAGACCGACATTTGGAAGCATGGCAGGATGAGGAAGATTAAATTCGAACTGCTGAGCATGGGGATGTTCAGTATTAGTTGGAAATTCTTGGTGCAAATTATAAATAACAACAAGCCTAATCTACTGAACTAGAGGTAAGGATCACAAAGCTGGAGGAAACAGTGAAGGTGCTCCAATTCAAGCTGAAAGAAAAGGAACTATGGTAGAATCCACCGCTCATTGTCCTTTTCTCAAAATTGAAGAACAAGTCCCATGGAATCATTATTAATTTTTATGTGATGTCATTATATTAGGTAGTTGCTAAGCCAAGTTTTTAGTACTTTTACCTACAACTATTATCATGTTATACTCGGGCATAATCGGTTTTTTTTAAGTCAATTAAATTTCATCTCTGTTTTAAATCTCAAACCAAAGGCCTCTGTACTAGTTGAACTGTTGTAATTTTGATGAGGATTTTCCCTCCCCTTTTAATAGTAAAATTCTACCCATTCCTATTAGAGAGAGGACTCTCTACTAATTGAACTATTGTAATTTTGATAAAGGTTTTCCCTCCCCTTTTCATCTAAAAATTCTACCCATTCTCTCTTCCCTTTTTCATAAAAATTTTACCCTCTCCCTCCAAATCTCATAAATCAGAAATGAAAATATCAATAATATTACTCATAATTATAGAATAAATTTATTTAATATAATTTTCAAAATAAAGAAAAAAATAACACAAATGTCTTCCTTTGCTCTAAATCATTTGATGTATTTATAATGATTTGATGTCTTTCTTATGCTCTAACGCATTATGTTTGTACAATGTTTTTTTTATTTTAACCAATGATTTGATTTCTTTGTGCTCTAAATCATTACGTTTGTACAATGTTTTTAATTTTTTGGATTAATATATGGAATCCTTATCAATTTACTCATCATATTTCGTATTAAAAAAACAAGAAGAGTAGTATATAAATTATTTCAATAAACTTTCATTTTATTTTCATAATTTTCAATTTACTTGGTTTTAAAAGTTATATTTAATGTTGTGCAGATTCCATAAACTTTTTTTTCAATTCATTGTTAAAAAAGGAAATCATGATAGTTCTTTAGATATTGATACTAGCCAAAAATGTTGCAACTTTCAACCTCAATGGGGCCAAGTCAATGTGGCTTATAGAACCCTGCAGTTTACTGATCTTATTATAAGCTTGATATTAGTTTTACATATTAATGTATATTCTCATAATGTATTGACATTTTGTGATTAAACAATAATATCATGATGTTTGTTGTTATTAATATATTGTAAGAAAGTAACTTCATTATATATTAGCAAAAGATGTTTTCAAAATTATAATTTCTTTTTATGATCCAAGACAATTACAAATATGAAACAATTACAAATATGAAAATATATTGGTGAGATCTTCCGTATCGGTATTGGTATCATGAGTGGGTGAAGGATCCACTAAAATAATAATAATGGACCCTATCGGTATAGGTATGATTAGAGGGTGAAGGATCCACTAAAATAATAACAATGGATTTAGAGTAGATATTTAATTTATAGTTGATTAGTTGAATATTGTTAAATAAAATTTATTAAATAGTTGTATGGAATAAATGTAAGGATGCATCTTCCATCATAGTTATTTTTTTAATAATAATGAATATAGTGGACTTAATCTACTTTATAGTGTTTAGTATAATATTAGTATTTAGTTGATTCTTTGATATAGTAAATTTGGATAAAAATTTGTTAAAAAATGAATACAATCATTGTGTTTCATTCACCAAATAATAAGAAAACAAAAATGAAATTGTATAAACATTATATATTTTTAATGGATTTTAATAATGTTTTGACTTTTGAGGGTTTCTTATTCTCTTTGTTAGAAATAAGTTAAGGTTCCGAATTACATCATATTGTAGTTCTGGTTTACATGAGTATCTTTGATTAAGGTTGGTTATGAGCTTAATTTACGTGATTCATGGGAGAAGGTGCTCAGAAATTGATAGCTCTAGTATAATCCTTAAAAAATGATCATATTAGAATTCAAAATCATAAAGATAAGTTGGTCTGGTTAAATGCTCCCTTAGAGATTTATACGCCCAAAGCAAGTTATCTAATTTATGTTGAGATTGGAGTTTGACTGTCATTTGGTGGTGGAAAGTAATCCAACACTTAAATTGTCCTCCTAAAACCAAATTGTACATCTGGTGCTTAGTTAACAATAGAGTTTTAACCTTGGATCAAGTTCAAGAATATTTGTTGAAGGATCAGGTAAGTGTCCCCTTTGTTACTAGTATGAAGAAACAAATGTTCACATCATCATGAATTGTTTCTTTACTCTACATGTTTGGAGGGATTTATCCTTTCATACATGCTTTGCATTACCCTGGGAGGGTCTCACAATTGAAGATGAATTGAAGAACCAGTTTAACTCTGCTCATGTACATAATTTAAAAGCTTTACCTTTTATTATAGCTTGGGGTATTTGGATTTCTAGAAATAGATCAATCTTTGAAAACATAGATAGAAATCCCTTTATCTATGCTCTTCAAAGCTTAAATACCCTGAGCTACTATCCTCAAAAGCAACTAGAAAAAAAATCCAAGACTAATTCATCATAAACCCATTGATAGGAACAAACCCTGGGCTTATTTTGATGGAGCAGCCAAGGTATGACACTCAATGGGGGTGCATGTGGTATTTTGTTTCTTAGTGATGCATGTAAGCATGATTTGAACAATGAACTAACAACTTCTATGAATTAATGTCATTGAGACTTATATTTGCGTTGGTAATATAGAATAGATTAAGTGTGCTACAGGTCTTTAGAGACTCTTAATGTCAACAATTGGATAAAGAAAAAGTAGCATTGTCACAACTTAAATCTTATTTTAACACTGAAGGAGTTTTGGAGATTAAGCACACTCTTTTCATATCTGACCTTAACTCATCTTTTCAAAGAAATAAATAATATTGTTGACGGGCTATAAAAGGAAAGTCTCCAACTACACAAAGGACAATGGATCATTCTCCCAGAAGAATGGAGTAAACAATAGCATATCCCATTCTTTGAAGAGTTGGCCCCAGTTTTTCGGGACTAAACTCTAATCTACATATCAGCTTCAGTCTTGTGTTTGCATATTTTCGCATGTTTAATTCTCGATGACTGATTCATATCTTTGATTAATAATTTGACTAGCCTTTCTTTTTAATGGGATTTTTTTTTTGAGAAGGCCCTTCTTTGAACCTACCTCTAGAAGAGTGTTAAACTTCCTAAAAGTGGAAGAGGATATCGGGTCCACTATATACAGGGATCACGTAAAATATATTATAAGACTAATAAAGAGCTTTTTACTAATCATATGGCCTCTTTCTGTAACTACTAAAGAATGTATTTACATGACTATATTGAAATATAAATATGAATTTTTGACCCTCTTTTATGATTACTAAAGAATGTATATGAATGACTACATTGAAATATAAATATGATCTTTTCCCAAGTGAAAAAAACGATAGATTCCAAAATTGAGATGTCCACGTTAACATTTAAGAGAATATTGGCTTAGATGTTCATTATATAGGTTGAGAGGTGTATTTTTATGGTCAAATATATCACACTAAGTTGATATGGTGAAATATATCACACTTTAAGGTTGATATGGTGTATTTAAACGCGTGGTATCGATTTGGTATGACAGATTTTAAAGTAGATATTCATTATAAATGTTGAGAGGAGTATTTATATTCACATTTTTAGGGATAAATGTTTGTTTTTCAATTTGTTATTTGGTTAGAATTCAAAACTAGTTTAAAAATATTCAATTTTAAGCTTTAAAATATTGAAATTTTTATTTTATTATATTTAACATTAATTAAATTAATAATTTAATATTAATTAAAACTTACCATTAAATTAACTGAAATTACATTTTTATACATATGAATTTATCAACTTAAAAATATTTACTACAATCTAATTATAGAATTTATACTTTAATATTTACAAATTTATCACACTATCACACAAAAGTAATTATGGGTAAATTCATATAAAAATATTAAAATAATAATAAATATATTTTAAAATGTGGTATAAGTAAATTCTGGTAGATTCATATAAACAATAGTAAAATAATAAAAAAATATATCATTTTAATAAATATATTTTTAAATGATAATAAATATATTTTAAAATAATTAAAATAAGAAATTTAGTTTTTAATTTTTGTTTTTATTTTTTAAATTAGAGGTTTAATATTATTTTTATCATTAATTTATTAATCAATAAAATTATTATAAAGTTAGTAAAATTTTAAAAACAAATTTAATATTAAAATTTTAATATGTTATTTTGCATCTATTAATTCTACTTTTTATAAAAAACACAATTTAAATTAAAATAATATTTATAATGCCTTGAATAGTATCTAACTTAAGAAAGAAGGCAATATCGTCTTACTATGAGAGTTTGATGCTTAAATAGAAATTAACCAAGCTATTATCTTAGGGCGTTTGCACGAAGTTGGTTCCACTTTTTAGTGCCAGTTTAGAAATCGGAAACGCACTTCCGAAATGTAAATATATAACGCATATGTGTTATTGATACTACGTTCAGAAAACCCGAGCCCAAAGACGAGGCTAATATTAGTTAATCAATATCGCATGTGTGATATATCGCATATGCATTTTTAAAGAGTTAAATATCGCAAGTGCGATTTGTAAAACCCCAAAAAAAATAAAACAGAGGTCGCGTGCCTCAATTTCTTATTTGCACAGTGAAGGCGATATTGGGACAGCGAAAACCGTAGCAATGAAAAAATTGCACCAGTGTTTTGCGTTAGAGACTTTGGAGGTGCTTTTGGAGGGTAGTTTGCAGTTTTCCAATTCAAAACTTGGCTCCAATGGAAGGTAAGTACTCATATCATCCACAATTGTTTTCAATATTTGTTTGTTTTTGTTAATTTCATAGTTTTTATATTTGTTAAAACAAATTTAATAAAAAAAACTTGAATTAAATCAAAGAATGATATATTAAAACAATTTGTAATTTGTTGTTTTAATCTTAATAGATAACATAAATGTTGAAGACTATCTACAAAATGAATCCACTAATAACCAAGAACCAAACCCAAACACAAATCCAAACACAAATCCAAACACAGACATAAACCCAAACACGAAGGGGGAACAAGACCAGAATTCACAGATTCTGGCTCGTTTGGGTGCATTGAGGTGTCTTAGCTCATCACTTAGCGGGGGGGGGACCATTTGAGACAATCATTAGATGAGGCATTGGACACCATAACAAACACAAGTGCCAATTCCCAAGGAGAATTTTACAACATTAGCTCGTACATAGAATCCATGAGGAAATACTATTCCGATGGTTTGAGCTATAAAGACATAAAAAAACTAAAGATAACCAAAGACCAATTGTTTTCATTATTCTGGGACCCTAGCATCGGATTAGTTCCACCCATCAGTCGAGCACACATTTCCATATACTGGGCATGGAACCAAATGTGAAAGCACATTTGATGGATCACCGCTACATGGTATTTGATGAAGACCCTCATGGGAATATAGACATCCCTTTTTATTTCCTGAGGAAGTTGTGTGCAGAATTTATCTTGGGGGAACATGTTAACTATTTTGATATTTTAGAGTTCCAAGGTGTGGTTCATGGGATGCCCCAAGATAGGGAAGGGGCTAGGACTGACCCTAACTGAGTGTCACACCCTCCACGCACACCAAAACCCCCTCGGGTATATCCTCATGTGGGTCCTGTGATTGATGATACATATGAGACCTTATTCAACTTGGCAGATACATTGCTTCAATATGGGACTGTTGTCCAAGGAAATGTAGGCCAAGGGGATGGCACTTCTGAGGTTAGCCCATCCCACACTAAAGATCCACATACTACGTCTCCAAGCCATACTAGAGGTACAGATCACATGGGAGGCGTTGAGCGTTCAGAGCATCATGTTATTCCACACCCTTACAGAGCATGTGGAGGCATATGCTATGGCCCTACTTTAGAGTTCTTGGATGATGGATTACTCCGATATATAAGTACAACTCATTCTTTTCATAATATATTTTGTTTTATGTCACAATTTTAAATTGTTCCGTAATTTATTTCTATTTAATTATCTAACAAATTATGTGAACAAATATACAGATGGTGTCCCATCACACCCCAAATTCACATAGTCTGACCATTGATGTTGATAACATTGATGCAGCGGTCAATGCTGCATATGGTTTTGGTGCTTCACCATTAGCTGTAAGAACTTTACTTTTTAATTTGTCATCATTATTTACATATTTATAGTAGAGATTGCAACATTAAATACTTCCTAATCTGGATACAATATGTTTTATCTAGGGTGGTTAGGATGAGTTTGTGGAATCCCAGCCAAGTCCCTCACATGTAGAGGAAGATTCCCAGACACAAGTACTATTTTAATTATGCTTTTAATAATTCAACATTAATGCTTTTAATTATTAGAAATTTTATAATTGTATGTATATGTTTTTTTTATGTAGCATGATAACTATGCCAGCGGAATGACCTTTGTGATTGGGGACCCACCTATCCCTTCCCCCCCCCCCCCCCC
>LPNX010630463.1:59446-101694 GCA_001517045.1 Pseudotsuga menziesii
TTTGACATTGACATATGTTACTTTATGCATGAAGCTATTGAGGCAATGGTGCTTGAAGAGCACCAAATGCAGGTTTTTGGTGGCCCACCTCTCTCCCTCTCCAGGTAGATGTATGTTTTGATTTCTTTGAAAACATCATTTTCCGTCCATGTAGTATATGTTTCATTTTATTTGTATTTGCTGACATTGACATATGTTACTTTATGCAGGAATCTAGTGAGCCAGTGGTTCTTAAAGAGCACCAAATCCAAGTTGTTGGTGACCCACCTCTTCCCCCCCTAGATACATGTATGTTTCGTTTTCTTTGAAAACATCATTTTCCATCCATGTAGTATATATGTCTCATTTTCTTTTTATTATCTGACATTGGCATATGTTAATTTATGCAGGCTTCTAGTGAGGCAGCAGTGCTTGAAGAGCACCAAATCAAAATTGAGGATGACCCACCTCTTACCCACCAACAGGTACGTTTATGTATCGCTTTCTTTTAATTATGCTTTTAATGATTCAACATGTTATTTTTTAATTATTTGAAATTGTTCTATTTTAATGATTTGGTGCTTGAAGAGCACCAAATACAAGTTGTTGGTGACCTACCTCTGCCCCCCCCCAAAAAAATACATGTATGTTTCGTTTTCTTTGAAACCCCATCATTTTCCGTCCATGTAGTATATATGTCTCATTTTCTTTTTATTATCTCACATTGGCATATGTTAATTTATGCAGGCTTCCAGTGAGGCAGCAGTGCTTAAAGAGCACCAAATCGAAATTGAGGCTGACCCACCTCTGACCCACCAGCAGGTACGTTTATGTATTGCTTTCTTTTAAGTGTGCTTTTAATGATTCAACATGTTCTTTTTTAATTATTTGAAATTGTCTAATTGTATCTTTATCCTTTTGTACGTAGGAACGTGATTTTGATTATGATGTCCAATAAGCGACCTTCTTCGTTAACGCATGTAGAAATCATTTTATCCCATTGATAGTTGTTTGACCCACTGGTTACACACCTCTTCACGTCCCCCAAGTATATTTATATATTGCTTATCTTGCTTATATTGTTTTTATTACATGCAAGTATCCCTTTCCTTGTTACGCCCATTGATATGTTGACGTTGACATATATATTATTTTATGCATCTTTATAGTGAGCAAGTGGTTATTGAAAAGCACCCAATCAGGGTCGTCGCGCACCCACCTCTCCCCGCCTCTCCCCCCCAAGATATGTGTATGTCTCTCTTTCTTTGGAAAAGTCATTGTCCCTCCATGTAGTATAGTTTTATTTGTACATGCAAGTATGTTTTTTGTGCACCCATTGATTTTTTGACATTGACATATATATATTTTTTATGCAACTTGATAGATGCTTGATAGTGAGCAAGTGGTGCTTGAAGAGCACCCAATCGAGGTTGCTGCTAGTGAGGCACCATGAACCACCATAACTTACTCACATATAGTAAGTAAAAATGTTATATTGGTTTGGAATTTGAACAATTGTACATAGAATTTTTATAGGTTGGTAAAATAATTTACAAATTTTGGTTTGTCTGCAGTCTTTGCTAATGTGACCTGTCCCTCTTGTTCAGCGTTGGGGATCACCACTGAGCAGCCGGAAAAGAAAGCTAGACTTCTAATAAGACATTGACAGTGGTAGTGCAAGGGGGGGTAAATAGAATAAATGTATAGGCAAGATACATACATTTAACTTTTTGTTTGTATACACATAGATGTACAGTTTTATCCACTTTTTTGTATTATGGCCATGTGGCATGCCAATTTTGTAACATTGTTTGTATACATATATATAATATAAAGAAAGGTTCAAATTTATACATATATGTTTGACTTGATTTTGGAACATGATATGTGTGGCTCACCTATGTGATATTATGATATGCGTTGTTCACCTATGTGTGGTTCACCTATGTGATATTATGATATTATAGACCTTACCATGACATATCATACTGACTATTTGAAGATTTCCAATACTTCAATGAAGAATTTATGACTTATCCAACTAAGATCAAGTAACCATTAACTAAGTCATGGGAGATAATCACTAGACACCATAACCATAACCATACCATACAACTACCTAAATTCAACTATCATCAACTTTTTAACATTATGGTTATCCTCAACTTTTTAGCATCATAACCATACCATACAATACCTAAATTCCATACACTAACATCATAACATCATACATGTGTTTCTACTTCTAAGTCATGCATGCATGTGAACTTCCACTTGTGATCCATGTTCATCCCTATTCATTTTGTTTCATGTATGTGCATAGACTACTTATATGGCCTTTTGGTTTCTACTTAAATGACACTAACCAATATAATGATCTAAACCTAAAGGTACTAACATCATACCATACTAACACACCATACCATACTAATATACAATACCATACCCTACAATACTAACATACCATAACATACCATTACATACTAACATACCATACCCTACAATACTAACATACCATACCATACTAATATACCATACCATATCATAACCTTACTAACATACCATACCATACTAATATACCATACCATATCATACCCTACAATACCCTATGATACTAACATCATACCATACTAACATACCATACCACACATAGCATGCAATTTGTAGTTCATGAAACCCTAGTTGGTTTTCAATTTGTACATGTACATGTACATGTGTTTCTAGTTCCATCTCATAACTTGTAAAGAGGTCACAAAACCCTACTTCCATCCCATAACTTCTCAACCCTAGTTATAGCAAGCAATTGTAGTTCATGAAACCCTAGTTGGTTTTCAATGTATACATGTACATGTGTTTCTACTTCCATCTCATAACTTGTAAAGAGGTCAAAATACCCTAGTTCCATCTCATAACTTCTCAACCCTGGTTATAGCATGCAATTTGTAGTTCATGAAACCCTAGTTGGTTTCCAATTTGTACATGTACATGTGTTTCTAGTTCCATCTCATAACTTGTAAAGAGGTCACACAACCCTAGTTCCATCTCATAACTTCTCAACCCTAGTTACTGTTAGTTTTTCAACATTAAGCTAGCATTATTAGGATCTTTAACTGAGAGAATAATAAGCACAGCAATCAAACACAAGAGACAATGAACACAGTGTTTTTCCTCAGGGAAACCATAAATGGAGAAAACCCCGCAACTTCCTCAGAGATAGAATTAGCACCAAAATAGAAAAGCCCAAAACAGTAAGTGATCTCCCGACAGCAATAACCTTCTTCGTATCTAGCCCCAGTGTCTTCTCCTTCCTCAACTATGCGCTACACTTGAGTGTGTATGTGATGTGTGCTAAATAGAGAAGTCACCTCTCTATTTATACTAATTCCCGACATGACTAAAACCCTACTAGGGTGGACTTCACTAGGTGAGTCTAATAACCCTAGTGCCCCAGAACTATGGGGACTTTAACCCTTAGACAATAGGAGGGTTACCCACAATGACTTGACATGACTTGTTTACATTATAGATCTTCCCGATCGGAACATCGGGGCATGACATGACATAATAACATCCCGTAATAAACATCGGGTTACAATAGATAAGAAATACAAGTGAATACATTCCGAAGTTACAATTACATCAACAATCCCTCTTAACTAGGAAGGTATTCTGTCGACACAATTTTCATCACTGGTCTTCTTCTCTAGATCTTTTCATCATCTGCATCTCCAAGTCATCTTTGTCTTCAAGTCATATTCATCTTCATGTCATATTCATTTTTGGATCAGGATCATCACTCGATCTGGATCATCATCACTAGATATCATCACTGAATCTAGATCATCACTGGACATCATCACTGGATCTGGATGATCACTTGATCTAGATCATCACTGCTATATCTGGATCATCTCAGAGACATCATAACTAGATCTAGATCATAGCTCGATCTGGATGTTCTCTGGTCATCATCATATGTGCTATCTCATGATTCTTCTCATCACAGGAAGTTCTATAGAGCTAGCCTTCTTTCATGTTGGTTGTAGGCCTAGCCACCATGTAGGTATTTCAGCACTTATATCTAACCTACTCGTCAGAATGGCCCACCCATCACTTACATCTGACCTACTCGTCAGAAAGGCACACCCAACACTCACATCTGATCATGTAGGAGCCTACAATCACATCAGAAAGGCCCAACACTCACATTCACCAGCATGATATGACATCACTATCATATTTGAAAAATCTTCAGCACTTACATATGACCTACTCATCAGAAAGGCATGCACTCACATCTGACCTGGTAGGAACCAAATCCTACACCCTCATCAGAATGGCCCCCAGTCCCAGACAAAGCTACCTAGTAACGAACCAGGTGCCTCCATTCTCCCAGAGAATGGTAGTTGCCCTTATATATGATCTAGTAGGAACCAAGTCCTACACCCTCATCAAAATGGCCTGCACTCACATTTGACCTAGTAGGAACCAATTCCTACACCCTCATCAGAATGGCCCCCAGTCCCAGACTGAGCTACCTGGTAATGAACCAGGTGCCTCCACTCTCCCGGAGAGTGGCATTTGCCCTTACATCTGACTGACTTGCCAGAATTTCCAGCACTCACATCTCACATGGGAGGAACCTAATCCTTCAACCATGACAGAATGGCTCAGCCCTTACATTTGACTTGCTCGTCAAAATGGCTCTCTCAGTCCCAGACTGAGTGTTCGTAGTAATTGACCAGGTACCTCCATTCTCAGAATGGAATTCAACACTCATATCTAGCATGGAAGGAACCAAATCCTCTCACCATGATAGAATGGCTCAGCCCTTACATCTGACCTGCTTATCAGAATGGCTTCCGAACTCATCACTTCCCCTTAGAAGGAACCTCGATTTGGAGAACACCAAGCTTCTCCCTGAAGTACTCAAACTTCACTCTGGCCAATGGCTTCGTCAACACATCAGAATTCTAATCATCCATCACAACACACTGGAGCTTCATTTCTCCCCTCTGCACCATATCCTTGATATAGTGATACTTGATCTCAATATGCTTCGACTTGTGATGGAACACAGGGCTCTCCAACAACTTCACACAACTCTGGTTGTCACAATGTATACAAGTAGCATCCAACTAGAGATCAAATAGATTAGACAGTAGCTTCCTCATCCATACTACCTCACAACTAGCTGAACAAGATGTGACATACACTGCTACAGCTATACTTAGTGCCAAACAGAATTGCTTCCTACTAAACCAAGAGATCACACCTGATCCCATACTGAAGCAACACCCTGAAGTGCTCTTCCTATTGATGGCACTGCCTGCCCAATTTTAATCAACATAACCTTCCAGGTTAATCTTCTGATTTGCATCGTACTTGAGCCCATAATCAACTATACCCCTCAGGTACCTCAGAATATGCTTTGCAGCATTCAAGTGAACATTTCTCGGATCTATCAAGAACTGGCTCAAGGTGTTCACAGCAAAGCAAATGTCTGGTCTTGTGTTCGTCAGGTACATCAAGGGCCCAATCATATGATGATACATCGTAGCATCAACCAACTTTGATGAAGCATCACTCAATAGCTTCAGGTTCGATGCCATAGGTGTGGCCATAGCCTTGCAATTCATCATCCCAAACCTCTTCAGGATCTCTACTGCATACTTTCGTTGTCCAAGAAAGATTCCATCCGCACTCTGCCACACCTCCATACCTAGAAAATAATGGATCATACCCAAGTCCTTCATTTCAAACTTGGAAGTAAGCTTTCTCTTTGTTTCAGCAATCAACCCATCCATACCTGTCACAAACAGATCATCTACATATAGTAGAAGTATCACTGGGTTTCCATGTTCAACCTCGTAGTAAAGGTTGAAATCTGCTTTACTCTTGGTAAATCCTAAACTAGATAGAAAGCTATCAATTCTGTCGTACCATGTCTTGGGTGCTTGTTTCAAACCATACATGGATTTCTTCAATCTGCACACATGAGACTCCCTGACATGTGTCTAAAAACCAAGTGGTTGTTCTACATATACTTCCTCTTCCACTACACCATTAAAGAAAGCAGTCTTGACATCCATCTGGTGTATCTTCCATTTCATCACTGTAGCCAGAGCAAGCACTAATCTAATGGAAGTGTAGCTGGCTATAGGTGCAAAGGTTTCTTCATAATCTATTCCTTCTTTCTGAGAGAAACCCCGAGCCACAAATATTGCTTTATATTTTTCAATGCTACCGTCTGCAACATGCTTGATCTTGTAGATCCATTTGGAAGTCACAAATGACTTCCCTTCTGGTCTTGGGAAAAAATCCCAAACATCATTCTTCATGATCGATTGATATTCTTCGATCATAGCATCCTTCCATTCTTTCCATTCTGCTGCTTCTTCATAACTGGAAGGTTATTTATCAATGAAATCACATAGTAAAGCTACATACTCGGAGTAGGATCTAGTCCTCTTTCTTTCTCTATGATTCTCTTCTGGAGCCCCATATCTTTCTGCACCTTGGATAATTTCATGTACCCAAGTAGGTTTCCTCTTATGAGGATTCATCTCCAGAGGTGGATCTATAGGTCTTTGTGGTTCTTCAAATTCTCGATATTCTTCTTGAGTTTCTTCTTTCATGGTTGTATCATTAATTATGGGTGCTTCTGCTTCTTCAAGTTCTTCAGCAGGTCTTTTTCTGGATTTGTTGTAATCTGTGTCTTCATCAAATGTCACATCCCTGCTGATGTCAATATTCTTGTATCCTGGGAAATATATTTTGTAATCCTTCGAGCTTTCAGAGTATCCCACAAATATACCCTTCTTTCCTGAAGGATCTAATTTTGTTCTCTTCTCTTTTGGAATGTGTATGTACACAGGACAGTCGAATATTCTAAGATGGCTAACTTGTGGTTTCTTGCCAGAGAAGACTTCTTCAGGATTCTATGCCATCCAAGTAGAAGTGGTAGATGCCCCTTTGGATTATAACCTCCTTTTAGGAAGGAATTGGTTCTATGCCATGAATGTTGTTGCTTCAACAGTATTTCGAACGGTCCAATTCTTGCATCTCGGGAGAATTGTTACCATTGACCAGCTTGATTTCTATACGTCAGATGTTACTACCTCCATAGCTAATAACATCCCCGTGTTAGGTCAGTTCCCTCCTACTTACCATTCGATTGGGATAGGTATGCTGAAGGATTCATTCCTTATGGGGATTTTTCCCTCTACTCCTCCTAGCATGGATACTGCGACAGTACATATGATCGCCTCATTTGATATTGAGCCCCAGGGCACAAATGTTGTTGAGTCCACCTCGTTGAGCCTGCACGAATCTATGCATGACACCATTCAAACTTGTTCCGATGATCACACTGATGACATTCATTTAGTGGCTTCGGATCCTTACCATTTACTATACTGGTTAGAACCTTCTCTTCTGGTTCTAGACTATCTCTACGAGACTTTTCCTTCTGATGAGTCCATTATAGAGATCATGAATACAGATGAGGCCATTTTGTAGGATCACCATCATAGATCCATGTTCCTCCCCAATACCAGTCTGGGCAGCCATGATTTTGCATCCTTGTTTCCTACTGATATTTTCAACGTTCCGCAAAATCCTATATTGTTGCAAGATATAGATTCTGAAGGAAACCTTTGCAACATTACTCAGACGAACCCAATTGACATATCAACCAAGCCTGATGTTATTGAGCACGTTCATGTTGGGAAGAACTGCTCCACAGATTAATCTTAAGCATATAAGGCACTTTTTAAGGAATTCCATGATATTTTTGCTTGGTCCTATGAAGAGATGCCGAGGATTGACCCTACCATTGTGGTCCACGAGATTAAAACTTATCCCATGGCTAAACCTGTCAGGAAGAAACTTAGGCAAGTCCATCCTAGGAAGGCCATAGCTATTAAAGCTGAGATTGAGAAACTTCTAAAAGTTGGTTTTATTTATCCTGTACCTCTAACGGAATGGGTATCGAACATTGTCCCTGTCAATACAAAGCAGGGAACCATTAGAGTCTGCAGCGACTTTAGGGATTTAAATAAATCTTGTCCCAAGGACAACTTTCCTACCCCGCACATCGATCAGATTATCGACAACTATGTTGGAAGTGCCATCTTTTCATTCATGAATGGCTTCTCCGGCTATAATCAAATTGAGATATTTCCCTCCGATCAGCATAAGATGGCATTCATTTTCCCATGGGGAACTTTTACATATAAGAAGTTACATTTTGGCTTGAAAAACACTAGAGACACGTTCCAGTGTGCAATGTCCTATGTGTTTCATGACATTAAACATATTATTGAACCGTACCTTGACAACCTCCCTACTAATTCACAGCGACGGGAGGACCATCCTGGTCATCTTAGAGACATATTCCTGAGATGCCATCATTATAATATATGGCTCAATCTGCATGAATGTGTTTTTTGAGTTTAGACAGGACGTCTGCTTGGCTTTGTGGTATCCAAAGATGGCATCCAGATCAATCCTTTGAAGATTTCCGCTATCATTAATCTACCATCCCCAACCAACATCCTTGAACTCCAAAGTTTGCAGGGGAAGGAAAACTTTCTCCGTCGTTTCGTGTGCAATTTCGCTGAGAAAACGCACGGTTATATGCATCTCCTCAAGAAGAACACTCTATTATTCTGGGATGACTAGGCCCAATGCACCTTTGATAGTATTAAGCACGCTCTAAATCATTCACCTATGATACACCCCCCGGATTATTCAAAGGATTTTCTCTTGTATATTGCTGCCTCCGCTACTACCATCGCCATGGTTTTAGTGCAGGACAATCTCCATGGTTAGGATCATGTGATTTATTATGCCAGTAAGAATATTATTGATTCTGAAACCCATTATTCGCATGTGGATAAGCTAGCTTTGGCCACGGTCATTGCTATGAAAAAATTTCATCACTACATTCTGCTTCGCACTACCACCATATTGGCAAACCAGAACCCTATGTACTACATTCTGACTCTTCGGGTACTCAGGGGAAAGTAATCTTGTTGGATCGTCATCCTTCAGGAGTTTGATCTCGACTTTGCCAAGGCTACATCAAAAAAATCCTTGGTGTTTGCCGAGCTTATATGTGACCTTCCCTATGCTACCACGGAATCTGAGCCTAGCGATTCATTTCCAGATGAATTCCTATTCCTGATTAGCACTACTGATCCTTGGTATGGATATTTGTTGATTTATCTCCAGACCCAGCTTTTTCAGCCGCATCTATATCGCAATGATCATCGCCGCATCTGTCACCATGCAAAATACTATCTTATCTTGAATGATACCTTGTATAGACGTGGGATTGACTCCATTCTCCGGTGATGCCTCACTCATGAGGAGGCTGAACACGTGCTGAATGATTCCCACTCTAGAGCATGTGGCAGTCATTTATCTGGGATGGATACAGCCTAGAAAATCCTTCGCGCTGGCTATTTCTGGCCTTCCATCTTCAAAGACTATCATGAGGCTGTTAATAAATTCCCACCTTGCCAACATTTTTATCCCAAAAAGCGCACCCATCCTGCTCCGCTTCACCCTGTCATTACCGTTGGCCCTTTTTCTAAATGGGGGATTGACTTCATGCATTGTAAACCTACCTCAAACGGGGGGCATGGTTACATCATCGTAGCCGTGGATTATTTCACAAAATGGGCTGAGGCCATGCCCACATATGCAGAAGATGGTAAGACTGTTGCTCTCTTCTTGTTCAATCATATCATAGCTAGATTTGGAGTTCCACAGTCCATCGTCACTGATCACGGATCTCATTTCCGTAATCAAATGATGGAGGAATTGAGTGCCAAGCTAGGTTTTCTCCATGGAAACTCTACGCCGTATTATCTGCAAGCTAATGGTCAAGTAGAGGTCATTAACAAGGTTTTGAAAACTATGCTTAGTCGGATGGTTGGAGATCATAAATCCAATTGGAATCTCATTCTTTTTTCCACTCTTTTTTCTGCTCTTTGGGCTTATCGTACTTCCGTGAAAATAGCTACTAGTTTCACGCCATTCCAGCTTGTCTATGAACTTGAATCTGTCTTGCCGATCCAATGTCAGATTCCATCTTTGCAACTTGCCGTCGAACTTCTCCCAAACACTTCCATAGAGGAAGCGAGATTTTTGTACTTAAATGACCTTGATGAGACTCGTAGAGATGCTTCCTTGGCTAATGAGGCACATAAGCAACGCGTTAAGGCGCAGTACGATAAATCCGCCCAGCCTCATGTTTTCAACAAGGGTGACCTAGTTTTGACTTATGAACAAAGATATGACAAGCCAGGAAAGGGTAAGTTTGAGTCCATGTGGTATGGACCTTTCGTTATTTCCAAAGTGTAGAGAAAGGAGCCTATGAATTAGTTGATTATGATGGGATCCCTTTCGGGCAACCTCGCAATGGGTTGTACCTGAAAAGGTACTATGCCTAGGTTTTCTTGGATGGTATCTTGTATATATGTATATTGATTGAATTTCAGTGTGCTTTCAGTATTTTCAAGATGGTTTTGAGTTTTAGTGTCTGCATCTGTTTATACCATGTTTTGTTCATGCAGATGGCTTTCTATGGCTTCACTGATGGTGCTTTCCACCACACCTTGAATCTAGCCTTGACTGCTTGGGTTCTCTATTCCCTAGCTGACGATTTGGTCAGTTCAGGAGTGTTTTGCTTAGGTCCTGCTACTAATAACATCACCGAGTATGAAGCATTCATCGGTCTTCTGACTAAAGCTACCTCCCAGGATGTCCGTGATCTAGTAGTTTTGATGGACTCTCAACTCGTGGTTTGTCATTTAAACCATGTCTACACCATTAGGAACCTGATGCTCCTCTGCCTCTTCCAGAGGGTACGTTTGTTAGAAAGATCATTTGGAACCATTACATATAGGCATATCCCTAGGGAACATAATGTAGTTGCTGATTCATTGGCTAATTACATCCTAGATTGGCATATTGCCCATTCATGTCATTAAATCAAACATGGTACATTGTAAATATACATTTAAAGACACATAGAACTCATAGAAAATGCATTTATCCATTTGAAACATATAAACACCATGTAAAAGTCTGTATATATATATATATATATATATATATATATATATATATATATACGAAAAAGTTTTACAAAAATAGGTCTCAAGACCTCATCTGAAGCACGTAGGCTTTCAGGAAAAATCATCATACAAAAATCTTGAAACTATCATCTTTCAGTATACATGTCTCATCCACTAATGGTGCTCATGATAGCACATCACTTCTCGAGCCACCCTGTGTAGTAGCCTGCTGAATTGGCCTGGTACTCCTGTCGTAGATCTTTGATATCTAGTTAGGAGGTCATCTATATCAGCATCTAGGATGTCCAGAGTCAACCTCTCTAGGTTCTCCTCCAGCTCCCCAATGATATCATCACCCCATGGCACGAAGCGAGCTCCAGCTCGCCTATCTAATGGAGATGCTCCTCCAGGCCTTGCTGCTCCAACATCTGCATGAAGACAAATAGGTCTTGTCACTCATCATAAAAAATATAAAACATAAAAAACATAAAAACATTTTCCATCTTTAGGGTTTCTTATTTCTTACCAATGTCACCCCCCTGCCCTCCAGGTGGGAGTGGCAAGTCAGGATCACCTGTAAAATATGTGCCTACATAGGCATATTCCTTGACTATGAGCATCTGATCTCGCAGCCATCTGAAGAATGCATCACCGAACTTCACTTTGCCCCTACCCGCTCCTGTACGAGGCATGACCTAGACCCACCTCAGCATGCAGGGGTCTCGTGCTCTTAGACTCCGAAAATTCGCCTAGGGCCTCATCTAGGGGACCCGCTCAAAGAAGAAGCAAGCTAAGATGGAACCAAACCCGAACTGCTTCATCTCTCCCTACCGACATTTAGTCCGTTGATCCTTGAAGATTGGAAGCAATGCTTCTGCCTAGTTGAACACCGTAGGTGCCATAGCCTCTAGGGCATACATCATATGTGCCCTGGAAGCCTGATGCACACCCTCGCTCCCTGCCACCCTCTGCATGGTAAACAGAAAAATCCATAGAGCCCTATCTATCACTACCCTGATGGGCATTTTCTTCCCCGATGTGCATGTACCTGGTACACAGTGTCGATCTATGAGATATTTGGTGGTAATGTCCCCACCACGAGAACCTGTCAGTGAGATAGGGGCACCCCATCTCGATAGGACAGTCAAGAAGTAGATATCCTCTACCTCCACTGTAAGTATGTGTGCCCCCACCTTGAAATACTGCTGTTCTAGATTCCACATTCTCAGTATGTGTTCCAGTAGTCTCTCGTGGGACACCATGCTTGGTGTCCGAAAGAAATTTAAAATCCCACAGTTTCAGAGTGCGGCAATACAAACCGGATTCCTTTCAGCAGCAGCATCCTCGTCATCATGTGTTCTTTTCTTCCATATCACCATATTTTGGAAGCCTAGACCTGCCAAAAACAACAATGGTATGTATTAATATCATCCTTGAGTCATTGCAAATCAAAAGAATGAGTAATTTTTTCCTCTATCATTGGTTTAACTTCTCCACAGTCGGCACCTCCTGTGCCCCGTTGGAGACAGGTGGTGGCACCGCCTGTCCACCATATTCTTGGCGCGGTTCTCGGGTGGTACCACCTATCCTGCAAGGGGTAGCTGCGGTGCCCGCAAATTGGATTTTAGGGATTTCCAAATAGGCCTAAAACCCCACCAAATCCTAAAATAAAAGCTATGAAATGAAAGATAAGGGTCTTAGCTATTACCTGCAACTGACGAGACTGAAAAAAGACGGTGGAAACTCTCAGTATCAGTTGTGGAAGATATGGCTAGAAAATGCTCCAAGTGCTCTCTGCTAGAGGTAAATAGTGAAATGTTTGATTTTTTACTATTTAATTACCTTATATAGACATTTTTTGGGTTTGACCTAGTATAGTTTTGATATTACATCATGTTCTGGTCAAAATCTATTTGTCATAATCCCTTAATGTTGATTTTGGATGCATTTAACACTTGTTTATGAGTCATCTGCAGGTTGACTTTAGTAAAAGCTTTGGGAAGTTTGTTTATGACTTTTTCGTACTTTCACAAAAGGGAAAAGGTTGTTGAGTGTTTATTACGACACTTTGTCATGCTCGTTAAAATCTAGTATCAAAGTTCCGAGTCCAGTTCAAGTTTATTTCCAGGCTTGTAAAATACGACATTGTGTAAAGAAACATCATGGAGTCTTCCTTTCACATCTTCTTTCAGACTCCTTAAACATGAAAAGATAGTCGAGTCCGTTTCTGAATATTTCCAGGCTTGTAAAAAGTGACATTGTGTAAACAAACCTCATGGAGTTCTCTTTAAACCCTTTTCAGGCTCCCTAAATATGAAAAGATCATCGAGTGATCTTGTCTTATTCACGCTCATTAAAGTATTTGAAGAGTCATCCATCCAACGGTAGGTTATCTCTTTCTCAATTCGGATAGGACTATTTACAAGAAAGGAACAATCCAGCCAATCATGACTAGAAGAGTTCTCTAAGGTATGATTTTACACTTTTTCAGGCCTTAGAGACTAAATCATACGAAAAAGGACCCCCATGGAGTCTTCTTTCGTATTCATTCAGACTCTCTAAACATGAACGATATCGAGTTTTCTTTCAGTGGACTCATTAAATTAAACATCGAGAGACCCGTTTTGGGAACAAACCCCTCCTATCTCAAGTTTGTAAAACATATGAGACTGGACTTGTCTTTTGACAAGCTATATCGAGTGTTTGTTACCCTGTTTGAACTCGTAAAACTGAAAAGAGGCACTCATCGATCATGATGGGGGAAATGGGAAAGGGAATCATTTTGCAAATAATGGTAGTTATTTGTCGTTACCTTTGAACATGGCACTTGTCTGCACAATCATGTCAGTCAATTGGGTATTCAACTGATCTCTGTGATGATCCACTTTCATGAGTCATGCCAATCCTTTGAGTCTTTCAAAAGAATGCATTGTCCACTATCGTATTGTGTATATGTCCTATCTAGTCATGCTGCCAAGTCATTTTGTCGTGCTGCCCAATGTTCAAAGGGAATCTGAAGAAGTTTTACCTCTGTAGTCTACACAGTCTTTGTGTCACTATCTTTGAGTTAGACATATGGTTACTACATTCACATCATTCCATAACTATGTTCTGAGTTTCGTGTCATCGATGTGGGACCCATCATGGCCCTCCTTCGACAATACTTATCCCGTTAACATCAGCTCATCATCATCCAGGAAATGGTATTAGAAACAATATTTAGTACCTTGAGATATGTATGCCTTAATGATAGATCCTAGCGATCCATCCAATTGGATTTCACATTTGGTTCCACGCACCAGTCTATGGAAATGTGTGCTTGACTGGTGGGTGGAACCAATCCAGTGCTAGGGTCTAGGAATAATGAAAACAATTGGTATTTTGTAATATTTAGGATTTTTATGTCTTTATAACTCAAACCATTGGAATAGTATTGCCTCATGGATTCTCTGTACGAGCCAATGTTGTATAGATCTCCTTGGGCTTTGAAATTGTGTTTGTTATGGTGTCCAATGCCTCGGCTAAACAATGTCTCAAATGATCCCCCCTCTAAAAGAAGAGCTAAGGCGCCTCAATGCACCCAAATGAGCCAGAATCTGTGCATTCCGGTCTTGTCCCCCCTCAGTGTTTGGGTTTGTGTCTGTGGTTGGGTTCGTGTTTGGGTTTGTGTTTGGGTTTGTGTCCATTTTTGGGTTCGTGTCCGTGTTTGGGTTCGTGTCCATGTCACCAATGATTCCTATCAACATTTCTCATGATCCTGGTAAGCTTGAGAACGTTTACATTGAGGCATATTGTTCCCTCAATGCGATTAAAGAGTATACTAATTTGTTTAAGGAGTTTCATGATATTTTCACTTGGTTATACAAATAAATTCCAGGTATAGACCCTCGTATTGTCGAACACGAAATCAATACTTATCCTGATGCAAAACCGGTTCGACAATGTTTGTGTGCTGTGAATCCTAGAAAATCACCCGCCATTAAAGAATATATAGAAAAAATACTCAAAGCTAGTTTTATCTATCCCATTCCCTTGATGGAGTGGGTTTCAAATCCCGTTCCGGTGGATAAGAAGCAGGGAGCGATCCGAATATGCACTGATTTCTGTGATTAAAATAGAGTCTATCCTAAAGATAATTTCCCTACACCATTTAATGATCAAATTTTGGATGAGTGTGCGGGAAGTGAGGTATTTTATTTTCTGCATGGATTTTCTGGATATAATCAGATAAAAATTAAACCCAAAGATCAACACAAGACCGCATTTATTTTTCCTTGGGGAAATTTTGCATGTCGGAAGATGTCCTTCGGCCTTAAAAACGTTGGAGCTACATTTCAGCGGGCCATGACCTTAATCTTTCATGATATTAAAAAGATTATTGAAGTATACTTGGATAATCTCGCTTCTCACTCTCATTTGAGAGTGTGTCATCCTTATCATTTGGGATTAGTGTTTGAAATATTCCGTCATTATCAAGTTTGTTTAAATCCTCATAAGTGCATCTATTGCATGAAAGTTGGTCGTTTACTAGGATTCATCATATCCAAGGAGGGTATTAGAGTCAATCCCTTGAAGGTTGAGGCAATACTTCAATTGTCTCCCCTGGGTAACATTCGACACCTTCAGTGTTTACAAGGTATGGCGAACTTCTTGCGATGGTTCGTGCTCAATTTTGCCAACTTGACTAAATTTTTCATGCGTTTGTTGAAGAAGGACACCCCTTTTTATTGGGATGAGAAATCCTAGGATTCTTTCGATGCTCTTAAGAAATCCTTAGAAACGACCCCTGTGCTTATTCCACCAGACTATAGCCATGACTTTTTTATTTATGTGGCCGCGTCTTAAGATACGGTTGGTATGGTATTGGTTCAAGAGGATGAGGAGCTCCATGAGCATGTCATATATTATTTGAGCCAAAACCTTATTGATGCAGAACTTCATTATTCCCATGTGGAGAAGCTAGCCTTAGCCACCGTTCATGCGGTTCAGCGTTTGAGACATTACATTCTCCTTCGCCAAACTTTGGTCGTATCTCACATCAATCCATTTCAGTTCATCCTTACTAGAAGGATGATTGGGGAAAAATATAATAAATGGATTGTGGTTTTGCAAGAGTTTGATCTTGAGTTCGTTTCGGTGAAATTGAAGAAATCGTTCATCTTTACTGAGCTCATATCAGATTTCCCAAATTTGGAGGAAGAAGAGGTTTATGAGGATTATTTTTTCAATGAGCATATATTCCTCATCTCAACTGTGGACCCTTGGTACGGGGATATTATCGTGTATTTGCAAACATTGAAGGTCGCTACTCACCTCTCACAGGATGAGCGACGATGACTACGTCATGTAGCGAAGAATTACCTCATAGTGGATGATACTTTGTACTATCGTGGGGTGGATTCCATTTTACATCATTGTTTAACTCATGATGAAGCTGAGGTCATGCTTAGTGATTGCCATAGAGGGGCCTGTGGTGGTCATTTATCTGGGCTTTCTACAGCCCAAAAAAACTTAAGAGCGAGCTATTTTTGGTCGTCCATATTTAAGGATTGCATTAATGCAGTCAAGAAGTGCCACCCTTACCAGGTGTTTGCACATAATATGCGCTCATGTCCTGCCCCTTTGCATCCTATTGTCACCCCTAGTCCCTTCACCATGTGGGGGCTTGATTTTATGGATTGCAACCCAAATTTGACTGGGTGGCACCATCATATTATTATGGTTGTTTATTACTTCATGAAATGCACAGAGGTTATGCCCACATTTGAATCCGATGGTGAGAAAAACGTGCATTTCGTATTTAACTAGATTATCACCTGGTTTGGCATTCTGAGAGATCTTGTCACTAAACATGGTAGGCACTTTCAGAACAAAATGATTGAAGAGTTGGCTTCCAAGTTAGGATATAAGCAAGAGCACTCCTCTTCTTATTACCCTCAAGCAAATGGACAGGTTGAAGCAGTGAACAAGTCACTTAAGTCCATTCTCCAATGAACCATCACACAAAGCAAGAATAATTGGCATATCATGTTGTATCCTGCTTTGTGGGCCTATAAAACCGCGGTCAAGACTACCACCGATTTTTCTCCCTATCATCTTGTGGATGGGGTGGAGTCAGTATTACCAGTTGAATGCGAAATCCCTTCTTTGAAGCTAGTTGTGGATATTTTACCAAAGACTTCTGCATTGGAAGAGCGTTTGGTCCACTTAGAGCAGCTTGATGAGCAGTGCCGAGATGCCTTAGTGGGTCTAGAGGTTAACAAGCGTCGCGTTAAGGTCTAGTATGATAATTATGTTTGTCCTAGGAGGTTTAGTGAAGGTGACTTGGTCCTTTTGTGGGATCAAGCTAAGGAACCCTTGGGGGCAGGAAAGTTTAATCCCATGTGGCATGGTCCTTACATGGTTAAGTGTGTCTTAGAGAAAGGATCCTATGAGCTGGTTGATTATGAAGGGATAGCCTTGGCGAAGCCTAGAAATGGGCTCTATCTCAAAAAATACTATGCATGATCTTCAGCTAGAGCTACTTTTTGTATATTATTGTACATTTTTGCATTACATAGTTAGGTTTTCTTATGGTGATCGGGTTTGTTGATTAGCTTTTGTTTATTATGGTAGATGTTGATGGAGTCTTCCATTTACATAAGATTCACTGATGGTGCTAGCCTCCACACTCAAAACTGAGCTTCGACTGCTTGGGTGATCTATACTCCTACGGGTCAAGTATTGTATTCAGGAGGCGTATGTTTATGGCCTTCATCAAACAATGTTGTTGAATATAGTGCTGTTATTGAGTTATTGCGTGATGCCATTTCACATGGTGTTCATTCTCTTGAGGTACGTCTTTATTCGTAGTTAGTGCTTTCACAACTTAACGGCTTGTATAGTTTTAGGGATCTAACATTATTGTGATGATTCTTATGAGTTAGATTGCTAGAATGGAAATTTGAGAGTATAACATACATTCATGTTCCAAGAAATTTTAATCAAGTTGTTGATTCATATGCTAACTGTGTGTTATATTGGCATTTGTTTCACAGACCATAAGCATTTCACAAACACATTTTACACATGTAAATAGAATAATAATCGATCATCATAAATATTTTTCATTAAGTTCAAAAAAGGTGACATCATAATACATGTGTCATATACAAAATTGCGGCTTTTGAGCCACCAACATATACTACACAGTCATACAAAAAATATATACACCCAGATCTCTAAGCCTGAGGTGGAGGAGGGTGCTGATCATGGTAGCACACCATGGCTCTAGCTAGACGGCGAAACAATCAAACCCATATTCGTGGTTCCCCAACCACCTGGTGTTGCATGGCCTCAGGAAAGTCTTTGACTTGTGCCATGGGTACTCTCTGTGTCAATTGAAAAAAGTTCGTGTGAATTCTCTGGAGAATCCGCTCCACATCCACACCCATGATCTCATCACCTCTTCCCCTTCATCGATGACAAGGAAAGCCATCTAGTCATCGTGATCCTACATCTACATATACATGACAGAGTGTCACTATGTGTCGTCAAACCAAAAACATGTCTTTTGATTTCATATATCAAAAAACACAAAAAATTAAATAATTCAAAAATTAAAATTGGCTTTGGGATTCGCCACCTATGTCTCCATAAGTCACTCCTGGTGGTAGGGGCATGTCTGGATCACCGCGAAAGTTGATTCCTGCATAGGTATAGTCATATGTGGTGATGAGTTGTCTCCACCGCCATGGAAAGAAATCTGTTGGGTAGGGGTTAGCCACACTTCCACCTCCCAGTCTATGCATGACATTAGCCCAATGTTGTTTAGATGGATCCCTGAATCCAAGTGGAGCAATGTCTACTCTAGGGATTAGCCCTGGCACTTGCTCAAAAATGAATGTACTCAGTATGTTTCCAAACCTGAAGTTTCACACCATACCCATATTGCAATCACTAAGCCATTGTTTCATGTTGCTCAGTAGCATAGTATTACAGTCATATATTGCAGGACGCATACACTCTACTGCATAGAACACCATTGGTCGTGAGGCCTGGTGGAGTGATTCCAAGCCTGCAATCATGCCTAGTGCCAAGAGTATGGCTTTCAGCCCCAGAATCTAGATCACGTTTTTCGGGATTTGACTCCCAAAATTCTCTATATTGGGAAGGCAATACACATCTATGTAGTCATCTATGGTCATCCCACCTCCTGTCCCACAAGATCGGAGGTTCACCACCTCCCCTCGTCAGGACAAACCTATGATGAAATATATGTCCTCAACCTCAATTCTCAGTGACATCCCATCTATCTAAAAGTTTTTAGACTATGGATCACAGTAATCTACCAGCAGTTGGACTATTCTTGGCTTTGCCCTCAAGCTACCAAGACACCAAAACTTGTATAACGCGCATGCCTGTAATGCTTACTGAGCCATGAGGTCAGCTTGAACAGATTCCTCAACATCACCATGTTCCCTCTCTCTCCATTCTAGTACCATCCTGCACAAAAAACATAAAATTTTGTCATTATTTTCCCATCAAAACCATGTCCACGGCCCTATATGCGACTGTCTGCAAAACAGCCGTGTATGTACGCGGTTTTCGTGGCATTTTCGATGTATGGCCAGCCCTATACGTGGAAAAATTCCTGATATCTGTGTGGGATGAAACGGCCAAGTTCAGATGGCCTAAAAAATTAATTTGGCCATGAAAATTTAAAATTTTTATATCAAAATGAAAGAGAGGGGCAAGGGAATTTACCTGGATCAAACGTGGAGGGATTCTGCCGGATGATGCTCTCGAAATTTGCTTCTGAAGTTCTGGACTCAAATGCACTATGGTGGGTGAAAATTCAAAATGGTAAGAACAATTTTAATTTTTTACTATTTTATAGAAAAAAAATTGAAATTTTTACCCACTTTCTATAGTTCTTGACCGTTTCTGACCATTTTGGACCGTTTGAACTAATTTGATGTTGTAGGAGCCCATTTTGAGTGCGGTTTGATCGTGTCTTAGACCTATTCATGCTTATTTTAGGTATTATCTCTAAACTGGCATAGAGGTTAGGATTTCACATCCACTTGCATTTTGCATGGCCTTATGACCTTTTCATCTTAACCCGAGGTACGAACCCATTCCATCTTGTCACAGAACCTTCTTGCTGCTTTTAGAAGTGACATGATGTGAATGGTAGATATTTCCCATACATGGGTACCCTAGTTAGATCTTGTATTGCATTTGGTGTCCATGCTGACATTTCTCCTTTAGGGTGTGGGAGTCCTTTGTATAGTACCGCCATGACTTTGAGCAAGAGCTTCATACTCCTCTTGAACTTTATGTTGGACATTCCCCCTGGACTCCCTTGTATATGTCAAGTTGTAACTGCATTATCATGAGTTTTTCTTGCCTTATTGAGCCTTATGTTAGCTTTCCTGACTTTAATTATCAGCCATATAGCCCGAGCTTGTCTCATGTCTAGCCAAGCAGAGCCTTTTTTACATATCTTTTGCAACTTGATTCCCCATTTTTTACCAGGAGGGGACCTTCCCCTGAGTGTCATTATCCTACACATACTTCCTTGCATTGAGCATAGGTATGTTCCGCTACTTGGAACTAGTTTGCTTGTCCCCTGACACTCGTCTCCTCATAGATTTGTAACTATAAAGAACTTTTATTATTTTTCAATATTTTCAAAGTATCTGAAAAAGTCCAAAAAAATTCAAAAAGCCGTACATGAAAATATGTTATCTTTGGCAGTAGTCGAGTCGTGTCACCTTCGAACAGAGCACTATATATCACATCCATTGGTTGGGTTATTAGATTGACTTTAGGAGTTGTACTCATTACTCTCAGTTTACCTCCACCAGCTGGTTAAGTTTCCAGTCCGTATGGAGCCTCTATTGATCCCTCCTGTGTCACAGAGATGTCCCAGTTTGCATATCGAGTCCATGCTACCTATATTCAGTCACCATTTCCCTTTATTCTCTTGTTCGAAGGAATTTGAAGCCTAAGTCGGCCATTCCTCATTTGTCTAAAATTTGCATGTCATCCATTCCCGGTACTATTACTAGTTCATGCACATCTTGTTCGAGTTATTCCACATTATACAACGTTGCTGAGTACCTCGTGTTGGTTCATGGGGGATACCTTAATTCCCTCCTTCCAGTGGATTCCATCCCATCGACTTCAAATCATTTATTCTGGGATAGGATTCTAGAGTCATTTGAGTGCCTTCAGCCTTACAATCATCAATGGTAGGTTCTCTCATCATCGACAGTTTTGGTAATACATCAATGTCCCCTGATTGATGGATTTTTCCAAGTGTTCAACCTCAACACATCTATTCACACTTGTTAGATTGCACTCTATTGCCTTAATTCCCATTTTCATTATCGGTGGGTGATCTCGCTTTTGTTAACAGTATACATCAATGACCGGTAATCAAACGATGGACTACAATGTTCGAACTCGACACCTCTATTCACATAGTAGGACATGTACTCGTAGCGGTTTGTGTAGAAGACTTTCCAGCTTGGTGGCATTCCACATATACTACCTCCTTGACCGTGCCATTGTTCATGAGATTTCAGCTCTTGTGATTTCATTCCAGTGTATGTCAGATATTTTCAGCCATTATGGAGATCTTGATCCATTGTATATATTCATCATGGAGATTCTGATCTATAATATATTGTACGTGGTGATGACCACACTTGTCACATTTTGTATATCATGCCTATTCATGGCCATTGTACTCTTATGTATTCGGGACTGCTCTATGTATTTGCAGTCATATGCAGAGATTGATTATTGTACTATACTGATGGATGGCTGGTTCTTCATCACCCCACTTTTGGCATGGATTTTATAATGTATTTCAGCCATCATGTTACCCCTCTAACCTCACACATTAGGGGGCATCTGTTATAGCGTATTTTACCACACATGGTTGATCACATGTTTATGGCCTTCACTATCCTTCTGCAGACTCTTTAGACCCCATGGAATCATATTATACTTTGATGTTTCAAATTTCATCCCTAAAAACACCTATTTATTATTGTACGTGACTTTTAATCCCACATTAGCATGTACACATGACTTTTGACCTCAAACCCACTTACATCGAGATGTGTCTATAAATCCAAATATTTTTGGAGTTTTCCTTCATGTTTGTCTAAACCACTTGACTCTTGGCCTTCCATATGCCTCGATATCGCTCGTATTTGACCCTCCATTACCCCTTTGGAGTGCTATATAAGGAACCCCTTGGATACATTGAAGGAGAGGAATTGAAGAGCAACGAAACTATAGTCCATTGTTTCCGTAGCTTGCATATACTTGAGTCTGCATCCCTTTGTCCCTTTGGATCACTTTGTGTTCTTCCCAAGCTTGCCTTTGATTGTGAGCTTGCTATCGAGAGATGGAGGATTGAGGTGGTGGAGGCCCAGGTGGAGGACTCAGTTTCTCCGATTCGCAAACGTTTTGACAGAGGTTTTCACTTGTGTAATATTTGATTTGATTAATAGAAATATATTTTCCTGTCCAATAATGTGCATTTGAATGAATATTGAATCCATCGATATATTTAATTGCTTATACATTATTGATTATATATGCTAGAGTAGATCTAACACCATATTATATAGCATGCTTGTCTTGTTTGCTGTTTTTGAGAGAAAATTGTTAGCACAAGTGGGATTGGAAAAAGCTCAACGAGGATCTACTTCAACCATCCAGAATAAGGTATGATTCGAGATCCTTTAGTGTTATATGTTTGGTTCTCTTGCATATTGGGAAGGGATTGATTTCTCGTGTCTAGCTGTCTATTGTGGTACACCCCAAGCCATAGGAAGTTTCTCTCTGTAACACACGTATGCACCCCAAAGTTGGCCAAACTGTCAGCTACCTTATTACCATTTCACCCAACATGTGAGAAACTGACCGTGGTTCCATTTATGAGAAAGGTAGGGAGGGACTCGACATGACTTTCCAAGCGCCAAGATGAAGACACCTTAGCACTCTAAGTTCCACATTGAAATTTAGCAGCTAGGGTAATGATCATTTGGGAATCACCTTCAGCAATTATCGACATTCTAAAATTCAAAGTAACCCAAACTAACCCTTGCAATAGTCCCTCTATCTCCGCAGCATTGTTAGTTTCCTTTCCCAGAGAACCATAGCAAAACCATGCCATATCCCCTCTTGGATTACGAATGATGAATCCATACCCAGACTTACTAGGGTTCCCCTTAGATGCGTCATCAAAATTTAACTTTAAGAAACCCAATGGCGGAGGATTCTATCGGTCAGGACTCTGCATGATATGTGGCCTTATAGAATTTGTCAGAAAAACTGTCCAAAGGTCCTTAAATCCCCAGTTAGATAAAATATTCCCTTCATTACCAAACAGCTCCTTATCCCTCTCCTCCCAACTTCCTGGAATAATGGTCTCATGAATTTTTATCACCATATGATCCCATACGTTGAAAGGTTGAGAAGCCTTGGATCTGAAAATTCTAGAATTTCTCTCATTCCATATCGCCCAAATTAGGAAATTTGGGAAAATTTCCCAGAGACAATTCAGAATGTTTTTCGGGAAGGGTTTTTTGGGCCAGTTAATCAAAGTGTTGGTCAGATTATTGTAAATCCTCGCAGAATGACGGAAAAGCAAAGCTCCATGGTCCCATAGATAAGACGAAAATTTACATGAGTCTAGGATATGTGTCATGGTTTCCTTCGCCAGCTGGCACAATGAAAAATGGTAAGGACCAACCATCCCACGCTTTTGTAAATTCTCACCTGTTAAGATTCTATTTCGAATAACCAACCAACAAAAAAATAGTAATCTTTGGCCAGAGCTTCTTGCCCCAAAGATTACTCCAAGTTTTGTCTTCTAGATTCAAATGATTGCATATTAGAAGATTATAAGCTTTTTGGGGGGAGAAAACCCATTCCGGACTATAACCTCGACGTAATTTATCATTTCCATCCTGCACCCTGATACACCTAATATTAGGAGTTCCTCCTATCATGCATAACCTCTCCAACCAAGGGCGAGAGGCCCAAGATCAAAAAGTATAAATAGGTTCCTGATCCCCCCATAGATCCTTAACCTTAGAGATTCCTCTAGTACTGCATTTTACTTGAATCATAGGGAAGAGCCTGAACCTTTCCAACGGTGGGATTTGTTTCCAAGAATCTTCCCAAATATGGGTCATTTTTCCATTACGAATCTCCTAAAAACAATGCTTCTAAACCAAGTTACGACCTTCCCAATCCGCTCTCCAAATATGAGACCTTGATTTCTCCTCTAAAACCGAATCAATTTATGGATGTCCCAATCTTTCATATATTTATCAAGCCATAATTTTTCCCACGGTTCCTAGGAATGAGTTAGCCATCTCAACCAAAGTTTTTCTCCTGCAATTAAGCTAGCTTTTTCAAGGTCACGAACCCCCAACCCACCCTGCGATTTAGGATTGCATACAGTGTCCCATTTAACCATAGCCCGTCTGTGGGAATCTTGAGCACCACTCCATAGGAATTTCCTTTGAATATTCTATCAATCCCAGAGGACGGATTTAGGAGCCATCATCGTGGAAAACAGATACGTTGGCATAGTTTGAAGCACAGAGTTAACCAAAACCAGACGGCCTGCCAAATTCAAGGGTCTCAAAGTCCAATTGCCCAAGCGTTTCTTAATTTTATCCAATAATTTAGTCCATGGTCCTTTTTTAGCTGGATAATTTATTAGAGGAGTGCCCAAAAACTTGGATGGGAGAACACTCTCTTGAAACTTTAGAATGCGAACAATATTACGGTGAGTAATACTATGAGTATTAAAAAAGAATACTTGGTACTTTTGAGCATTAACTTCTAATCCGTATGCTTGGACAAGTTGATCTAGGCATTGTTTAAAACTAGCAGCTTCCTGCATATAAGGGTATCCCATCAGCATGGTATCATCAACAAATTGCTAGTGAGACTGAGGAGCACCCTCAATAGTCTCATGCAATTCTCTAATAGAATTTACATCCCTGAGAGCTAAAATAGATCTTCCCAAACCCTCAGCCATGATAATAAACAAAAAAGGAGACAAAGGATCCCCTTGCTGAATACCACAGGAGGGTTTAATGATTCCATAAGGAATCCCATTCACCAAAATAGAAAATAAATCTGAAGAAACGAGTTGCATAATCCAATTAGCCCAATTCTGGTTGAAACCAAAAGATTCCATAATTTTCCTTATAAATTTCCAATTTAATTTATCACAGGCTTTAGAAATATCCAATTTAACAAACATACCGGGCAGTTTTTTGCTTTTAAGAGAGTGTAACATTTCATGGACCAAAATAATCCCATCTAATATATGTCACCCTTCAACAAAACCAGACTGCTTCGGAGAAATAAGAGAAGGTAAAATAGGTTTCAGGAGATTAGCAATGACCATCATAATGATTTTGTAAATAATATTACAAAGACAGATAGGTCTAAATTTGTCTGGAGTGTCAGCTCTATCACATTTGGGAATCAGGGTAAGGAAAGTAGCATTTAGGGCGGGAAGAGACGACCTGAAATCATGGATTGATCCACAATTTTCCAAACATCCAGATTAACCAAATTTCAAAAATAATGAAAAAAATTTACAATAAAACCATCAGGACCCGAAGAGGTTCCTTCCTTCATTTGAAATACTGCATCCTAAACCTCTTGAAGATTAATGGTTTTCATTAATAACTGGTTATGTTCCTTTGGAACCAAACATGGGATCCTCCTAGTAATGAATTCAATATAACCCAAGCGATTCCTCCTAGGATCATTTAAAATATCAAAAAATTGAGAATTGAGGATTGCCTCAATTTCTTCCCTCACCTCCACTTTCTCTCCTCTATCATTTTTAATTGAGTAGATTTTATTTTGAAACCTGTTCTGGACAACAGAGTGGTGGAAGAACTTGGTATTCTTTTCTCCTTCTAAAATCCATTTAATTCTGGACTTTTTCCACCACATAAGTTCCTCCTGTTTCTCTCGCTCTTCAATCTTAGCTTCAACAGTCCTTTCCTCCTCAATCAAGGTCTGGGAATAGCCTTCATTAATACCTGTAGTTTGTATCTCAAGAAGACAAATTTCCAAATGTCGCTTTTCACGAACAATATTCCCAAATTCTTCCTTGTTCCATTTCTTGATCTTTGTTTTCAAGCCCTTCATATTTTGATGGAAGGTGAACATACTAGGAAACTGATCAGTGCACATTTCATCCCACTAGGATTTTATCTTTCCTTCAAGATATGTATTTTCCAGCCAAAATTGCTCAAAATGAAACAGTTTCTTAAATTGAGAACCCAACCCACTCCACTTGAGTTCAATCGGCCAGTGATCATAACTCCTACCTGAGAGAGTAGCACAATGAATTTCGCTCCCCATGTCAATTATGGATTCTGAAACTAAGAATCGGTCAAGTCTTGAAGAAATATGACGATCCCCTAATCTTTTTTTTTTCCAACTAAACCATCCCTCCCCTAGAGTAATATCTACTAAGCCAAGATCTTCAATGGTCTCTCTAAAAATATCACATTCTTCCTCCAAACATTGTCGTCTGCCCTTTTTTTCCTCTAGGGAAGTGATAAGATTAAAATCTCCTCTGACCACCCAGTGCTCAAATGGAATACCTTCCCTCAGATTTATGCGAGATCTAATAAAAATTCATTTATCCATTGCTTTTTGAGGTCCATAGACATTCGTAATTATCCTAGAGATGGGAAAACCTACCACTTTAAAATTAGCTAAAATCGAGTTACGAGTTCCTTGAAAATGATTAAAGGACACCCGGGTTGGATTCCAAAGAATACACAAACCACCTGAAAAACCTCTCGTGTCAATGCCCATACTTTCACATATAGCCCAAATTTCCCCCTACAATCCTGAATGTAATTAGCCAAACATTTGGTTTCTTGCAAGAAGACAATTGCCATATTTGTCGACTTAATCTTTTGACGCTGAATTTTCATTTTTCTCGGGCTATTAATGCCTCGAGTATTCCAGGATAGGAGTCTCATTGGGGAAACTATTACAATCAAAGAGCATCTTTGATTGTCAGGTATTGTCCCGATTCAACCAACCTGCCCCCTACATCTTCTACCCTCTGTTTGTTTGATTTACGTCCAGGTTTCCGCCCACACTCTTCTGCTATTTTTTTTGTTTCTTTGATGGATCCCCAATTAATTCCTAGAGAGTTCGAGAATTTATCTTTCAGAATGGCTTCCTTAAGAATACTAACCTATTCTTGGGGAACATAGCCTTTATTTCTCTCTAAACAATATTTCTCAAACCCTTCAAGATCCAAATCACCGATATCCATATCCTCGACTTCTTCCACCAATTCCTAATGCTGAAGGATATCCATATCCTCGAATTCTTCCATCGATTCCTTTTGCATACCGCCTTCAATGAGATCATTGGTTTTTCCTTGGATTGTGACCAGACTCAAGACAGGATTCACAGCCATGGAACTGGGAAATTTACATAGAGGACTTCTTGTTTCTAAGGTTTGTCCCTCGTGGTTACCTAGCACCACGAAGGAGTTAGAGTTATTCATTCTCTTGAAAATATTCTGATTTTCTTGCTTCATGTTTCCTCTTTTTCAAGAAGCCACTTTGGTAAAACCAGGATCCGTTGGATCACTTTCCTTTCCAGGATTCTTTTTAGGGTGATTCAAAGGACATTCCCGCAGAGTAATAGAAATATATTCCACCATCAATGATATGATTCTTGTCCTCTAAATTGATAAAATAGATTGTGAAGAAACCCTTTGATCCCAAGTGAAGGTCAAAATGACCCTTAGGTTTCCAAAAGGAATTGATCCACCACATCAAATATTTCTCAAATGGTTGCATACCAATGAATTTCCCAATTAGTGCATGATCCGACATGAACTGGATCTGATCTCTAATATTTGTCAATTTTACCACCATGGATGGTATCACTGATGCTTTTGGAAAACATTGCCCAGGTTTACGATCTTGACCGAGAGAACCAAAAAATGATCGAGTTTCTAAGATTATCATAATCTCCCCAATATTTAGGTCTCCCTCATCGGGGGGATGGGAATTAGAAGTCACACCCCCTACCGCCACCATTGTTGATCACCGAACGTCGACTACCTGCAGTAAACTCTGAAAGCACGACCCTCCTCATTTCTTCGAGCCCTAATTCATAATCTACCAATCGATTGAGAATAGAATGTTCAATTCTTTGGAATCGATTTCATGAATGTTAAATGGCATTGTACATTTATATTTCCCACTAATTGCAGGTTATTCAAAGATAAGGTACTTTTGAACGATAATGTCTTATCTGGTATCTGTGAAGAGGTAAAGCAAATGTTGAAAATGTTGGGTGTTGAGTACATATCATATCATGTGTACCCCAATGATTGTATTCTATATAGATTTGAATATACCTACATAGATATATGTCCAATGTGGGCATGACATGTACAAAGAATATAATAACAAGGATAAAGCACATAGTCATCCTCGTAAGATATTGAGGCACATGCCTATAATCCCAAGGAGTCAAAGGATATTTTGTTGCAAAGAATTAGTTATACTGTATGGATGGAATGCATTGCACCGAAGTGAAAAAGGATTTATGTGAATCCCAACATATTCAATATCCATGAAGCATATATAGGATGCATGGCCCAATAAATTCAAGGATGAAGTACGTGGCCTCCAATTGAGCATATCCATTGATGGCATCAACCCATATTCCCAAAAAATCATTTATACTATTTGTCCTATAGTAGTGATCAATAACAATATCCCCCCATGGTTTTATGTGAACAATGAAAAAATGAACATTCTATGTTGGCTCTTATAGTCCCTAGTAAAAGGCAAGTGAAGAATAAGGATGTTTACCTATAACCATTGATCGATAAATTCAAGGAATTATGGGAAGGGATATAAGTATATTATGTCTTAAGACCCGTCCCATCAGAGAGTAGTTCTATGTTGTATGGAATATGTGCGTACACCACACATGATTATCCAAGGTTAGGAGTTTTCCAAGTAAATATGTTGTTTGATTTGTTTATTTTCAAAGCAATATTTTTTTGACAATTTAATTCAATGTGACTATCTTTATTTTCAACACTACCATGCCTCTTTACTATAACTGTTACAAGTCTTGTAACAAAATGTTATTATGAAGGCCATGTGGTCCAAATACCTACAAAAGTCAGTGTACGACTTCTCTAGAGTATTCCTCCCATAAAATCACTCTTATAGAAGTGCAAGATCTGCTTTCAATGGTAAATGAGAGAGAAACCAAAGGCCTAAAATAATGACACTTGAAGACTAGATTAGGGAATATGATACAGAGAAGGAGAAAGAATACATAGATATGTTTGATTCAAATGTGCAATCTATGATCGATGATCCTGAATTTTTAACACCTATGTTGAGAAAATGCCCAAAGGGATGAAAAATAAATTGATATTTTATGATATCCCATATTGGGAGCATCTTAATATTTCCCACTTACTAGATCCCATGCATATATTTTAAAAATGTTTCATGTTCTTTGTGAAATCATATATAATCAAAAAAAAGTGACAAGTTGGTTGTCATGAAATATCTTATTACTTCAAATATTAAAGAAGCATTGGAAAAGACAATAAAATAGAGGAGAGGTCAATCCCTCTTTTTCATTTAAACAAGGAAATATACCATTCATTTTGAAGAAATATGATCTTGGAAAAGGAATTTATATTAAGAATCAAGGCGCCTTCTTTTTATGGGTCTATTCTACGACATTGCTTCATTGAAGACAACGAGTTATTGGGTTTGAAATCACATGACCACCTCAACCTTCTAAGGGTACATATAATGTCAAAAAATTGTTCTTACTTTTTATTTATATCTTTTACCACACAAGTTAAAATGCAATTTACTTTTCATGTTTACTTTGTAGTGTCATTATTCATTGTTCATGCATGGGTGTGTCAATTATGACTTTCCCGATGACCTGTGATGTGTCATATATAAACTATTTACATTTGTACAGTAGATCATTTCAAAGGATATTTACATTGCTAGCATTTTGCACTGGCATCAAGAGATAGTTGAGGTTGTTTGTATGTCTGAGAAGGAACTACCATTGAGTTTCATGGATTTGCGGCTTCATCTTCTAATTCACCTAGTTAATGAGGTTGAATTAGTCAAGGTGGTCTCATGTTGTTGGATTTTCTTCTTGGATAGTTTCATGAAAGAAATGAAAGGATTTGTTCGACAAAGGGAAAAAACTGAGGGGTTTATGGAAGAGAGGTACATAGTATATGAGTTGTTCTATTATGCTAGTAAGTAAATCAACCAAATCAACCAGACACCAAGCGTTGTGATTTGGGATGACGAGAATGATGAGGAAAATAGAGAAGGGGAGGTACTGGAAATTAAAGGAAAAAGGAACACGTTAAATAGTAAGTCACTTATCTTTCAATCTTAAAATTTCAACATCCTAACTATTCACAACAAAATTCAAAATCCGTATTTGATCCCTTACATATTGAATATGGTTTTGTTTCCATGAATACAACAACAAATTTAGAAATTGATGCAATCAATGAATTCATTATTTACAATGTGGAGGAAACGCAATTATGGTTGCATTGTATGAAAAGAAGAGGAGGAAATGGGACATTGACAGAAAAGAATTCATACAGTTGCATGGTAGAAGCATGTCTTTTCTATATCATTTAAAATAAAATATGCCAATGATATGTACCAAAAGTTGGGTTGTATACCAATCCAAAGAGAAATACGGTGCATCTAGTCGTTACCCTCCTGAAGAGGAGGTGCACTAAACATTGGGATCAGGTGTAGGGACTCAATAATAAAATATTTATGTACATTTCTAACTTTATAATGCAACTTTGAATTATAACATCTATGTTTAATATATTAATGCTTGGGTTATTAGACATATGACACCATCATTTGTTAACTTTTCTTACAGGTTCATTCGTTCCCATCTATGTGGACCTATGTAGATCATTTTCCCACTGAGGATGTTGATGATGGATATGTTACATAATACTATGGAGTGGAAGTCGAATTTGACCAATCTAATCATACTAGACATTTTGATCGAAGCCTAATAGAAGGGATGTTGGGTTATGTCATAAAGATACAAGAGATCACTCAAGCGGACTTATCATATTTCCATTGTGTTATTTTTAGGTGCAGTTGGTGGGCCACATTCGACAGGATTAATATAAAGGAAGATCATGATAGTGGGTTGATATGTATCAACTTTAGAAAGATGTGGGACGAAAGTAAGGGGACTTATGTTTTCCAAAAACACTACAACCTAGTGTTCTCTTACTCAAATGTGTTGGATAAAGATCAGTAGTTCGTATTAATACACAACTCTAGATCTAAACATATTTTTAAGAGCAACAATGCTATCATATCAACCGAGGAAGATAATGAGGGTGGTGACAATGGAGAGTGATATGTACATATATTTTTTCATCATTTATAGAGTGAGATATCATTTTTATTGTTATCTTTGATTGTTTAATTATATTGTTTATTTTTCATGTTATGGTGGTGGAAATGAAAAGTTGATTACTCGATATAGTGTTTAAACCATCTGATTCGGTTAACAACCAATATGATGTGAAATATGTTTCATGTTGTCTATCAAGTAATTTGTGGTTGTATGGAATGATTGTTTGTCATTATCCATAGTTAGATATGATATCTATATATTTCCATTTAGTTCAAAATTGTAGTGTAAGTTTTACCATTTAATTTATTGTATTGTTACAATTGATCAAAATTAGTGAATTAGAGTATGAATGATCATTGATGTTAATCATATTTATTGTTTATTATAATTTCATCTACTCCCATTTCAATAATAGGGTCAATTTAATGGTTATTATACTTAGACATTTATATTTTATATTGTAGATACTTAGACATGTAGATATCATTAAAGCAAGAAAACTTATGGCCAGATTAATAAAATACGTATATCCTTTAAATTTTATATGATATAATAAATTAAAAATAACAAACAATATAATTTTTTAAATCCTATATTTTGAATATGCATATTCATATCTCTATGTATTTCAAGTTTCATTGTTGATGGGTTATTCCATCATTTGACCTCGGTTGGCGTGGGTGTTGGGAACGTGATCCAACTCCCTTTTATCATCTTCTCTAATCGCATTTAATGGAAAAGTACATAACTGTCAATATTGGAAATAATTTCAATTCTTTGGAAAATAGCTAGCTTTAAACCTCATTTTTAGAGGGTATAAAATGTGTTCCTTGAATGTGGACTAATTTTATATTATGATGAAGATCATTATTAATAAAATATGTATATCCTCCAAATATTATTAATAGTAACATAGAAAATTGACCCCGGAAATTTCGATCGCTCGCTGGCTCGCCGGCTCTGAGGCTGCATTGACTAACGGCCTCCTAGGGTTTCGAGCTCTCTGGCCACCCCCATGGCTACGCCTGGGGGAGGGCTCTCTCCTTCCTCGCCTCTCTCTGCCGAGGAAGCCTTCAGACGCCTGCTTTCTGCTCCGGGCTTCAAACCAGCTGCCCCCTCCATTCCAAAATTTATCAAGAAACTGGATGCTGTCCCGGAAATTGATCTCCCAACCGAATAGCCTATCAAGATTGCCCTAGCCCTAGCTGAACGAGGTCTTGTTGGGTAGTTCATGGGGCTATGGCCCTCTACTAAAACCATTGACGATTGGATCCAAAGGAACTGCCGACCTCAAATCAAGATCAGTGTTACCTGTTACCCGGTTGGAAGAGGATTCTTCATCTTTGAATTCATTTCCAAAGAAGATTGAGACCTTGTCTTTAGAAACGGCCCGTACTTCATGGGCACCCAAGGGCTGTACCTCAATAAATGGACCCTGGACTTCAACGCTGAAGTAGATGTCCCAAAGGAAGTGCCAATGTGGGTAAGGCTACCAAATCTCCCAGTTCACTGCTGGAACTCACAAACCCTCGAAAAAGTGGGGAATGCCCTAGGGAGATACATAGACAAAGCGGAGAACAAAGGTCAGTATTCCTGCGCCAGGATTTGTGTGGAGGTTGACCTGGAAGCTGGGCTACCTGAAGCAGTTAAGCTGAAAGTCGGAGACTGGCATCATTACCAAAAGCTGGATTACGAGCAGCTCCCGTTCAAGTGCCGGCATTGTCACGAGCATGGACATTTCTAGATAAACTGTCCTCAAATTCAAGTCCATGATGAAGAGGAGGGCTGGCAAAAAGTTTAAAAGGGCAAATTTGGCAACAAAAATCATGAAAAAAAGACAGGAAGTAACATGCAAAATCTTCCATCAAGCTCTTCCTTCCAGGAAGCCATCAAATCAACTCCAATCGTCATTCAGGAAGAAGAAGATCCAGAAAAAGCCAGCGATCCTACCGAAAATCAAACCAGCAATCCACCGAAAGGAAAAGAGGTTGCGTCCCATATTGAAGATCCGTTGGAAATGGGGGAAATTCCTCACCCAAGGGGAGCCTCCTTTGCTGATCCATCTAGTCCTCTCAAAGACTCCAGCGTGGATCCTCTTCTTTTAGAAACGGATCAAGAAGAATCGGATGAAGGGGATTCCTCAAGTAGTCTGCCGACGGTCCCCTTCAAAAATCCAAGAGGCCGGAAGTCAAAAAAGAAGCAGAGGGAAGAAGCTTCCTACTTAGCGATCCTTGAAGGCTCACAAAAAACACGAAAAGGTATCATGAACACCAGATCGAAGAAAGGAACCGGTCCGGCCTCAAAAGGGGCCACCTCCCCCCACCGTTATTAATGCGCTACATCTCCTGGAATTGCAGAGGATTAGGGTCTTCATTAAAAGAAGAAGCAATGAAAGATCTGGTCCGAATTCACAACCCTGAGATTCTGCTTGTTTAGGAGACTAAAATGGAGGAAGCTGCTGCCCTCCAAGCTGGGAAAAAGTTCTGGAAAAAAGGCACCGGGACTGCCATCAACTCTAGAGGAGCCTCTGGAGGTATTGCAACCTTCTGGGATTCCAATCTCTATACTCTTGAAGCTGAAGTCTATGAGCTCCACTGGATCTTTACTAAACTCTTCCACAAAACCTTGGGGCATTCGGTAAGTCTCTTCAATCTCTATGTTCCTGTTCTGCAATCGAAAAAAAAAGACTGCTGGAATAAACTAGAATCCTTTCTTAATCATCAGCGTCTTGATAATATTATTGTTGCTGGCGATTTGAATGTTACCTTGGCCTCAAGTGAGAAAAAAGGTGGCTCGCTGGTCAGGGATCCCTCAAGGGAATGGGTGGAGGATATTATCCTCGGCTGGGATCTCCTAGACATAAAACCAGCTAGAGGGAAGTTCACTTGGATGAATAAGAGAGTTGGACCAGGTCATGTGGCTGCCCGGCTTGACAGGTTCCTAGTCCACTCCTCCTTTCTCACCCTTGGTCTTTTGGCCTCCTCCAAAATCCTCCCTCACTGTACCTCGGATCATAAACCCATCCTTCTAGATCTGTTGCTTGCCCCTAACCTTGGTCCAATCCCCTTCCGCTTCAATCCCCTTTGGATCCAGCAGGAGGATTTTCTTCAAAAAGTCACCGACTCCTGGGCCACTCCTCTTAAAGGCTCCCCATCCTTCATATGGGAATCCAAGCTAAAAAGGCTTAAATCAGATCTGAAAAATTGGGCAAAACTCCTTGTCACAACCTCCTCAAAAAGAAATGCTGCACAAGCTAAATTGGAAGAGCACCAATGCCTCATGGATGTCTCAGATATAACTGACTGCATGCTAAGAAAGGAAGAGGAGCTCCAGAAAGCCTTCTTCTCAGCATGTAGGACGGAAGAGGAATATTGGAGGTAGAAATCCCGAAATCTTTGGCTCATGAGTGGAGATAAAAATACCAAGTATTTCCACAAGCAGGCTGAGGCTCAGAAAAACCACAATGTAGTCTCAGAAATCAACTACAATGGAGACCTTATCAAAGACTTTGAGGGCATCAAGCAGGCTGCCCATGCTTCCTTCAAGGAGTTATACACAGCCCCCATTGAGGATCCTATTGACTCCAACGCCCACCCTTTTGACCTTATTCCAAACCTCATTAAGCAGGAAGACAACAACCTCCTCACAACTCTAGTTTCTATGAATGAACTTAAAGAGACCCTTTCGATTATGAAACCGGACAGCGCACCCGGCCCCGACGGTTTCACCACTAGATTCTTCACCAGCTGCTGGTCGATTATAAAGTATGATCTCCTTAAAATGGTTCGGCAATCTCAGTTCGTTAATAGGCTGGGAGGAAGCACCAATTCTTCCTTTCTAGCTCTGATCCCGAAGGAAAAAGGTGCCAATACCTTCAACCACTTCAGACTGATCTCCTTGTGCAACACAGGGTATAAGATCATTACCAAGATCATTGCCTGCAGACTTAAAAGGATTCTGCCCAAAATTATTCCCGATAATCAGGGTGGATTCATCAAGGGAAGGAAAATCTTGGACAACATCATTCTCGTCCAAGAAGCTATTCACTCCAGCTGCCAGCGTAAGGAGAAAGGTATGATCATCAAACTTGATTTAGCTAATGCTTTTGATCGTGTCAAGCATGAATTTCTGTTTGTTGTTATGGCAAAATTTGGCTTCTCCTCCACCGTTATAAACTGGATAAAAGGTTGTGTAGACTCTCCTTGGATTAGCCCTCTAGTGAATGGGAGACCTACGGGCTTCTTCAAAGCAACCAGAGGTCTCAGGCAAGGATGCCTGCTGTCCCCTCTTCTTTACGCCATTCAAGCCTCAGTTCTCAGCTTTCAGCTCAACCTCTGCCAGGATTCCCAATCGTTGCCTGGTCTCCGAATAGTGCATGGTGTCTGGAGCATAAACCATGCTCAATTTGTAGATCACACCTTGCTGTTAGGGGGAGCGAGCTCCCATTCTGCCGAATACTTTAAGAATGAACTGGAAATTTACAAGGCGATGTCTGGAAGCAAAATAAACTTCCATAAAAGCAAGATCTACAGCTGGAACTGTTCAGCAAGAGAGCTCCGAGGAATAACTAGAATTCTTGAAATGGATGGCACATCTGACTGGGAGACCTTCCCCTACCTTGGCATCCCCATCTGCAAAAATAGAATCAAATCAGCAAACTGGGATAACATTACAGATAAAATCAAATCAAAAATCCAAAGTTGGGGTGCTAATTGGCTCAATACCGCAGGTAAAACTATTCTTTTAAAAGTTGTCCTTAATAGCATGCCTATTTACCATTCATCCATCATGCTTTCCCCTGCTTTGGTCATTCACAAATTGGAAAGTATACTTCGGAAATTTCTGTGGGAAGGAGGCAAGGGGAATGAAAAGAAATTCCATCTGATTAGCTGGAAAAAGATACAAAAACCTCGTTATGAAGGAGGGCTGCAAGTGAGAAGTCTCTCCTCTCAAAACCTGGCTCTAGGAGCTAAACTTCTCTGGCAAATTGTAACTGGAAAAGACAGCTGGAGAAAGAAAGCTCTAAGGAAGAAATACTTTCCCAGCCCAAGAAAAAGATGCTTGGATATACCTCCCCCAAGCAAAAATGGATCCCCGATCTACAAGATGTGCCTTAAAGCTCTGGAACCTTTCCGAAGTAACCTTTACTGGATCCCTGGTGATGGTAAAACCATAAGAGTTTGGGACGAATCAATCATGGGAGATTCCCCTCTTGGATCATGCAGGGAAGTTGAGAATCTTAGAAGCTGGCTATTAAACAAAGGCATCATCTCGCTATCGGACTTGTCTCACTGGGAAGATAACATTTGGATAGGGTGGGACCTAGGCAACCCCCCTCCAGACCTTGCTGCCGAGGCTGATCTGCTCTCAGCCCTCCTCCAAGGCAAATCTCCCATCAAGGAAGGATCTCGAGACAAAAGAGGATGGGGGAGTAATTCAAGAAATTATTCCTCTGCTGAAGGATACAAGAAGTTTCAGACTGCCCCTTGTGCTGCTCCCAACCCTGCAATCTGGAAATTCCTGTGGAAAAAAGGATTCATTCCAAAAATAGACATGTTCTGCTGGACTATGGCTCACAACAGTATCCTTACTGGAGAAAACCTCAAGAAACGAGGGATGGAAGGCCCCTCTAGATGCTCGTTGTGCAAAAAGGAGACTGAAACAACGGATCACCTCATCACTGGCTGCAATTTCTCCAAAGAAGTCTGGATTCAGACCTTGAGGATTATCCCGAGCATAAATCGCCCAACCTCTATCCAAGATCTCCTCTCAAGATGGATGCAACTCTCCCCTTTCCTGCTGTCCAAGAAACCTCTCCTTCAAGCAGCCTAGAACTGGATCCTTAAAGCTATTTGTTGGAAAATATGGACGAAAAGAAATAGTCGAATCTTCAGGGGGCAGGAAAGTCACCCTTCCAAAGTAGCAGCTCAAGCAAGAGCTATTGTTGGGGAAGCAATGGAACAGAACTCCTCCCTGGCTAAAACTGTTCCTCTCAAGCCCGAAGAATCACATTGGCTTGCCCAGTTTATCCCCAATCACCACAACAGAACTCCATCAAAAGCTCTCTTAGCTAATTGGGATATTAGGCTATATGAGGACGCCTTCAACAGGTGGAAACTTGCAAGGAATACTATCTGTCTTTTCTTTGATGGAGCAGCAAAGGGAAATCCGGGGCTTTCCGGTTGTGGTGGAGTTATTACTGAAGCAAATGGCAATTTGGTCAGCTCCTACGCCAGGGGTCTAGGAAATGGGACAAATAATAAGGCTGAGTTCTGTGGGCTTTATCAAGGTTTGAGGATTTCTAGGACCAAAGGTATTGCAAAACTTCTGGTGTTCGGGGACTCCAGGTTGCTAATCCAGGCCATCTCCAATAAGAAACGACCCTCCAATGTGCAGTTAGCTCAAATTATGCAAAGAATTAGGATGCTTTGTAAAGATTTCCACTCTATTAATTTCTATCACATTCTTAGAAATCTGAACTCTACAGCAGATAAAGCAGCGAATGAAGGAGCGCGTTTATGCAGAGGAATCCTGCACATGGATGGCATAGAGACTAGATGGGACGTCCCCTAGCAGGGTCATGCGTCCTCATTCGCCTGGAAGAACTCTGATGCTCCAAGATTCCCCGTCCATCGCCTGGAACTGCAGAGGAAATCTCTGTTCTACGATACTGCTCTCATGATGTCTGAGACCGAATCATCCCCTGGGCTGCTTTATTTACTGCCTCCTTTGCCATGAAATGCACTGCCTTTGTTCCTTTTGCTGAATCTGCGCTGAAGGTTAAGCATCCGATCTGTTGCGTGCCCCAGAAGCGGTCCCTCGTCTCTCTATGGCTTCGGATAGCTCCTCTTCATCGGGTCTGTCTGTGGAAGCTAAAATCCAAGAGCTAGAATCAGCAATGGGGAGAATTCGAGGCCGTATGGCTGGCTTTGAGAATACTCTCGAAGAGTCCACTAAGGCTGCGAACAAATCCTGGGACTTACTGAATGCCGATCTAAGGAAGTTAAGAGAAGATCATGCTGCATCAGCTGGAAAAATGAAAAAATTTAAGGCCGAGGTGCGCACAGGGTTTAAAGATGAAGCAAACGTTCATGGTGACTTTGGCAAGCGTCTCCCTGCTCTGGAGACTGCTGTGGCAAAACTGGATCTGAAATGAAGAGATGGAGTCCTGTTCCTGCTCTAATCCTCTGCCGCTCTTTGAACTACTATGTTAAATAACTATAATAAGGCCGTTGAGCCCCTCTCGATCAAAGTTTAACTTTGGGAAATCGAATGTCTGCTATGTTTTGTTACAGCACACGACAGCTGTTTTGCCGGCTCCTTATAATCTAATCCTCTGTTTTAGTTTAAAAATATATATATATATGTATATCCTTTAAAATTTATATGATATAATAAATTAAATATAACAAACAATATATTTTTTTAAATCATATATTTGGAATATGTGTATTAATATATATAGGTATTTCAAGTTTCATTGTTGAAGGGTTATTCCATCATTTGACCTTGGTGAGCATGGGTTTTAGGAACGTGATCCAACTCCCTTTTATCATCTTCTCCAATCGCATTTAATGGAAATGTACATAACTGTCAATATCGGAAATACTATGCAATTATTTGAACACTAGCTAGATTTAAACCTCAGTTTTAGAGGGTATAAAATGTGTTCCTTGAATGTGGACTAATGTTATATTATGATGAAGATCATGATTAATAATAAAAAGTTTGGAGAATGTAACTTTTGGGTTTACAATGGAGAGAAAATATTGCTCTCTTAATTAAACATTTTCCTTTCTTCCTATTAGAGCTTTGATATTTGTCATTGTAAAGTGAGTTATTGTCAAAAAAAATGTTTCAGGGAGGTGATTCCATGAAGGTGGGTAGCATGTTTTGGCCAAATTTGGTGATGAAAACCTGATTTTTTACTCATGTGCTAGATAGAAGCCCCCAAAACGCATATACTCCATGTGAATTTTGAATTGCAGTAAAAAAACAAATTGTAGAATATTATGTTGGATTCCAAATGAATTTTTTTTAAATATTTCGATGTCATTTAATGTGTGAAAATTTTCATTTAATGAACTGTGTGACCTTACAAATTTGAAGAAGTTAATAAGTGGCTCGTGTCCCACCCCAATAATTCAAACTTACATTAATAATTTAAAAATATATATATCAACATGATCTACACAAAATTCACTGTGGTATGCATATTTGTTTCTTAATTTATTTCACAATATGCATTTATTTATTATTTTTTGAAAGTGACCACATCTAATTTCAGCATCATTTTATACACATGTGTGTCCATCTTGGATTTTTTTCACTGTTTTCAAAAATTGAAAAACCAAAGATACCCTTTTGAAGAGGACGCATTGATGTGTGGGATGTGCATTTTTAAGAAATTTTTGGATGTGTATTTTTTACCCTGCAGATTTTTCTTTGAGTTGCTTCGAAGTTGTTTTCAGGTTTTCTAAGTGTAAGTTTCAGAACGAATTAAAAAAAATCCATATGAATTCCAAAGCGCATGCATGATACCTCAATGGATAGAGGATTCAGTGATGAATCTATTGGTATAAACTATGCTTAGTTATGTGCCATGAATGGCAAGGTTTACACCCTTGGAAGACACAGAGAAATATTGATTTTCCTGTAAGAGGGATAATTCTCTATTTTTCAGGCCCTCGATTGAGGTATTCAAATCCCTCGACCAAGGTTTTAAAAGTAGCTCGATCGAGGTTTTATTAAACCCTCAATCGAGGGTCTAATAAACCCTTGATTGAGCTACCGTTAAAACCTCGGCCGAGGTAGTTATGATACTAAGATGCATGTCTTAACACCTCAATCGAGGTTTTCTTATATTGTCAATCGAGCTTCTGACAATCCCTAAACCGAGGTTCTAACACCTCGATCGAGGGTTTAGCAGAAGCTCGATTGAGGGTTTAAGAAAACCTTGAGCGAGCATTTGTTAAACCATCGATCAAGGTGTTAAGGCCTCAATGGAGGGTTTAAAAATTGCTCGATCGAGGTACGTTTTTTTTTTTTTTACCGAAAGCACCTTGCCAAAAAGTGTAACCAAGCTCCATGGGTGCACCCCAAGAATGATATATTGATAGGTCATATTGATGTTCATATTCATATATTATAATAATATTACATGGTAATACTTGATTTTTTGTTATGATGTTTGGTTACACTTATAAAACATGATTCATTTATGTTTATCATTTGAATAATTAACTTGTACACAACATTATACGATGAAGAGTTATTTTCCTTATTGAAAATCATTATATATTATTTTGCAATGCTTAACATTAAGTTCCAACAAAATAAATAAATAAATATATATATATATATATATAGAGAGAGAGAGAGAGAGTCATCAAGACACGGATTGCTGGTGGTGGTCCAAAATATGGAAAACAAACGCTCCCCTAAAAACTACCATAACACTCTAGTTGGCTTTAAATAGTAGATTGCTGACTTGGGAGATGCTTCTCAAACACAGTTTTGAAGGTCCAGGATATTGCAGTTTATGTAAAAAAGAGAATGAAACTCATTCCCATCTCTTTGTTCACTGTGTGTATGCAGACACGGTCTGGAAGCAAGCAGTAAACAAGTTGGATCCCTCCTCAAGTTCAGGAGATCATCAAATGCTAGAACTGCGTATGAAATTTTGGTGGAGCAATGAAAGGGTATGCCAATTTGAAGCATTGCCTACCCTTTTTGTTTACACTATTTGGAAAACAAGGAATAGAGCCATATTTAGGGACACCCTAATTAGCCCAGAGTTAACAGTGAATATTCTTGTGCAGAAAGCGATGGAACACCAAAAGGAAATTAAACAAAAACCAAAGAGGGTTCTCAAGCCTCCAAGTTTGGATAAGAACATTCCATGGGGTTTTTTTGACGAAGAAAGCCAAGGAGAGCCGCTACTAGGAGGATCAGGGGGTATCTTGTACATGAATGAGTGAACAAAAATAGAAATCACCTTTGCCCTAGGTCACAGTACCAAAAACAAGGAAGAACTATCTGCACTATGGTCAGTTCTTAAAATTGCGGCAGAAAAGAATATTAGAAATCTACAATTCTGTGGGGATTCAAAATTGACCATTGATTGGGAAAATGGCAAATTAAAAATAAATGCACCTCATTTGTAGCACTTGTTAAGAGCAATTAGAAGTCAAGTGGAAAATTTCGATTCAAATACATTTCAACACATTTACATGGAATTGAATGAAGAAGCAGACAAGCTGTCCAAAGAAGCCTTATTGCTACCTCCAGGTTTAATGATGATAAAAGATTATGAAAATAATATTTTGATAGATCAATACGTAATACTATGACTAAATAAAGAAAAAACACTGTTTTAGTAATGTATCTACTTTGTTGTGCCAAATGATGGCATGATGAAATGTATAGGCTTCAAAAAGGAAGTTTCTTTTTACCCTGTTTTGGACAAAATAGGGAGGTTTTGATGTAAGTTGTATGGCTCTGTGCAAGGCCTAGAAAGGCAAGACAAACTTTATGTATGCCTCAAAAGGGAATTCAATGTTATTTAGTGTGAATAAAGTGATTTTTTCTTTGGAAATATATATATCCACCCTTGATTTTGGGGGATGGAATATCAGGGTGCCACTTTCCTTATATATATATATATATAAGGAAAGTGGC
>LPNX010630463.1:102452-116183 GCA_001517045.1 Pseudotsuga menziesii
CGTACCGATGATTAGGATAAAAGGGTCAGTCAAGTAAAAGTAGAAATCAAGAGGAAGGTTGTGCAGGAGTAGAGGAGATGATGAAGTAGGATCGAGAGAAAGGACAAGTAGGAGTAGAGGACTAGACGATGAAGGAGGTGGAAGAGGAGGACAAGCATTAGAGAAAATTTGAGGTCTAAAATGGACCACCTAAGGAAAAAAAAAATGAATTTTGAAAGAAGAGAGAAAAAGTCTTTTTTTTTGTTTGTATTTTTAACATATATTCCTGTCGTTTTACTCAAATTTCGGGCGGGGGAATTCATTGGATGCGGAATTAAATTATGCATCCAGCGAGTATGAACACTATATACTTTTGAGGGACCCCACCCCCCCAAAAATGTGAAATACTTGAAAGTAACATGTTTTTTAAATGTATTTATGTTTTTCATGGGTGGGGCCCCTCAAAAGTATTCAATGTGGGTAATAGTTGGATTTATAACTTAATTAAAAATCGAACTCATTGGATATAGAACTTAATTCCACATCCAACTTGTTGGATGCAGAATTTAATTCCACATCCAATGAATGCTCTCGCTCAAAATTCGAGTAAAACCACAGGGAGATAAGTTGAATATACGAATTAAAAAAGTAGTTATTTTATGACAAATATTTCAAGTCAACCATTATGGTTGACTCTTATCTTGAAATTCTATTTTTTCTTGAATTCAATGGCTCGTTTTCTTATGAGGTGGATCATTTCGTTACGAGGTGTCTCGTTTTCTTATGAGGCCCATTTTAGACCCCAAATCTGTTATAATGATAGAGGAGGAGGTGCATGAGATGTCGAAGGTGGAGGAGTAGGTGGAGGAGGAGGAGGAGGAGATGAAGGTTGAGGAGTAGGTGCAGTCGATGTGGATATTGTGCCACCAGTCAAAGAAGCTAATAGAGAAGGAGGTGCACTAGTAGGCTGAGTATCTCTAGCCTCAACTAATGATGAACTACCATTAGCGATACCATCTAAAATATCAAAAACAACAACAATTTGTTGCATCAAACTCCTCATATCACGAGGAATCATCCTCCACAACTCTGCACGATGAGGTTCCCTCATAATGTACCTCACCCGTATAAGACGAACCCCTCAATATGCCAACAATCAATATGCCAACAACGTAGCTATCATTCATGCAAAGTCCTAACGATGCCTCTCATTTAAACTGCATCAAAATCCAGGTCTAGCTAAATGAGGAACCTTAGGCTAACCTCCATCTAGATCCATATCCTCATCATACTAAGCTGGAGGAGGCGACACATCGTCATCAAATGTCCCAACATATGTAAAATATATAGTACACAATAATAATGAGACAATTCCATTAAACATGAATTTAATATAACAATTTAAAATATATTTCATTTTCATTAAGTATAAAAAAAGAATAAAATGAAACTAGATTAATTCAAACATGCCTCTAAATTTACCTCTATCATTTATTGGCTCATTCTTAGTGACTAAGATGTTGGGACACCCTCTCCAATCCAAGTCGGCATATGGATATGGAAGCATGTTTGATATAGTAGGGTCATTGTTTCCTAGAATCTCAATCACATCTATAGTGATCCTCTCCAGAAAGTGAGGTTTCCCCCTCTTAGGTATCATCTACCCCCACATGCACATACGCACATTTGTCATCAACCTAGGAGGTTTTCGATCAAAATATGGTCCGGTGGCCAGAAGTCTCTCAAAAATAAACAAAAATAATTGAACCGGAAGGGAAGTTTTCCCTCCCACCAATAGAAGCATGACATCAACTAACATCATAATAAAATTGTCATAAAAATAGCATATCTCCTAACGCATCTAGGTGCTTTCGCTAAAGAATCAATATAATATAATAGATGGGAGATAATTCACTTTTCATCACTGGTGATATGTGCAATGGTCATCACTGGCAAAGAGAGGCACCTAACATCCTCTCTACCAAAAGCAACAATGGAGAGCTACCCACCGCTAACCTGAAACTTAGAAGGTCTGATGATGTTCGGATCAACATATCTCTGAACATACATTAGATGAGTCGATGCTTAAGCTCCAGCTGGGACCTCAGGGATCTAAGGAAAATCCTCACCTCCCCTATAGAGCCATGTGATAAAATACATGTCCTCCTTAGTGCGTTGAAACAGCTGATCGTGACCAACTCAAAACACCTACTTATGATGATCCTAGTGTGCAACCAACTGGGTGAGGAATGCAGTGTTCCCCTTGAGTGATGTGGCCTCCTCATAGAACCTTAGGAGACCAACAAATATCAAGAGGTGGCTCGTCTATGGAGTAATGGGATGAGGGTATAAATCTATCTTCCTCTCCCTGGACTCCCACTCTCTCTAGAAGTTATACTGGTCAACTTGAGTTTCCTATTGTTGCCTAGACTCATGACACTCACATCTCTATTTGACATATAATATCATTTAGTCTCATCAAATTACATAGAAAAACATTATATGATAATTATATGTATTAAAATAAAATAAAATAAAAAATTGCAAAAAAAGACTAACGATGCGCTTATATAAATATAATGCATTGTCACAGGTGCGCCTTTATATTCAATGCACAATGGACAGTGCTCTATACTAATAGAATGCACTGCTAATATATTTTTATAAATTTATAATTTTTTTATAAAGTCGGTGCGTTAAAATTTACATGCACCGGTGCGTTATCAAATTTATTTTAAATGTGCCCCTATAGCAAATCAAAGCACTGAGTATTGGTGTGCTGACATGCACTAGGAGCACAATTTAATTATCACTTTTATGTTATAATAATTGTTTAATGTATATGAATCTGTGTTTCCCTAACACATAAACGCATTGTAATCGATGTGCTTACATTTTTCACAAGCACCGCAACATAGATTCATAATTGATAAGAAATGTGTCAATGATGTGCCTACAACACATTAGAGCATCGAATACCAGTGGGTTGACATGAACTAGAAGCATCGGTGAATTATAGTTTTTTAGTGCTGCAAAAATTTAAAATTCTTGTCGTCGTGCGTTTATACCATTTAAACACATCATTTAATGTGTGATGACGTGATGTAAAAGCAACACAGTCTATTTAATTCATGTTTGATGGGGAATGTGTTCACGATGGTCCTAATGGGTTCCATAGCATTGAAAACTGGTGCACTGACGTGCACTAAACACACTGTATAAGTTGGTGTTTTCAATTTTTCTTGAATTTTTTTACTGATCTGTTTGCTACAAGTAAGGGCAGCATAATGTCAGTGCACTTATGTGTAATGAATGCATCGATTATTAGTTTATATTTTTCAAAATACGATTTATGTTATGGAGGTGTGCTAAGAAATTGTAACGCACTGGCATTGTCGTGTGTTTAAGTCGTTCAGCTCACCCTGGAAGTAGTGTTCCCCGTAAAAAATTACAAAGTGCACCCATGTCCTTTGCTAACCAAATGGCTTGAATGTAGTGCGAAAGTATTTAATTTTTTTTTATTGGAAAATTATGGTTTAATTTCAACAATTAATCTACTAAAAGTGTAAATTATCAAGTAAGAATTAATTTAACTATTGAACCGCGCATCGGGGAGGCATCCTGTCTGTGTATGGAGAATTTGAATTTTCCCCACCATTTGGAAAATTCAAACTCAAGTCAGCATCCAATAACAACGAGAAATGTGTCAACAAGAGGTGGAATGAACATTGGTGGCAAAAGGCCTAGGTGGGTTATGAACAACACTAGTGCAGATGGCTCATACGCATTGTGGAGGGGTAAAATGATTTTGATGTCACGGTAATTTTTTTTTATAAAACCTTGTTCTGGTGCACCCAATAGGGGAATGCATCGGTGTAGTAGATTTACACCGCATCACATGTAAGTCTTTTAATTAAATTTTAACATTTTTTTATTTTTTATTTTTTAACAAATACAAATTAGTGTGTTTCCATATACATAATGCACTTGGATATTATTAATAATGAACGACGTGCATTTAGGATTTTGACATAAAATAAAATGTGTTGTTTTAATAAAATAACTCGGTGTTTATTCATATTGAACACACTGGGACGTGGATTAGAAAATGATGCATTCACTGAGACATAACGCACCGATGCGTTACGTTTACAAAAACACACCATGACAATTTTAAAAAAAAATGCATTTCTCACATAAATTATTTTTTTAATTGAATTTTTTTTCATGGTGTGACATGATTTTTTTGGCATCCCCAATGCATTTTGGTTGGAGACGCACCTAGAAATTTTGGTTAGAAACATACTGGAAAAAAAAAAACATTCGCCTACCTTCAGTCAAGCGCCTCTTCTAGTGACCTCCTCTCTAAATTAATATTTGACCTATTTTGAGAGGAGAATCCGTTATAACCTCCGCTACATGGCCTTTTCCTTGTAATGATGCCTGGGCACCATAGCAAAAGAAAAGCATCCCATAATTCTTCTAAGTAGGAAAGGAATCCTCCAAGTGGTTCTATGTTTAACAGTGACTTCGTGTCTTTTCCCATTTCTTTGTAAATCGTTGGTATGGATGGTGATAGATGAGTTGATGAAGAAGATTGTTATGTAGGGAAAAGAGTGAGAATGTTGTTTGCGATTTATCAGCAACTTCGAAGGAAAGTGGGGCTTTTGCATCAGGATGTGCGAAGCTAAGACCGTCATTTAGAAGCATGGCAGGATGAGGAAGATTAAATTCGACCTGCTGAGCATGGGGATGTTCAGTATTAGTTGGCAATTCTTGGTGCAAATTATAAATAACAACAAGCCTAATCTACTGAACTAGAGGTAAGGATCACAAAGCTAGAGGAAACAGTGAAGGTGCTCCAATTGAAGCTGAAATAAAATGAACTATGGTAGAATCCACCTCTCATTGTCCTTTTCTCAAAATTGAAGAACAAGTCCCATGGAATCATTATTAATTTTTATGTGATGTCATTATATTAGGTGGTTGCTAAGCCAAGTTTTTGGTACTTTTACCTACAACTATTATCATGTTATACTCGGGCATAATCAGTTTTTTTAAGTTAATTAAATTTCATCTATGTTTTAAATCTCAAACCAAATGCCTCTGTACTAGTTGAACTATTGTAATTTTGATGAGGATTTTCCTTCCCCTTTTAATATAAAAATTATACCCATTCCTATTAGAGAGAGGCCTCTCTACTAGTTGAACTATTGTAATTTTGATAAAGGTTTTTCCTACCCCTTTTCATATAAAAATTCTACCCATTCTCTTATCCTTTTCATAAAAATTTTACCTTCTCTCTCCAAATCTCATAAATCAGAAATGAAAATATCAATAATATTACTCATAATTATAGAATAAATTTATTTAATATAATTTTCAAAATAAAGAAAAAAATAACACAAATGTCTTCCTTCTGCCCTAAATCATTGATGTATTTATAATGATTTGATGTCTTTCTTATGCTCTAACGCATTATGTTTGTACAATGTTTTTTTATATTAAGCAATGATTTATTTATAATGATTTGATTTCTTTCTTGTGCTCTAAATCATTACGTTTGTACAATGTTTTTAATTTTTTGGATTAATATATGGAATCCTTGTCAATTTACTCATCATATTTCGTATTAAAAAACAACAATACAAATTATTTCAATAAACTTTCTTGTTTTTTTAATAATTTTCGATTTACTTGCTTTTAAAAGTTATATTCAATGTTGTGCAAATTCTATAAACTTTTTTTCTATTCATTGTTAAAAAAGGAAATCATGATAATTCTTTAGATATCGATACTAGCCAAAAATGTTGTAACTTTCAACCTCAATGGAGCCAAGTCAATGTGGCTTATAGAACCCTGCAGTTTATTTACTGATCTTATTATAAGCTTGATATTAGTTTTACATATTAATGTATATTCTCATAATCTATTGACATTTTGTGATTAGACAATAATATCATGACGTTTGTTGTTATTAATATATTGTAAGAAAGTAACTTCTTTATATATTGGCAAAAGATGTTTTCCAAATTATAATTTATTTTTATGATCAAAGACCATTACAAATATGAAAATATATTGGTGAGATCTTCCCTATCCGTATTGGTATCATGAGTGGGTGAAGGATCCACTAAAATAATAATAATGGACCCTGTCGGTATAGGTATGATTAGAGGGTGAAGGATCCATTCAATATATAGTTGATTAGTTGAATATTGTTAAATAAATCTTATTAAATAGTTGTATGGAATAAATATAAGGATGCATCTATTCCATCATAATTATATATAATTATGATGTGTTCTTTTTAATAATAATGAATATAGTGGACTTAATCTACTTTATAGTGTTTAGTATAGTATAATATTTAGTTGATTCTTTGATATAGTAAATTTGGATAGAAATTTGTTAAAAAATGAATACAATCATTGTGTTTTATCCATCAAATAATAAGAAAACAAAAATGAAATTGTATAAACATTATATACTTTTAGTAGATTTTAATAATGTTTTGACTTTTCAGGGTTTCTTATTCTCTTTGTTAGAAATACGTTAAGGTTCTAAATTACATCATATTGTAGTTATGGTCAACATGAGTATCTTTGATTAAGGTTGGTTATCAACTTAATTTACGTGATTCACAGGAGAAGGTGCTCAGAAATTGATATCTCTGGTATAATCCTTAAAAAATGATCATATTAGAATTCAGAATCATAAAGATAAGTTGGTCTGGTTAAATGCTCCCTTAGAGATTTATATGCCCAAAGCAGGTTATCTAATTTTATGTTGAGATTGGAGTTTGACTGTCATTTGGTGGTGGAAAGTAATCCAGCACTTAAATTGTCCTCCTAAAACCAAATTGTACATCTAGTGCTTAGTTAACAATAGAGTTTTAACAGGGTGGTAGGGGGGGGCGGAGTTTTTTTCACTCCGAACGGATCAATGGAGTTTAAGTTCACTTGGGGGCTGGGAATCGACACCAACAATATGGCTGAAGCCTTGGCTCTATGGCAAGGAATGAGGATAGCCAAGGCATTGGGAATCTCCGAGCTAATCGTCATTGGAGATTCCAGAATTGTCATCCGCGCTCTTGCTGAAAACCTTATGCCAACTCATATGGCTCTGAGGCATCTTATCCACAAAATCATGACTCAAGCCTCCCACTTCAAAAAAATTGATTTCTACCACGTATTGAGGGAAAACAACTCCTTTGCTGATCTAGAGGCCAACAAAGGCGCCTCACTAAGCCCTGGGGAGCTTATTTTTAATGAGAAGGGTTCCTTCTGCTCTCCCCCGTAGGCCCGGGGGCTTATCATGGGCATCCCCTCCGTGGGCCCTTCTCCCTTGTTCCTCCACGTGCTGGCAGGCTGCATGGACGTGTGGCGTGTGGTGTTCACGTGGCCACGCGTGGTTTTGCATAAAGGATATGCCCGGACTGTCTCTTCGTCCGCTGTGAAGACACTTGAACCCTCAGAGCTCCGTCTCATGTCTTAATGTCTACAGGACAGGTGACCTCATGATATATCATTGTTCTTCGTGGAGGGGATTCGCTGGTTTAATGGCGTTCATGGACCTGGGACTCACGCATGAGGTGAATTCAGCAGAATTCATGTCGAAGGAGGTTGCAGCGATTGTTTTAATGGGTGTAATTACCACTCGAGCATACGAAACTCTGATGATCTCTGGTATGAAGGTCGCGTCGAATCATTCGAGCATTTGCTTGATTCCTTGTGCGCTGGATTACGAGGTGATGCCAATCTCCCCAAAGCCTTTATGGATATAAAGGAGTGGAAGGCAGATGGCCTAAGCATGCTTGTTGTGCTGTTTAGTCGGGAGATTTGTCGTGTGGCCGCTTGGAGACTGTTGTTACTCAAGATGGAAGTGGGTTCCTCTTCCACGATTGCGCTTGTTCCAAATTCGATGGACACAAAGATAAGGGAAGTGAAGCACGAGCTCAAATCGCTACAAACTCAGGTGAATGCTATTGACTACGAAGGCGGAAGGAGACTGGAACATGTGAACAAAGATTTGGTCTTTCTTCGAAAGAAAATCAAAAGGAAGGTCAAGCGGACTGAAAACTCGCTCACCAGGCAGATTGTTGAGCTAGAAATTAAGGTGGACAAGCTCGCTCTCAAACTTGTCAAGCACGAAGCATCTGGTAATGGTATGTCCTCTAGTTCGGATGGTTAGAATTCGTCTGTGCGTTCGAGTTCGATGTCCTGTATGCAATCGATTCTCCACTTCCATGCATAGTTTTAGTCTCTCTATTTATCAACATTTAGTTTTTTTGTTAAAAATGTTACCCAGTTATAAACTTTGTTAAGGTTTCAGACTGTTTGATTGTCACTTCCTCAAGGGTGTTTTTGATGGCTTAAATGCCTTTGCCGCTTCCTTAAGGGCACCTATGGCTACTCTGGTTTCTTTGTGTACTGGTCTTCAGTTGTCGCTACTATGAGGGCTCTTCGTAAACTGGAACCCTTTGGTGGTTACACCACCTCCCTTTATAATATAATCGCTTTTGTCTAAAAAAAACAATAGAGTTTTAACCTCGGATCAAGTTCAAGAAGATTTGTTGAAGGGTCGGGTAAGTGTCCCCTTTGCTACTAGTATGAAGAAACAAATGTTCACATCATCATGAATTGTTCCTTTACTCTACATGTTTGGAAGGATTTATCCTTTCATACATGCTTTGCATTACACTGGGAGGGTCTCACAATTGAAGATGAATTGAGGAAGTAGTTTAACTCTGCTCATGTACATAAGTTAAAAGCTTTACCTCTTATTATAGCTTCGGGTATTTGGATTTCTAGAAATAGATCAGTCTTTGAAAATATAGATAGAAATCCCTTTATCTATGCTCTTCAAAGCTTAAATACCCTGAGCTACTATCCTCAAAAGAAACTGGAAAAAAAATCCAAGACTAATTCATCATAAACTCATTCATAGGAACAAACCCTGGGCTTATTTTGATGGAGCAACCAAAGTATGACACTCATTGGGGGTGCATGTGGTATTTTGTTTCTTAGTGATGCATGTAAGCATGATTTGGACAAGGAACTAGCAACTTCTATGAATTAATGTCATTGAGACTTATATTTGCGTTGGTAATAGATAATAGATTAGGTGTGCTACATGTCTTTAGGGACTCTTAATGTCAACAATAGGATAAAGAAAAAGTAGCATTGTCACAACTTAAATCTTCTTCTAACACTGGAGGAGTTTTGGAGATTAAGCACACTCTTTTCATATCTGACCTTTACTCATCTTTTCAAAGAAAGAAATAATATTGTTTGCATATTTTCACATGTTTAATTCTCGATGACTGATTCATATCTTTGATTAATAATTAGACTAGCCTTTCTTTTTAATGGGAATTTTTTTTTTGTTGGAGAAGGCCCTTCTTTGAACCTACCTCTAGAAGAGCGTTAAACTTCCTAAAAGTGGAAGAGGATGTCGGGTCCACTATATACAGGGATCACGTAAAATACATTATAAGACTAATAGAGAGCTTTTTACTAATCATATGGCCTCTTTTTTGTAACTACTAAAGAATGTATTTACATGACTATATTGAAATATAAATATGAATTTTTGACCCTCTTTTATGATTACTCTCTTTTATGATTACAGATTTCAAAGTAGATATACATTATAAATGTTGAGAGGAGTATTTATATTCACATTTTTAGGGATAAATGTTTGTTTTTCAATTTGTTATTTTGCTAAAATTCAAAAACTAGTTTTAAAATATTCAATTTTAAGTTTTAAAATATTGAAATTTTTATTTTACTATATTTAACATTAATTAAATTAATAATTTAATATTAATTAAAACTTACCATTAAATTAACTAAAATTACAATTTTATACATATGAATTTATCAACTTAAAAATATTTACCCTAATCTAATTATAGAATTTATACTTTAATATTTACAAATTTATCACAAAAAATTAGATTCATGTAAAAAATATTAAAATAATGATAAATATATTTTAAAATGTGTCATAAGTAAATTCTGGTAGATTCATATAAACAATAGTAAAATAATAAAAAATATATCGTTTTAATAAATATATTTTAAAATGATAATAAATATATTTTAAAATAATTAAAATAAGAATTTTAGTTTTTAATTTTTAATTTTATTTTTTAAATTAAAGGTTTAATACTATTTTTATCATTAATTTATTAATCAATAAAATTATTATAAAGTTAGTAAAATTTTAAAAACAAGTTTAATATTAAAATTTTAATATGTTATTTTGCATCTATTAATTCTATTTTTTATAAAAAGCACAATTTAAATTAAAATAATATTTATAATGCCTTGAATAGTATCTAACTTAAGAAAGAAGGCCATATCCTCTTATTATGAGAGTTTGATGCTTGAATAGAAATTAACCAAGCTATTATCTTAGGGCGCTCGCACGAAGTTGGTTCCACTTTTTAGTGCCAGTTTAGAAATTGAAAACGCACTTCCAGTTTAGAAATCGGAAATGCACTTCCGAAATGTAAATATATAACGCATATGCATTATTGATGCTACGTTTGGAAATCTAAGCCCAAAGACGAGGCTAAGGTTAGTTAATCAATATCACATGTGCAATATATCGCATATACGTTTTTAAAGAGTTAAAAATCACAACTGTGATTTGTAAAAAAAAAAAAAAACAGAGGTCGCGTGCCTCAATTTCTTATTTACACAGTGAAGGCGGTATCAGGACAGTGAAAATCACAACAGTGAAAAAATCACACCAGCGTTTTGCGTTAGAGGCTTTGGAGGTGCTTTTGGAGGGTCATTTGCAGTTTGCCAATTCCGAACTTGGATCCAATGGAAGGTAAGTACTCATATCATCCACAATTGTTTTCAATATTTGTTTGTTTTTGTTGATTTCATAGTTTTTATATTTGTTAAAACGAATTTAATAAAAAAATTGAATTAAATCAAAGAATGATATATTAAAACAATTTGTAATTTGTTGTTTTAATCTTAACAGATAACAAAAATGTTGAAGATACTATGCAAAATGAACCCACTAATAACCAAGAACCAACCCAAACACAGAGGGGGAACAAGACCGTAATTCACAGATTCTGGCTCGTTTGAGTGCATTAAAGCGCCTTAGCTCATCGTTCAGAGGGGGGGGCATTTGAGACAATCATTAGCCAAGGCATTGGACACAATAACAAACAAAATTCCCAATGCCCAAGGAGCTCTGTACAACATTAGCTCGTACAGAGAATCCATGAGGCAATACTATTCCGATGGTTTGAGCTATAAAGACATAAAAAAATAAAAGACAACCAAAGATCAATTGTTTTCATTATTCCGAGACCCTAGCACCGGATTGGTTCCACCCATTATTTGAGCACACATTTCCATATACTGGTGCGTGGAACCAAATGTGAAAGCACATTTGATGGATAATCGGTACATGGTATTTGATGAAGACTCTCATGGGAATATAGACATCCCTTTCTATTTCCTGAGGAAGTTGTGTCCAGAATTTATCTTGGGGAAACATGTTAACTATTTTGATATTTCAGAGTTCCAGGGTGTGCGTCATGGGATGCCCCAAGATAGGGAAGGAGCTAGGACTGATCCTAACCGAGTGCCACACCCTCCACACACACCAAAACCCCCTCGAGTATATCCTCATGTGGGTCCTATGATTGATGATACACATGAGGCCTTATTCAACTTGGTAGATACATTGCTTCAACATGGGACTGTTGTCCAAGGCAATGTAGGCCAAGGGGTTGTCACTTTTAAGGCTGGCCCATCCCACACTAAGGATCCACATACTGCGTCTCTAGGCCGTACTAGAGGTACAGATCGCATGGGAGACGTTGAGGGTTCAGAGCGTCGTGTTATTCCACACCCTTGCACAGCATGTGGAGGTATATGCTATGGCCCTACTTCAGAGTTCTAGGATGATGGATTACTCCGATATGTAAGTACAACTCATTCTTTTCATATTATATTTTGTTTTATATCACAATTTTAAATTGTTTCGTAATTTATTTCTATTTAATTATCTAACAAATTATGTGAACAAATATACATATGGTGTCCCATCACACCCTAGATTCACATAGTCCGACCATTGATGTTGATAACATTGATGCAGCAGCCAATGTTGCATATGGTTTTGGTGCTTCACCATTAGCTGTAAGAACTTTACTTTTTAATTTGTCATCATTATTTACATATTTATAGTAGAGATTGCAACATTCAATATGTCCTAATATGGATACAATATGTTTTATCTAGGGTGGTTAGGATGAGTTTGTGGAATCCTAGCCAAGTCCCTCACATGTAGAGGAAGATTCCCAGACACAAGTACTATTTTAATTATGCTTTTAATAATTCAACATTAATGCTTTTAATTATTAGAAATTTTCTAATTGTATGTTTATGTTTTGTTATGTATCATGATAACTATGCCAGCGGAATGACCTTTGTGATTAGGGACCCACCTCTCCCCCCCCCCATGTACATGTATGTTTTGCTTTCTTTGAAAAAATCATTTTTCGGCCATCTTGTATATGTCTCATTTTATTTGTATTATCCAACATTGACATATGTTACTTTATGCAGGAAGCTATTGAGGCAATGGTGCTTGAAGAGCACCAAATCCAGGTTTTTGGTGACCCACCTCTCTCCCTCCCCAGGTACATGTATGTTTTGCTTTCTTTGAAAACATCATTTTTCCATCCATGTAGTATATGTCTCATTTTATTTTTCTTTGCTAGCATTGACATATGTTACTTTATGCAAGCATCTAGTGAGCCAGTGGCTCTTGGAGAGCACCAAATCCAAGTTGTTGGTGACCCACCTCTCCCCCCCCCCCAGATACATGTATGTTTCATTTTCTTTGAAAACATAATTTTCCGTCCATGTAGTATATATGTCTCGTTTTCTTTTTATTATCTGACATTGGCATATGTTAATTTAAGAAGGCTTCTAGTGAGGCACCGGTGCTTGAAGAGCACCAAATCAAAATTGAGGCTGACCCACCTCTTTCCCACCAACATGTACGTTTATGTATCGCTTTGTTTTAATTATGCTTTTAATGATTCAACATGTTCTTTTTTAATTATTTGAAATTGTTATTTTTTAACGATTTGGTGCTTGAAGAGCACCAAATACAAGTTGTTGGTGACCTACCTCTCCTCCCCTAGATACATGTATGTTTCGTTTTCTTTGAAAACATCATTTTCCATCCATGTAGTATATATGTCTCGTTTTCTTTTTATTATCTCACATTGACATATGTTAATTTATGCAAGCTTCCAATGACCCAGCAGTGATAGAAATTGAGGCTAACCCACCTCTGACCCACCAGCAGGTACGTTTATGTATTGCTTTCTTTTAATTGTGCTTTTAATGATTCAACATGTTCTTTTTTAATTATTTTAAATTGTCTAATTGTATCTTTATCCTTTTGTACGTAGGAATGTGATTTTGATTATGATGTCTAGCAAGCAACCTTCTTCGCTAATGCATGTAGAAATCATTTTAGTCCGTTGACAGTTGTTCGACCCACTGGTTACACCCCTCTTCAGGTCCCCCAAGTATATTTATATTTTGCTTATCTTGCTTATATTGTTTTTATTACATGCAAGTATATTTTTCCTTGTTGTGCCCATTGATATGTTGACGTTGACATATATATAATTTTATCCATCTTTATAATGAGGAAGTGGTTATTGAAGAGCACCCAATCGGGGTCGTTGCACAC
>LPNX010630463.1:129027-168684 GCA_001517045.1 Pseudotsuga menziesii
AATCATAGAGCGCTTGGGAAATCCTTAGGAATCAAATCTGCTTTATTCCTGGCCTCCTAGGCCCTTCTACTTTTTCTGCTTTATTGCCTGCTTTTTCAGTGTTTTAAGGCACATAGGAAAGCAAGACTAGGTGAGGTGAATCAGCTTTGTTGCCTCTTCCTCCTCCACTCTTTCCTCCATGCAAAAGCATGTATGAGCTGCCATTTGACCACTCTTTAGCTTGCCTATGTGCCCTTGCTAATTCGTGGGGTCCTTGATAGATTTGGGATCAGCTTTTTACACCTATGGGGGATTTGCCTATTTTGGGTAAGCCTGCTTTATGCTAGATTTGGATGCTTCCTTATGCATTCAATTTGCTCATGTATTCTATATATTCAGCAGCCTATGTTATTACAGGTTTGGCTATTGTACACTCAGTTAATATAATTTTGTGTTACAGCTCCATATTCAGTCTCCATTGTTGATAATTTTGCATGATCAATTGTTAATTGTTGTGGGTGAAATTAATCTACTGCAGGCCTAAATTTCTACATTACCATGGTTAAAACCCTGAGACCCATCCTTAGTGCATAAAACCTCGTAATGACACCCATATCCCACTAAAGGCCAAATATTCCATATATAAGGCATGTGTGTTGATTTAGGGACTTATTGTCTACTCTTCCATGACTATAGTCAATGTCTAGAGACCCATACCTCCCATCCAAAAACCTATAATGGCACCCTTATCCCATTATAATACCATTTAGACTCCCAATATTCCATCTAGATGATCTATGAGGTGGCTCATGGCCCAACATTACATTGGTTAAGACAGGGGGGGGTCAAAGTGGGGAGAGGAAGTTGTAGAGGGAATCATGGGAGGGAGGGATGGGTAAGGGACACATATGGGGGGAATGAAGGGAGGAGAAATATAAGGGGAAGGGAGGGATGGGTATGGGAGAGATATGAGGGGGGATGGATGGAGGACAAATATAAAGGGAAGCGATTGGTGGGAGGGAGGGCCCTGGGGTCTTAGACATTGTCAAAGGATTAAACCTCTACTTTAGGCCATAAATGAAGCTTCTAGGCATCTAGGACCACCAATAACACCTTAAACCACCATATGTTACCTCTTGAGGCCATTCTTAGCTTTGTGTGTGGGCATTGACACCATTAGGTTGTTTTAATCACTAATGATGGGTTTAGAGACCTTTGACATGGTTCAACGATCATGAAAACCAGGTCGTAGAGACTAAAGGAAGCTTCCAAGGATCTAGAGGAAAGAATAATGTATCAAGCCACCACACATGACCTCTCTATGGGGTCTTTGGCCTTAGATTAGGGATATGTGATTAATTGGTGATTTTTTTTACAGTAGTTATGGGTCTTGGGGCCATATGCATGGAAATGGGAGGAAACCCAAGCCTTCGGCCCTAAATGAATCCTTTAGCCATTGAAGGTCAATAAGGACACTTCAAACTACCACTAAGGACCTATTGATGGTATCCCTACCCAAAAACTGGGGATAATCATGCCATCGAGAGGTTTTAAATAGTAGACATGGTTCTCAAGGCCTTACACATGGTTGACGAAGTAAACCCAAGCCTTAGTCCATAAAGGAATATTATATCCATCCAAGGCCTAAACTGATACCTCAAATCACCTCATGTGACTTACAAGCACTAGGTATGGGTCGTGTGGCCTTCGACATTATTGGGGGAGTAAACATTGGGATTGTACTCTTAAAAAAATTTCTAGGAATCCATGAACATGAAAAAAAACTCAAATGACCAGCCATGACCTCTTGAAGTTACCCTTTCCTTTGAGTGGTGACATGGACGTCATTAGAAGGTTTTGGATAGTAGATATCAATCCATGAGTCTTGGACATTGTTAATGTAGGAAACCTAGGCCTTGTACCATAAAGAAAACTTCTTAGAATATAGTTTTAGGAATGAAATTTGATCCACCATACATGACCTCATGAGCATATCCCAGACATAGTTGTGGGAGAAACCCTTAGCTGTTCTCGAGCACAATGTATACATCGTGGAGCCTCAACATAGTCAAGAGATGACACCTTGGCCTTAGGCCCTAAAAGATTCTTTTTTGTGTCCATGAAAAAAAATAATGCTTCAAAACAACATAAATGATCTCGCAATAGTGGATGTGTTGGTACCATTAGGAATAATTTAGAGCTAGATATGAGTTTCGAGCCTTAGAGAAAAGTTAGGCAATAAAACTCAATCATTGAGTCTAAAAGGAATCTTCTATGTCTTAAGCGTTATGAACAAGCGCCTTGAACCTCCAATAATCTGACCTCATTTTCCACAACCATTCACAAATTTTAGGCTAAGTGTCGTCCTTTTGCCACACTAAACCGCTTTGGAGGGGACAATAATTACCATGATATTTTCATTTTAAATGGGGTTTCTCCCAAAGAATATCCACTTGGTATTTACTCTTTTTTACTCTCGTACCAAGCTAGTTAAGATAAAACGCATATGTGTTATAATGCATATGCAATATGAATCATATATGCACTATATCACATATGCGATATGAATCGCATATGAAATATATCACATATGCGATATATCGCATATGAGATATGAATAAGCTATAACGCATATGCGTTATAACACATGTGCATGTTTTTAAAATTTAAAAACTCGGTGGGAATAAGGTTTGGCATCATGTTCGGAATTAGCTTTGGACTACTGAACCTATTGGCTAGGACAAATAAACCAAGACTATTGCCTGTCTTTTAGAATTCTATCAATATGCTCAGTTTCGATGGCGTGTTTTGCTTTGACAAGCACAATATTTTTTAATGAAAAATTAGAATATTGTACACTACGATCTGACGATTCTGAATATCTAATTTTTTCCTTCAAATGTATGTTTTAATTATTTATTATTATTTTTATAAATGACACATGCTAATTTTCAAAAATAGATACATCGATTGTTTTTTATATAACTTTTGATTGCCTTCACCATTTGCCAAGAAAACTATATGGTGCACTAGAAGAGAGCAAGCTCTACAATATTATATATAGAAATCAAAGATTTCATTAATTTTTTCCTCTAAAGTGTTGCACCCGCACAGAACGTTTTCATTTCGAGCTTTCTGACTTCAATAATTAATAAAAAATAATAATTCATGAAAAATTATGAATAAATAGTGTTGCACTAGGCCCATATGTCCTTTACATGTCTGCAAGAGTTTATCCAAAATTGACATCATTTACCTCATATATTGTTACATCCGCACAAACATATATGTTATGATGTGCTAAAATTTTGAATACCCAATTTCACGAAAACTAATTTTATAATTATTTACACACATTTTTTCTGCGTAAATGTTATATATTATGAAAGTTGATTCAATTACCCATCTTTTTTATTTTTACTTCATCTTCAAATACGTTATGGAAGTACCTCTAATTCTCACCTAAACTCAGAGGTTCTAGGTTTTTCCAGTATTATGTGGCATCTAAAGTGTTTTTAAAGGAGTCCATGATTGTGCATCAGTCCCTTAAGCAATGATTCTAACCACAATCCTCTATGGCTCAATGAGGACCTTGTTTTAGCTAGTACATACAAAAGAAACTCAAACTTTGAAAACTTGGTTGAGAATTTGCTTGGTACCAAGCTAATCAAGCTTTGTAGTTTCAAGATCTAATAACTTGCAATGGTCTTATGAAGTGGCTGAAATCCAACCAGATGACTTGGTACCCATGGTTTGGGTAGTAGTGTCATAGATTATGTGATATATGATATCCCCATATACAACCAAATAGTAAATCTTGACCTCTTAAATGGTCATGAGCCTTACTTTGACCATATACCTTTCACCCTAACTCTAAACTTTGACAAGCACATAAGCCCCTTGATAGAGAATTATAATAACCAAAATCACTTTATCTTCGATAAAATTAAAATAGATATATTTTTAAAATATTTAAACAATGAATTAAATACACTATTAACTAAGGACTTTATTGAAGACCTCTATCATAATTTTACCAAAATCATCTCTACTTCCATTAACAAGTTCTATATCATGCTGTCATGTAAAAAATAGAATAGAATGACCAACCCTTGGTATGATCAAGAATGCAAAGATACTAGAAAACTCATTATAGATGTTTCTAGTGAGTCCTTAAAAGTCAACAAGATCTCTAGCTACAAATCACTAATTAAAAGGAAAAAAAGGTGTTATATAGATAAAAACTAGATAAACTTTTGCACCTCTGTAAGGTAGGTCCTAAGAAATTCTAGATACAATTCTAAGTCATAGAAATAAGGAAAATAATATGAGTCCCTTAAAGGATTTATGAATTCCATGATGTTGTGGACTACTTTCAAGCCCTTTTTACAAAGGAAGAAGTTTATCTTTAGAAAACATAGAGTTTGGATTTAAGAAACTCACGAAAGGTAAATCTAAGGACATTGAAGGATACCAAGCATAAATCTAAAAATTGATGGGCATATCCTCATCCCTCACATCCACAAGCTCTCAAATTTAGCAGTCAAGCAAGGTTTCCCTAAACCCTAGATAGAAAGACTCACCATTACTATTTTTAAAAGTGGAGATAAAAACAATCCATCTAATTATAAGACCATTATGATTATTCCTATTTTTTGTTATATGAAATCATTCTAGAAAAAAATATCAACGTATGGCTAAAAAATGGAAAAATAGCTAAAGGCCATGAAGGATTTTGGGGCTATCATTCAACTGCGGGCCACCTAGTTACTCTGAGGACCATTGTTGAGGAGTGTTGCAACAATAAAATTAACTTCTTTTTTCCTTGTTTATTTTAGAAAAGCATTAAATGAAATGCCTAGAAATAACATTTGGAATAGATTAGAAGAACTAAAATCCCCTTTCAAGTTGAGAGTTTGTTAACACCGAAATTTTTTCCACCTAACATGTCTTAGCCCTGTCATACATATACATCATTACCACGTTTCATTTCCACCTCTTCGGCCTTCATTAAAAAAAAATGCAAAGTTGTACCAAAAAAGGTTATTTTACAAATTAAATTGCTCAATTATCTCAAAATAATGAGCAACCTTTTCCCTAATTTGATTTTTTTTATGTTTCTCTTTTCAACCTCAGTAAAAGAAGAAACTTGACATGGTTCCTATATTGATAGTCCAAATTGGATAAAAAGATAAAGAAAAAAGAAAAAATAAAAAATAAAAGCTTTATCCTTGTCTCAAAGCTATCCATTATTCCTATGAATCTTTTAAGTTCCCACACTCAATAAGAATTCCCCATCCACTGCTCAAGTCGTTCCTATGCAAAATATCCTCGAGGTCATAACTCTCTTTCATGTTCCCTTCTCATCTTATTAGAGATCGCATACATGCCATGTGGCCATAGAACATGGAATGTCAAGAGACAAATCGGACCCGGTCTCGAACATTTTTAAGGGTGCCTTCCACTCTAACTCAGAGGTGACACTTACTCTTGTAAAAGTTCATTTTGATAATGAAAAATACATTCTTTATTATTCACATGATTTTGTTTGTATATATCTACTTGATGAATAATGTATGGAAGTATTAGATTAGAATGGCTTTCATTGTTATTTAGTTTTGCATGCATGTATGTTAAATTTTGTTTTCTATTTTATTTTTTTTTATTTTTTTTTAATTTCAAAACTTTATTAAGATTAGTGGGTGAACTTTTTCATATGTTGGTGTGAAAACATTAGCAACATAGTTGTTGCAATAAGGTTGTACGGGAAGGTTATTTCGAAGTTTAGTAATTATGAGGGATGGACATGGTAAATTAATTGTAATATAGGAGTCAAGCAAGATCATCCCCTATCCCCTAATCTTTTTGGTATTTTAATTGATAAGATAGAGGGTTATTTGGAAGAGACAAGTTGTGATGGCACAAGTTTGGTTGGTACAGTCACCATCCTTCTTCTCTATGCTAATGATATTATTCTTATGGCATGAAGCCCCTATGATTTCGACAAACAACTAAAAATTATCAAATATTTTTTCTCTGGTATGGGTATTACTATTAACATTGACAAAACAAAGGTTATGATAATCATCCTAAAATATTACTTATGACAATTTCATGTGTGAAAACAACACCTTGGAGGAAGTGACTTTATATAAATATCTTGGAATCAATCTTCATCATATGATTAATTAGACTATAGCATTGAGAAAAAGATTAATGGAGGATGCAAAGTTTATTATGGACTTGAAATAGTTGTAAATCCATATATCTTTAGCTTTGGGATAGGAATAAAATCCTCGTTGAGACTCACATCACTCATGTTATATTATATGGTTGTGAAGTTTGGGTCTACAACATATCTAGAGAATCTTGGAGAAAGATAGAGAAAATACAAAAGTGTGTTGTAACATATAATCTCAAATGCACCATATCATATCCTCCTCATAGAATCATGTATATCCCTGATTGAGAGCATGACTATGGAGAGGTACCTAATGTACAAGAACAAAATAAACAACATGGGAGACAAGAGGCTTCCTAAGATTGCTTCAAACTCTATCCCAAACCACTCGTGACTTAAGCAAGATTGGAATAAAGATGTCAAGTCTTAGATAAACCATTGGGAAGTTAAGAAAGAGGTCACTTTGGAGAATAGTGATAATATTAAAATCATTATTACATCTAAATTTTAGGAAAATATGTGGTGTGATAAAGAGTGAGAAGATAAGCAAAACTTAAGATATTATAAGAAGGTGATTGAACCTACTCTAGAAAATAAAAAATATCTCATTAGAAAGACCTAAACATTAGAAGATCAAAAATATCTCATTAGAAAGACCTAAACATTAAGGGGAATAATAACATCACCCATTTTTTACCGGCTCAATAAGACACCATTGAAAAAAAGATGTAATTTATAAAAAAAAACATTGATTAATTTTAAATATTATTATTTCAATTGTTAGGAAATCACAAATAAAAGTTCTAAACCTAGAGATTTTCTACTTTCAATACCTTGAGGTTAGAAATGACAAATCCATAGTATTGTGAATAATTGTGGAATATTCTTCTTTATAGTATGGTTCTCAAAATAGGAGAAAAATACTCGTGGAAAATCAACAATGCATTAGAAAAAATATGAATGACATGTGGCCAAGTACAAAGTACAACTTCCTTCTCCCTTATTCAATCACATGTTTTAATTAAAAAATCCATGTTTTTCCGGGTCAATATGCAAATTCTAGTTATTAACGTGTTGAGTATGCGTCTTATAAATGCTAGCAAAAGGACTACAATATTATCTTATGTAATAAGATTTTACGTTCCCCAATAAACCCTCAAACTTATCCTTGGTACATTTAAATCCACTTACTTATTATATAAGATTATGATTAAGGTGAATGATGATGAAAATAAAATAATTTGTATAATTGAACATGGAGGGGAAGCTTGCATGGAGCTTTAGGTTTTGAGAAGGTTGGGATAGATATAAACTAGGTAGTTTATACTTCAAAGCCACTTGAAGATCATCCCATATTGGTTAATGGAGTTATAATGGAAGATAAGTTGGTTAGGGGAAGTCTTGTAGGTTACATAGGGTAACATATTGAATCTATTAGAGTGTAGATTGCAACCTTATTCACTCACCAAGAAAAAAAAATTGGGTATTTCAAGTAATGAGAAAATTGTCGATATGTTTGACAAGTTTGACATAGGGACCCGCACATCCTTAAAAAATATTGTAGGTGTAGCTATGACAAGAAATAAGCACCTTATTGGACCTATCTCTTCCAAAGTGGTTGAATTGTGACATGTATTGTGGGTGGGCCTCAAAGCGTTGATATTTTAGACAGTCCATTAGCGATTGTTGAGGAAATTGGTTTGGGTTTAGTGATAGAATCCTTGTAGGATCTTGTATGTCTAGTCATGGATACTTAATATTTGAAGAGACTTTGAGGTAATGAAGCCATAGTAGAAGGTATTCGATGACTATGTTAGGGTCTTACCCTAGCCCCTCAAATTTTAAGATATTGAAGACTACTTTAGTGATGTACGATGCCATCTCCTTTGAAGAAATCCTATTAGATAGTTAGTTGATAGTCATTCAATGTAAAATGGTCACTTTATTAAATTAGTACCCACTAAGTGGTTGGCCATCTTTAATAATGGGAGGTAATGAAGCTATAGTGGAAGGTATTCTACAACTATGTTAGAGTCTTACCCTAACCCCTCTCCTTTGATGATATTGAGGACTACTTTATTGATGTACGATGCCATATCCTTTGAATTAATCCTATTACATAGTTAGTTGATAGCCATTCAATGTAAAAGGGTCACTTTATTAAATTAGTACTCACTAACTGGTCCACCATCTTTAATAGTGGGACCACACATAGTTTGGGCTTTTTTATGCATTATATATAGAGTAGAAGCTTTTGTAATGTGATTAAGGATTGTTATTACAATGAATTTAACTCAACATTACATTGAAATGCATTTGGATTTCAACTAGAGTTATCAAAAATACATTGTATGCATTTGCAAACTTGATTTAGAAATTAGGACTATGGATTAAGTATCAATATTGTGTAATACTAGAGGTATTGTATAATCTATGTTAGTTCGATGTATGAGTTTTGTGGGTTAAATGTAGGTAGCATAGCTACAATGTCTATTCTTTAGAGGTTAATCGACATTCGTTTGAAGATCTATAGATATTATGTCCACGTTTATTTGTAAGCCATTTATAAGCATGGCTTATTGGATGTTTAACCGACGTGTGTCTAATGTATGAGCAGTGTGGTTCTAATGTCAGTAAAATAACTCTAACATTGAATATATATGTGTTAATTAACATTCATTTCACAAGACTTAGATGTTTAACTGAAATAAGAGCGAAGTGGGTTGAATGTTTGTAGCATAACTCTAACGTCAATTTATTACAAGATACTCGATGTTCATCCAATGTTAGTTCGATGGTACATCCATGTTTTTTTATTCAATGAAATTATAGAAATGTCATATCCAACATTTGATCGACATTAGTTCCACATTGGCAATGTATATTTTTGGACATTTGATCGATGTTAGGCATCACTTGGCAACATAGCTTTTTAGATGTTTGATTGACGTTAGGTTCATGTTAGCAATGTAGCTTTTCAAATGTTTGAATGATGTTAGTTCCATGTTACCAACATAGCGTTTTGGACATTTGACCAACATTAGGTCCAATTTGGAAATGCATCTTTTAAGGCGTTTGATCAATGTTAGGTTCATGTTAGGTAACGTAGTTTTGCAGACATTTTAATAACATTAGGGAATGTATATTTTGGGACGTTTAACCAATGTACATTCCACATTTTTTATGATATACAAACTGAAAAGATTATGTTGTATTCGTCATTTGTTTGACGTATTTTAATGTCACTTAAGTGACGTTAAACCATTGATGTTTGATCGACTTTACAAGACACATTAGTCCGATGCAAAAATTAGTCGAACAAGCATGGAATGAGAAAAAAATATAGTACTAGTAGTTCTTGTGTCCACTTAGTCTAATAAAAATTTAGGAGAGGTTCATATCTCAAAAAGACTTGACGGCTCCCTTCTAAATGTGACCCTCCTTCTCAACCTAAATGCATACATGTCCTCCATTCTAAAACTGGGCCACTCTGATCATATGCATATCCTCGTTGAGATCACTACTTCAGTTCAAAAACCTCCATTCCTATATAAATTCAATCCACACTGGTTTCTATATGAGGAATTCATATATTTCGTTCGAGACAGCTTGGTGACTTTTAGGGACAATTTAGATAATCATGCCATGGAATATTTTCAGAAAAAATTAACATGAATAAAAATTTCGACTAAGGAATGGGCGAAGAGGATCTTCACATATTCTAAAAAAATAATCCTTCAGACTAAAAAAATAAATAAATGATATGATGGAAACTTTAAAAACTGGCTAATTCAATGAGACTCAAAGGTTGAGTTGGAAACAATAGAAAGAGAAAAATATAGATCGTTGCATGGAATGAAGCAAAATGGTGAATGTAAAGCAAGGCACTTTGGCTATCAAAAGGAGACCAAAATACAACCTTTTTCCACCATCAAGCAATGGGTAGGAAGGATCAAAACGCCATTTGGAATATTAGAGATCATCTAAGGATCAAGTGCACATATTTCAAATCCATTTCAAGGGCTGCTACAACCCACTACAAACACCTATTCACTGAACAGTTGAAGGAGAACATAAGTGGTAATTTTGCATCATCATCATTTTTCCAACAATGGCTATCTAAACATCAAGGCTTTGCTCTCCTTATACATGTATCCAAATAAGAGGTACATAATTCCCTTCTCTCTTTCTAGAATGGAATATCACCTAGTATGGATGGATGGATAACATAGTTTTATGTGGGATTTTTGGATCTTCTAGCAGATGATTTGAGAATAGTGGTTCAGGAGTGTTACACATAATTCTCGCTCAACATAATAATTCACTTCTCTCTTTCTAGAATGGAATATCACCTATTATGGATGGATGGATAGCATAGTTTTATGTGGTTTTGGGATCTTCTGGCAGATGATTTGAGAATAGTGTTTCAGGAGTGTTGCACATAATTCTTGTCACCATCATGTGTTGTGGCCCAAAATATCAGAAATTTCCTTCAATCCCCGAAATGTGAAGTTAGACATTGGCATAGACTACTATTTTTCATACCTAAGTCCACCACCACTTCTGCCCTTTATGTAATAAGTGTTACCCTCTTTAGGACGCCTCTTATCTATTGACAATGAGCAGTGCCACCACCTTTACCCTTTGATCAATAAGCAGTTCCACCTTGGTAATGCTCTGTCTACACAGTGAAAGAGGGGTGCTCAAGTTTCAAAAGGAAAAAGAGAAGATTCACAAAGATTCTCAAAGCAAATCTTCGTGGCACCCTCATCCCTACTCCTATGAACCACCTGGAATCGAGATCCCCCATAGTAGGATCTCCCTCCCACCTCATCCACAATTTTCTCAACCATCCCTATCCTCCCAAGGGATATAAGTGCTAGCTCATCCTCCATGGGTGAAGAGAGAAAAGTTATGTTGTTGCACTGAAGTTCTGGCCAAATCTAGGGTGAGCATAGAGAAGGAAAGTTGGAGCTTTAAGGACAAGTCATTGCATGTGAGGAGGCATCACAAAACTAAGGCAAATGATTGTAATCTCAATACTTCATCTTAATGCAATGATGGTTTCTTTCCCGTAAAATTTATTGTGCTATGATCACTCATTTTATTATTGGATTCCTTAGTCACTGATATAGAACTATAGATCATTATTTGGTACTTTTGATATTGCTTATTGTTTGATGTGTTTATTGCAGGTACATCTATGGAGATCTAGCACCATAGAAAGTTGATTCATCACACTGTAGAATAGATCAAAGACTCATTCAATATATCTACAAACTCTAGGGGAAGTGCTTAACCTTGTTATCACTCTTTTGTTCTAGACCTGTACCATTCATATTTTTTTTGCCTAGATTTTTTTTTATTTTGGTGAAGGAAAAAGAGTAGGTAGATGAAATGAATCTCAGGAAGCATGTATTCAACCTCTCTATACTGAATTTGAGCCACTGGATAGTTTTTACTCGGGGAAAGTACCGATATCTGGACCATCATGTTGGGAAAATACTGTCGAAAAGACTTGTGTTGAGCATAGTTCATTCTCTGTTACAAGCTCTTTAAAAAATGAAGCAAATACCTTGAGCATTCTTCCAACTGATATTCGAGCTCATTAAAAGTAGTAAGTTGGTGTCGAGCTTACTTTTAATTTTTCGTGCTCTCGTTAAAACATGAAAAGTGGTTTGATCTTACTTTATCACTTTTTCATGATCTGGATTCAAACATGAAAAAGGTTTCAAGTGCCTTTAATACCTTTGGCGTGCTCGTTAAAAATTTAGAGAAGAGGTATCGAGTGTACTTTTACTATTTTTCAGACTTGTTAAAACTAGATTATGAAAAAAGAACCCTAATAGAGTCCTCTTTAAGCTCTTTTTGGACTCTTAAAATGTGAAAAGATTGTCGAGTGAACTTGTCTTCTTCACGCTCATGAAAGGACCTGAAGAGTCTTCTTCCTAGTGATAGTTTACCCCTTTTTCGAACTACAGGGAACTACTTATGAAAAAGGTACACTCCATCCAATCATGACTAGAAGAGTTCTCTAAGGTATTATTTTATACTTTTTTGGGCCTTAGAGACGAAATCATACGAAAAAGGACCCTTTTGGAGTCTTCTTCCGTTTTCATTCAGACTCTCTAAACATGAACGATACCGAGTTAACTTTCAATGGCTCATTAAATTAAACAATAGGAGACCCTCTTTTGGGAACGAACCCCTCCTTTCTCAGGTTCGTGAAACATATGAGAATAGACTTATCCTAGGATAAGCTACAACGAGTGTTTGTTACCCTCTTTGAACTCGTAAAAATGACAAGAGGCACTCATCAATCATGATGGGGAAATTAAGGGAAGGGAACTATCTCACTTGCAATAAATGGTAGTTATTAGTCACCTTTGAACATGGCACTTGTCTTCATTTCATTCAGTCAATTGGGTATTCAGCTTGCTTCCAAGTTGATCCACTTTCATGAGTCATGTCACTCCTTTGATTCTTTCAAAGAATGCATCATCCATCGTCACATTATGTTTTGGTATCTACTTGGTCAGGTCAATGTTGCCAAGTCTTCGGTCATGCCACCCAATGTTCAAAGGGAAGTCATATTGATATTTTGCATCTGCAGTTTAAAATTTTGTGTCAGTCCTATGGTTACATCATACTCAAAATTTCATAACTTTGTTCTGAGTTTCATGTTGCCGATGTGGAATTCATCATGGCCCTCCTTCGACGAGACTATTCTTGTCGACTTCAGATCATAATCTAGGAATTAGTCTTAGAAACAAATTAGTACCTTGATATCTGTATGCATCAATGACATATTCTCTTGCTTGCGACATAGGTTCACATCATTGAACATTGATCTAGAGATTCGACCGAGTGTTCGACATTAGATGATCTATTCACACTTAGGAGATTGTACTAGGGTACCTTGGGAACCATTGACATCAATGGTGATATCCCTCGCACCTGTTAACGGTTCTCATCATTGACTAGTTATCAAGTAGTTTCTACCATGTTCAATGTCAAGACATTGTAATCACATGGATATATTTGTACTTTGTGGAAGATGAGACGAAAACCTTGGGTATTTGTTAAGCACTCATTTCTTTTCCCGGGTTGTGATGGAGTATTTTGTATAATTCCTAGCATGGATAAACATTTGTATGGTCGTGTCTATGCTCAAATTTGCATCCATATGTCATAGATATACATTGTATGTCTGGTAGCTATGTCCAAGTTTGAGTCTTCTTCGCATGGATCTACATTGTATTATATTATCCATGTTTATTCATCTCTTTCATGGATCTGCCTTGAATTGGTCTGTAGCCTTGATGAGGAGTCATTTTGATATGAATGAAAAGTACTAATGTATTGCAAAATCAAGGTTGATGATGATCTCTGATCAAGCAATTCCTTTCCTCAAAGTGATAACTTGCTCTTACAAATCTCTCGCCTATCATATCCCTCTAGCCTCATACTTTAGGGGGCATTCTGTTTCACATAATTATCATCACCATCATGTGTTGAGGTCCAAGAATCAGAAATTTCCTTAAATCCCCAAAATGTGAAGTTGTACATTGGCCCAGACTCCTATTTTTCATACCTAAGTCCGCCACTGCTTCTCCACTTTATGCAATAAGTGTTACCCTCTTTAAGACGCCTCTTGTCTCTTGATAATGAGCGGTGCCACCACCTTTACCATTTGATCAATAAGCGGTTCCACCTTGATAACACTATGTCTACATAGTGAAAGAGTAGTGCTCGAGTTTCAAAAGGAAAAAGAGAAGATTCATGAAGCTTCTCGAAGGAAAGCTTTGTTGCACCCTCATCCCTACTCCTGTGGCCCACCTGGACTCTATATCCCCCCTATTAGAATCTCCCTTCCACCTCATCCGCCATTTTCTCAAGCATCCCTATCCTCCCAAGGGGTATAAGTACTAGCTCATCCTCCATGGGTGAAGAGAGAAAATTTATGTTGTTGCACTGATGTTCTGGCCAAATCTAGGGTGAACATAGAGAAGGAAAGTTGGAGCTTTGAGGACAAGAAATTGTATGTGAGGAGGAATCACAACGCTAAGGAAAATGGTTGTAATCTCTCTTCTTCATAGTAATGAAATGATGGTTTCCTTCCCATAAAATGTATTGTGTTATGATCACTCATTTTATTATTGGATTCCTTAGTCATTGATATAGAATTGTAGATCATTTTTTGGTACTTTTGATCTTGCTTGTTGTTTGATGTGTTTATTGCAGGTACACCTGTGGAGATCTATAACCATAGAAACCTGATACATCAAACTGTAGAACAAATCAAAGACTCATTCCATATATCTAGAAACTCTGGGGGGAGTGCTTATCCTTGTTATCACTCATTTGTTCTAGACATGTACCATTCATATTTTTTTAGCCTAGATTTTTTAGTTTGGTGAAGGAAAAAGAGTAGGTAGATGAAATGAAGCTTAGGAGGCATGTATTCAAACTCTCTATATTGAAGTTGAGGCGCTGGACAGTTTTTACTAGGTGAAAGTACCGATCTCTAGACCATCATGTTGGGAAAATACTACGGAAAAGACTCGTGCTAAGCATAGTTCATTCTTTGTTGCAATCTCTTTAAAAAATGAAGCAGATACCCTGATAATTATTCCAATTGATCTTCGAGCTCGTTAAAAATAGTAAGATGGTGTTGAGATTACTTTTCATTTTTTGTGCTCTCGTTAAAACATGAAAAGTGGTTTGAGCTTACTTTATCATTTTTCGTGTTCAAGATTCAAACATGAAAAAGGTTCCGAGTTCCTTTTATACCTTCGACGTGCTCATTAAAAACTTAGTGAAGAGGTATCGAGTGTACTTTTACTTTTTTTCAGACTCGTTAAAATTGGATTATGAAAAAATAACCCTAATAGAGTCCTCTTTAAGCTCTTTTCGGACTCTTAAAATGTGAAAAGATTGCAGAGAGAACTTGTCTTCTTCACACTCGTGAAAGGACCTGAAGAGTCGTCTTCTTGGTGATAGTTTACCCATTTTTTGGACCAGGGGGCACTACTTAAGAAAAAGGTACACTCCATCCAATCATGACTGGAAGAATTCTATAAGGTATTATTTTATATTTTTTCAGGCCTTAGAGACTAAATCATATGAAAAAGGACCCTTTTGGAGTCTTCTTCCGTTTTTGTTCAGACTCTCTAAACATGAACGATACCGAGTTAACTTTCAATGGAATCGTTAAATTAAACACTAAGAAACCCTCTTTTGGGAACGAACCCCTCCTGTATCAGGTTCATGAAACATATGATAATGGACTTATCCTAGGATAAGCTACAACGAGTGTTTGTTACCCGCTTTGAACTCATAAAAATGAAAAGAGGCACTCATCAATCATGATGGGCAAATTAAGGGAAGGGAACTATCTCATTTGCAATAAATAGCAGTTATTAGTCACCTTTGAGCATGGCACTTGTCTGCATTTCTTTTAGTCAATTAGTTACTTAGATTTCTTCCAAGTCGATCCACTTTCATGAGTTATGTCACTCCTTTGAGTCTTTTAAAGAATGCATCGTCCATCGTCGCATTATGTTTTGGTATCCGCTTGGTCAGGTCAATGGTTCCAAGTCTTTAGTCGTGCCGCCCGATGTTCAAAGGGAATTCATATTGAGAGTTTCCATCTGTAGTTTAAACTTTTGTGTCAGTCCTATGGTTACATCATACTCAAAATTCCATAAATTTGTTCCAAGTTTCATGTCGTCAATGTGGGTTTCATCATGGCCCTCCTTTGACGAGACTATTCCTCTAGACTTCAGCTCAACATCTAAGAATTAGTCTTAGAAACAAATTAGTACCTTGGAGATGTATACATCAATGACAGATTCTCTCGCTTGTGACATAGGTTCACATCATTGACCTTTGATCGAGAGATTTGATTGAGTGTTAGACATCTGATCATTTATTCACACTCAGGAGATTGTACTAGGGCACCTTGGGAATCATCGACATCAATGGTGATCTCCCTCACACTTGTTAACGGTTCTCATCATTGACCGGTAATCAAGTGGTTTCTACCATGTTCGACGTTGAGACATTGTAATCACATAGAGAGATTCGTAGTTTGTGGAAGACAAGACAAAAACCCTGGGTATTTGTGAAGCGCTCATTGCTTTCCCCAGTTTGCGACGGAGTATTTTGTATAAGTCCTAGCATGGATCCACATTGTCATGGTTGTGCTCAAATTTGCGTCCATATTCCAAATATATACATTGTATGTTTGGTAGCTATTCCCAAGTTTGAGTCTTCTTCGCATGGATCTACGTTGTATTCTAGTATCCATGTTTATTCATCTCTCTCATGGTTCTACCTTTTATTGGTTTGCATCCTTGATGAGGAGTCATTTGGATATGAGTCAAAAGTATTGATGTATTGTAGAATCCAGGTTGATGATGATCTCCCATCAAGATATTTCTAGCCTCGAAGTGATAACTTTCTCTATCTCTCTCCTATCGTATCCCTCTAGCCTTATGATTTTGGGGGCATTTTGTTATAGATAATTCTAGTCACCATCATCTATTGAGGCCCAAAACATCATAAATCGACTTCAATCCCCAAAATGTGAAGTTGGACATTGGCCCATACTCCTATTACCCTATTAAGGACGTCTCTTGTCTCTTGACAATGAGTGGTTCCAATGCCTTTACCCTTTGATCAATAAGCAGTTCCACCCTGGTAATGCTCTGTCTACACAGCAAAAGAGCGGTGCTCAAGTTTCAAAAGGAAAAATAGAAGATTCACAAATCTTCTCGAACGAAAGCTTTGTGGCACCCTAATCCCTACTCATATGGACCACCTGGACTCGAGACCCTCCCTAGTAGGATCTATCTTCCACCTCATCCACCATTTTATCAAGCATCTCTATCCTCCCAAGGGCTATAAGTACTAGCTCAACCTCCATGGGTGAAGAGAGAAAATTTATGTTGTTGCACTGAAGTTCTGGCCAAATCTAGAGTGAGCATAGAGAAGGCAAGTTGGATCTTTGAGGACAAGACATGGCATGTGAGGAGGAATCACAACACTGTCACATCCTCGCCCCTCTTAATGACGAAGGAGAGGATGTGATCAACGTACTAACTGTTGTTAAACAGGAAAAGTATCCCCATGAACATAATATAAAAATGCTTTGAAATAAAACATACACAGATGCATAACGCAATATACAGCGGAAGTAATTACATTCACCCAATACATTCAACATGTTCATAACAATTCATAAAAAATACCATTGCAGATAGATATAAAATAGACAAGAGAATACTTATCTTGAAACGAGCTTTTCATGCAACTAGCTATGTCGCTGCAACATTCCACCCATCCATAGGCCAGCATGCTCATCAATCTCTCAACAAAACTACCACCCTTGAGCTAGGCATGATTTCAAAAGGATCTAGGGAACAACATGAATAGGCTCACATATAGCCCAACTCATACATCCATAGTCAAGACAACACACATGTTGGGTTTCACAGACTGCCAAGGAAACAAGCCAATAACATGCGGTTCCTTGAACTTACTCAACCAAACAAACAAACAATCACAATAACACACATCGAGTAATTTAACAGGTGGATCCTTGGACTTACCCCACCAAGAAACATTCACACCCAACCACTATCATACTCACTAATATATGAGTCCCTTGGACTTACTTAGCCAAGAAAACACAGTCTAAGGTACATCAGAACTCAGCCAAGCAAACACGGTATAAGGTACAACAGAACTCAGCCAAGCCCTCATAGTGGGTTTATCAGGCTATAATTCAGATAAAAAGCAATAAACTACTGGGTTTATCGGGATAAATAGCCAATCCAACACTCACATAAAGGATCAACCAAGCAACACAATTCCAAACATGACAAGACACGACCAAGCCAACAGATGGGTTTATCAGGCTATCAGACAATCCATCCTTCCTGTTGGGTTTGTCAGGCTTCTAAGGCAGCAGACAGGAAGAATTGCTAAGTTGGTAAGCTCATCCACAGAGCTAAGGACACCTGCACAAGACCTATATGTCCCGGAAACCCCATGGTCTACACACCCAACACAAGGAAGTGTCCCCTTCTCTACTCCATAGTCCCTCGGGCTACCCCTTCCCTTCCAGTGCTCTTTAGGATGTGCAGAGCAGGTTAACCAACCACTCGTATTTTATTGTGAGGTTCCACCCCAGGTTTATCAAGCACATTCTATGTCTCTTCCACTCCTAGTCTTGTACACAGTTCATGCCAAAACAACAAAATATGCATAGCAATACATATAGATCTGGGTTGAGGAAAACAGGCTAGGAAACAAGATGAATTACTAAGATGGTTGCAGACAGACCCCTAACAGCAATTCGATTCCAAGGATGTTTTGGCCCTAACGTGGCCAAAACAAACTCAACACAACCAAGAAAATGTGGCTCTGTTCTACCACTCGCTTGGGTAACATGAACCAACGAAATCCCACCACAAAACACATAAACACCCCCCAGCAGAGATCCCAACCGCTAGATAATCACAAGACACTTCCCAGCCTAGGGAAACCAACAGAAACACCGCATAGGGAAAACAACACAGAAGCCTCCCAACATAGGTCCCAACCACTGAATACCTTTCAACCCACTTCCCAGGCATGGGAAGAACATAGGAACTGCAAATCACGAATGGGAAACACCCTGCAGCTCCAAGGACGCAAGGAAGAGAAGCCTGTGGGTGCCTCCAAGAATCACACGCACACAACAATAAAATGTGAAATGGGAAAAATCAAGCCTGCAAGCTGCCCCCACCTGAGCAGAAAACCAGCTACGTGAGGAAGAGAGTGCCTCCTCTCTGCATGAGGAATACCAATCGCCTCCATCCCGTGAGGAAAAAAATGGTTGAACCCCTTTCTTTGGCATGCATGTGGTCAAGAGTTGATAGCCTTTGCCAGATATGACGTTGCCCATGCAAATGTTTCCCCAAGGAAATAACTTCCCAACTAACTCCCTTAGATGACTGGGCATAAAAGATAAAAAGTGTATTTAACCATTTCATGGGTTTTCCCCTTTAGAAAAGACTTTTCCCCCATAGGCTCAAGGGTTTAAATAAACCCCCCTCCCTATTCCTTGTGAAACCATGCCCCTATATCTTTAACGTTGTGGCATGTAGCTAGTAGCGGTATTTTATTAATGTAGCAATTTGCATGGTGTCTCAAACACATTATGCCTGGCTAGCACATAAACCATCGGCATCAATTTTAATCGCCGATACATAAGACACTAAATCCATGGTGGGGCCTTTTCCTTGAGCTCCACACCATAATTTAATACAATATTTACATCATATGAAATTTAATACCATGGGGTTAAAACTGGGGTGTTACATTTCACTCCCCCTTCAATAGCATTGTCCTCAGTGCTTTACAATATCGAACAAAAATGATATATTGGCACCGCCCTCAGTGCCCCACAGATTTGAACAAAGTGCCAATCGCATGGCATCCTTTAGCTCCCACGTAGCCTCTTCAGGACTGCAGTGCTTCCTCTGCACCTTTCTCTATCCAAAGGCATGATCTGGAACTCATCTAGGTCCTTGCTTGCATGCATCAGCACACACCACATGATCTACTTCTAATCCTGGAGAATCCTTCTCCTCATCTTGGAACATTTCTGATGTCTTTAGTGATCAGCAATCCCTATGCTCAATCCCCTAAGCAATGAATCAATTACCATGTTGGTATTCACAAAATTTTCCAGAATCATATATGAATCACATGCACATGTATATTGACATAAAATTGACAAGAACCAAATAGTTTGTTACAGTTGATTTTACCACACATGGTTGATCACACATTTATGGCCTTTCTTGTCCCTCTGCAGACTCTTTGGACCCCATGGACCAATATTGTACCTTTGATGTTTCCAATATCATCCCTAAAAACACTTGTTATTTGTTGTATGTGACTTTTAATCCCTTTCTCGTGTATATATGCAGATATTGACCTCAAACCCGCATACATCAGGATCTGTGCATAAGTCCAAATATTTTTGTAGTTTTTCTTTATGTGTGTTCGAACCACTTGACTCTTAGCCTTCCATATGCCTCAAGATCACTCCGATTTGACCCTCCATTACCCCTTTGGAGTGTTATATAAGGAACCCCTTGGATACATTGAAGAGGAGGAATTGAAGAGCAAGGAAATTATAGTCCATTGTTGTCGTAGGTTGCTTATACTTGAGTCTGCATCCCTTTGTCCCTTTGGAGCACTTTGTGTTCTTCCCAAGCTTGCCTTTCCTTGTGAGCTTGCTATCGAGAGACGGAGGATTGAGGTGGTGGAGGCCTAGGTGGAGGACTCAGTTTCTCTGGTTCGCAAACGTGCCGACAGAGGTTGTCACTTGTGTAATTTCTGATTTGATTAATAGAAGTATGTTTTACTGTCCATTTAATGAATATTGAATAGCATGCTTGTCTTGTTTACTGTTGTTGAGAGTGAATTGCTAAAGCAAGCAGGATTGGAAAAAGCTCAACGAGGATATACTTCAACCGTCCGGAATAAGGTATGACCTCTAATCCCTTAGTGTTAGATGTTTGGTTTCTCTTGCATATAGGAAAGGAATGGTTTCTGCAGTTTATACATCTATTGTGGTACACCCCAAGCCATAGGAATTTTCTCTCCATAATAGAATTGGCGACTCCACTGGGGATGTTCCTTGTTTTTCTTTGGGGTTTGGGGGCACAATGTGCTTGATATTATTGACTTGCTATTTGTTTCTCCTTGTTTTTGTGTCACATTTTATAGTATGTTCATCCATTGACACTCCCCTTTATTGGTTTGACCCTTGACCAGCTTTTTACCACTTTCTTCTCTGTATATGCAGGATTTTGGCCAAAAGTCGCGTACATACATGGAGTTTTGGCCAAAAGTCACGTATACATGCAATTGTTTGGCCAAAATCCACATATACATGCAGCGTTTTGGCCAAAATACATGTACATACACAACTATTCTTTAAACAGTCATGTACATCCTCCATTTTGGTTGAGTTGATGTTGTAGGAAGTTGTTGGGTGGGTTGTGAGTGTTGTTGGGTCTTCCTGGGTTTTGATGTTGTCTGTTGGATGCTTCTTTTGTGACCAAAGACCGCTTTTTCATTGATTTTTCTTTGAAAGTAGTTTTAGTCATTTATCCTTTTTGTTTTTCCATTAGTGCATTACTCTTTTTGTCTTGGTGTCTTGTTGGGCTTGTGTTTTATGATGGATGCAGAGACTAAGAGTTTTAGATGACTTTTATTTGCATTTTTCATTCTTTTATATTGAAAATACAAAATAGTTGCATTCTTACTTGCATATTACATATGGATTTAAGAAGGTACTTGCATTGGATTGCTTGGATGAGAGTTGTGTTTAGGTTTTCATATAGGAATGATTGCATATACATTTGAAGGAAAAATATTGCACTTCACGTAGTAGCATACCCTATTTTTCATTCTACACTTTGCATTTGCATTGCTTGTTAGGTGTGCATTTTACTTCTTGCTGTGTCATAACACCATAAGTTGCATGACCATTACCCTTTGAGTATAACAGCCAACTAAAATCAACGCTTAATAAAATGAATTACACTCTTTTATTTTCTAGGGTGCATCAACAAGATTAGGTTTTAGGGTCTTGGAATAGTTCATTATGAGTTAATTCTCCAAGACCACTAAACAAAACAATTAGGTGTTTGTCCAGGTGAGAGTGTGAAACCCTTGGTATAATTAGTGTTTCTCAGGATGCTCCTCTTACACAAGAGTTAAGCATAAGGTATTGCATGCAATTATGACTGGGATGACCCCTGGCTACTTTTTGTGAGCACCGGAGATATTTCCAGGATTGTATTCGTATATGGGGGCTCTTTCAAGAGTTTTAGGCTTTGCTACCCTGCCCATATGGTCAATCCTGCTTGCGACTTTTTTCTTTAGCATTGGTTATATTGGGGTGACCTTAGTTTCCTTACCTAGGTATCATAGAGGGTACTTGCAGAGGTTATTCTGTAGGTTTCCTGGCTAGGTAGGGGTCAGACAGCACAGTCGCTTTATGCGTTGAAGATGAGGGCCACTATAATTGGTTACATACCTCCGCCTATAGTGTATGGGAGTTGGGAGCGTCTCCTAGGAAAGACATACTTACTGCATTCAGGAGATTACATATCCTCCCCTTGGTTTGTTTGTATTTTGGCTGTAGATTTTCTTAGGAGTGTGCTCTTTGTTCGCTAGCTGGCCTTTGGAATCACAGTTGAGTATATTTATGCTCTCTTGAGTTTGGGTCCTTTTATTTTCAGCATGATTGGTATCCTATCACCCATCCTTGGTCCTAGTATAGACCCTGGTGTCGGACTTAGGGGCATCACAACCCCTTACCGCGCTCATAGATTTGGGAGTGGTCACATTCTGCCCTCTACTCTATTTGTGGAGGATGTTGACTCCCTTCTCTCGGTCTTTACACCGGTGATCACCCTCACAGGGGTGGTATTGGATGCATGAACATTGGGTCTACACCTTACTTTCCTTTTTATGTCCCATCGTTCACCTCATTGTTTCCTTTGGGTGCAATTGTCATGATCATTCCTCCCTATATCCTATAGTTTGGATTATTTATTGACTATTTTGGGTTGTTTTGGATTAATATGGTTGTCATGTAGGGTCTAGTTTTTGTACACTCTCTTCGAGGTTTCGACCCATTCGTTCCTATCATAGGTATTACGTATGAACTAGAATATAGGTTAGGATTTAATATCTACTTGCATTTTTCATGACCTTATGACCGTTTCATTTTAACCTTAAGTATGAACCCATTCCATGTATCACAGAACCTTCATGTTGTTGTTAGAAGTGGTACTATGTGAATGGTAGAGCTTTCCTATACATGGGTTTCCTAGTTAGCTCCCTTTTGCATTTGGTTCCCATGCAGTGAGTCCTCTCTTAGGTCCGGGAGTCCCTTTTAGTCCTTCCATTTCCTTGAGCAAGAGCTTCATACTCCTCTTGAACTTTATGCTGGACATTCCCCCAGGACTCCCTTGTATATGTCAAGTTGTAATTTCATTATCATGAGTTTTGATTGCCTTATTGAGCCTTATGTCGGCTTATTAACTTTGAGTATCAGCCATATAGCCTAAGCTTGTCTCATGTCTATCCAAGCAGATCCTTTTTACATATCTTTTGCAGCTTGATTCCCCATTTTTTACTGGGAGGGGACCTTCCCCCGAGTGTTGTTATCCTGCACATGTTTCCTTCCATTGAGCATAGGAATGTTCCACTACTTGGAACTAGATTGTTTGACCCATGACACTTGTCACCTCCTATATTTGTAACTATAAAGAACTTTTATTCTTTTTTAAGATTTTCAAAATATCTGAAAAAGTCCAAAAAAATAAAAAAACCAAAAATTCGGATAGGAAAAGATGTTATCTTTGGCAGCAGTCGAGTCATGTCACCTTCTAATAGAGCACTGTATATCACATCTGTTGGTTGGGTTAATAGTTTGACTTTAGGAGCTGTACTCGTTTCTCTGATTTTATCTCCACCATCTGGTTAAGCTTCCAATCCCTATGGAGCCTTTGTTGATGCCTCCTGTGTCATAGAGATGTCCCCATTTTGCATATCGAGTCTATGCTGCCTACATTCAGTCACCATTCACCTTTATGCTCTTGTTCGAAGGAAGTTGAAGCTTGATTCAACCATTCCTTAGTTGTCTTGACTTTGCATGTTGGCCATTCCTGGTCCTATTACTGGTTCATGCACATCTTGTTCGAGTCCTTCCACATTATACATCATTGCTAAGTACCTCATGTTGGTTGATGGGGGATGTCTTAATTCCCTCCTTCCAGCGGATTCCATCCCATCGACTTCAGATCATTTATTCTAGGATAGGAGTCTAGAGTCATTTGAGTGCCTTGAGACTTACAGTCATCAGTGGTAGGTTCTCTCGCCATCAACAGTTTTGGGAACGCATCAATGTCCCCTGATCGTTGGATTCTTTAAAGTGTTTGACCTGAACACATATATTCACACTTGTTAGATTGCACTCTAGTATCTTGATTCCCATTTTCATTATCGGTGGGTGATCTCGCGTTTGCCAATGGTATACATCATCAACCGGTAAATAGACGATGGAATACTATGTCTGACCTTGACACCTCTATTCACATAGTAGGACATGTACTCGTAGTGGTTTTTGTAGAAGACTTTCCAGATTGGTGGCATTCCACATATGCTACCTCCTTGATCGTGACAGTGTTCATGAGATTTCAACTCTCATGACTTGATTCCAGTGTATGTCATATATCTTCAGCCATTATGGAGATCTTGATCCATTGTATATATTCAGCTTCTATTGATATCTTGATCCTTTGTATATATTCATCATGGAGATTTTGATCTATTATATATTTTATGTGGCGATGACCACACATATCACATTTTGTATGCCTATTCATGGCCATTGTACTCTTATGTATTCGGAACTGCTATATGTATTTGCAGTCATGTGCAGAGATTGATTATTGTACTATTCTAATGGATGGCTAGTTCTTCCACCTGGTTCTTCATCACTCCACTTCTGGGATGGATTTATAATGCATCTCGGCCATCATGTTACCCCTCTGACCTCACACATTAGGGGGCATCTGTTACAGCTGATTTTACCACACATGGTTGATCACACATTTATGGCCTTCCCTATCCCTCTGCAGACTCTTTGGACCCCATGGACCAATATTGTACCTTTGATGTTTCCAAGATCATCCCTAAAAACACATGTTATTTGTTGTACGCGAATTTTAATCCCTTTCTCGCGTATATACGGGGATATTGACCTCAAACTCGTGTACATCGAGATGTGTGCATAAGTCCAAATATTTTTGGAGTTTTCCTTGATGTGTGTTTGAACCACTTGACTCTTAGCCTTCCATATGCCTCAAGATCGCTCGGATTTGACCCTCCATTACCCCTTTGGGGTGCTATATAAGGAACCCCTTGGATACATTGAAGAGGAGGATGTTACGGAGAGAAATTACTATGACTTGGGGTACCACAACAGATAGATTAACTCTAGAAAAAAATCATTTCCTATATGCAAGAGAAATCAAACATCTAACACTAAAGGATCTTGATTCATACCTTATTCTGGACGGTTGATGTAGATCCCTGTTGAGATTTTGCACTCCTGCTTGTATTGGCAATTTCCTTCCTCAACATTCAACAAACAAGATAAGCATACTATATATAATTATGTTAGATCTACTCTAGCATATATAATCAATAACATATAAGCATTTATCAGCATCCATGGATCAAATACTCATTTAAATACACATTATTAGACTGGAAAATATATTTCTATAGATATAAAATAGAGATTACAATAGTGACAACCTCTGTCGGCACATCTGCGAATCGGAGAAACTGAGTCCCCCACTTGGGCCTCCACCACTTCAATCCTCCATCTCTCGATAGAAAGCTCACAAGAAAAAGGCAAGCTTGGGAAGAACACAAATTGCTCCAAGGGACAAAGGGATGCAGACTCAAGTATAAGCTCCGACAACAATGGACTATAGTTTTCTTGCTCTTTAATTCCTCCTCCTTCAATGTATCCAAAGGGTTCCTTATATAGCTCTTCAATGGGGTAATGGAAGGTCAAATCCAAGCGATCTCAAGGCATATGGAAGGCCAAGAGACAAGTGATTCAGATCCACATCAAGGAAAACTCCAAAATAATTTGGCCTTTTGCACACATCTCGATGTACGCAGGTTTAAGGGTCAAATCCGTGTATATACACGAGAAAGGGATTAAAAATCATGTATGGAAATTATTCCATGTTTTTAGGGATGATCTTGGAAACATCAAAGGTACAAAAATGGTCCATGGGGTCTAAAGAGTCTGTAGAGGGACAGGGAAGGCCATAAAGGTGTGATCCACCATGTGTGGTAAAATCAGTTGTAACAGATGCCCCCTAATGTGTGAGGTCAGAGGGGTCATACGATGGCCGAAATACATTATAAGTCCATCTCAGAAGTGGAGTGATGAAGAACCCAATGGAAGAACCATCTATCCAATCAATACAATACAATAATCAAACTCTACACATAGCTGCAAGTAGATATAGTAGTCTCGGATACATAAGAGTACAATGGCCATGAATAGGCATGATACAAAATATGACATGTGTGGTCATCGCCACGTACAATATATATAGATCAAAATCTCCATGACAAAGATATACATAGGATCATGATCTCCATGAAAGATGAGGATATATAATGGATTAAGATCTCAAAAATGGCTGGAAATATCTGACATATACTGGAATCAAGTCACGAGAGCTGAAATCTCATGAACACTGGCACGATCAAGGTGGTAGCATATAAGAGATGCCACCAATTTGGAAGGTCATCTACACAAACTGCTACGAGTACATGTCCTACTATGTGAATAGATGTGTCGAGGTCGAACATAGTAGTCCATCGTCTGATTACTAGTCATTGATGTATACCATTAACAGACGCGAGATCACCCACCCATAATGAAAATGGAAATCAAGGTACTAGAGTGCAAACTAACAAGTGTGAATAAATGTGTTGATTTCAAACACTTGAGAGAATCCATCGATCAGGGGACATTGATGTATTCCCAAAAACTGTCGATGGCAAGAGAACCTGCCACTGATGACTACAAGTCTCAAGGCACTCAAAAATCACTATAGATTCCTATCCCATAATAAATGATCTGAAGTCAATGGGATGAAATCCGCTGGAAGGAGGGCATTAAGGCATCCAACCACTTATACTATGAAACAAGAACTCGACACAGTTCTCGTTTTTCTCTCTCCTACTTTTAGTAGTTATTTTTACCTCTATTTCAAAAAGGGTTGATACCAGTATCACACATTTTGATTTTGAGGCTTTTTTTGGGCCTTTCAATCATCTTTATTGTAAAATATTTTTAATTTCTATTTTCAAGTGTGTTTTTTAGAAATTTAACAAAATAACATACATTTAGAAGCAAGTTATAATGAAAAACTTATACATTTTGGAATTTTTTTCTTTAAAATAAGACATTTTTATGGACAAAATAAAACATTTTTATTGACAAAATTGTAAAAAATTCGAGAAAATAAAGACAATTAAAACCATTTTTAATGGATTTTTAGAGATTTTTTGTATAAAAATGATACTATTTCATATTATTTTTCAAAATGTGATGATTCACATAAATTCAAGAAAAAGTATACCATATATTTGTAAATAACATATTAGAAACAATATATAGAGATATTTTATTTCTAAAATAAAATCTAAAAGTAAAAACATTACTATTATTTCTTATCAAAAAGTTATCAAATTTAACATTTTCTTTAAGACATGAAACTAATCAACAAACTCTCCTTTCTTGAAACAAACTTCTTGCAATTCATCTGGAAGAACTTGAATAACATTAATTTACATTAATTCTTTGCTTGATGTAATTGCATTGCAGTGGATCATTACCAATGGATATGCAACTTCTTCCTTTCTGTAAGGAACATGTTATTATTGTACCCAATCAGCAAAAGAAAAAAAATGGTTAAGTCAAATAGCATAAATAAGCATACTTAAAAAAAAATTGAATAAGAAAAAACACAATAAAAGTTGAAATATGCTTTCATATGTAATATCAATTTTTTTTTACGTGAACCCGAGAACAAATCTAGGACCCAATCTCCTTCTCTTGAAAATGTATATATGAGATAATTAATCAATGCTTGTGGATTTTGATAGATGTTTACAGTCACTCCTAACCCCCTAACCCTCTAACCCTAACATCAATATTACATTTAAAAAAAAATTAAAAAAATTTAACCCCCCTCCTCCTCCCCCTCCTCGTGCGTCCTTGAGCAACTAAGTAAAGGAACTCCATGATGGAGGGTGAGGGTATGGTAACGGGGGTAGCTAATGGTACTAAAGATGAAATTCAATGGTACTAAAGATGAACTTATTAGCTAAAATACCATAAGATTAACGTGAAATCCCAAACGCTAACGAGAGTCTTACTTGGAGATTCGCTACTACACTATTCCAACTTTAATTGCACATGAATAATCACAAATGTGCTAAAAATTCCCATTACATCAAACATTAAAATAAAAATGGAAGTTAAGGTCTTATTAGATGAATAAAAGATTTCTTACTAAAATGGATATTATACTTTGAAATGGTAAAAAATAAATGAATAAAACAATTTTTATCCACAATGTTATAGTTTGAGATAATGATAAAAGTTCCATTGTATCAAACATTCAAATAAAAATCAAAGTTAAGCTCTTATTAGATGAATAAAATATTTCTTACTAAAATAGAGATTATACTTTGAAATGGTAAAAAATAAATGAATAAAACCATTTTTATTCACAATATTATAGTTTGAAATAGTGAAAAACAAAAAAATCATTTAATTATATTATATGAAATGTATCAAACCAATGAACTAAATTAAAATAATTAAACTTGAATTTTTATGATTATTTAGTAAGCAAAATTTATGACCTACTATGTTATAGGACAATTGCATTCATTAAAGAGAGGCTACCCATTCATCTTGGGGTTTAATTCATATTAAAGTATGAATGTATTCCCGGTTTATGTTCTTCCTTCCATATTTTCATGTTACTTATTAACGGTGATGTCTTCCATGTCAATTGAGGTTTAATTCATATTAAAGCTTGGAATGTATTAAATGTTTATGACCTTCCTTCCAATGCTATGTTTTAACGGTCCGCAAATGTTATGTTTTAATTTCAATATTATATTTTAATGTTATATTGGCCTAAAACTTTACTTAATTAAAAAAAATCACAAAATACTGTTGTAGTTTGCTAGAAAACCCAATACATCACAGGATGAGGCTAGAAAACCCAAATACTATACACAGATATTTTACTAAACCTTAATTATTTAATTTTAAAATAAAATACAAATTACCATTGATAATTTGTACTAAAAACTAGATATTTAATTTAAAATAAAATACAAAATACTGTTGATGTATATGTAACTTCGGAATGTATTCTTCTATGTATCTTATGTATTGTAACCCGATGTTTATTCTGGGATGTTTCTATTATGTATTTGAGTCATGTGGTCATGCCCCGATGTTCCGATCGGGAGGATTAATAATGTAAACAAGTCATATCAAGTCATTAGGTAAGTCCCCACAGTTTAGGGGCACTTGGGTTATTATACACTAATTAAGGTGTAGGCTCAAGTAATTATTTATAAGTTAAGCCTACATGGTTGAGTGCACTTCAAGTCAACGGAAGAATATAAATAGAGAGTGAGGGTCTCTCTATTTATCACTTGTGACTTGTATCTCTTGCTCTCTCATGTGTGGCGCACTTTTGGAGAAGGAAATTCTTGGGCTTGACAGAAGACAGAAGGCTGCTGTTGTGTTGGGAGGTCATCTTACTATTTTTGGGTTCACATCTTGTGGTGATACTATCTTAGAGGAAGTTGAGGGGTTTTCTCCATTTATGGTTTCCCCTCCTAAAATCTTTGTGTCTCTTGTCTCTTGTGATTGTTGTGCTTGTTATTCTCTCAGTGAAAAGATCTTATCATAATGCTAGCTTAAATGTTGAAAAACTAACATGGTATCAGAGCTAACCTGAGAAGAAGACATTGTGAAGCTACAATAACTAGGGCTTCCTATTTTGTGGATCTTCCTCCACAGATTTTCGGCAAAAGTATGCTAAGATGACTCTCCATTAAAGGGTGCATCTTTCTGTCGATGCGGAATTCAATTTCAAGCATTTTCAGTTTCGATGTGGAAATTAGGGCTTTCTACAGAAGAGGAATTTTTGAATGAGACCAGCATAGGATTTTTCTCCTCATCAAAACCGAAATTTAGAGATCTGGATCAATAAATTTGGTTGGGTGAAACTACGGGAAAGTCAAACCCTAGTTTGACCCTGAGTTAGGAGAAACCCTAAATACTAAAACTGCTAAGTTTTGGTACAGTCACTATATTCCGAAATTGGAAAATTCTCAGAATTTGAAAATTTCAGGGGCCGAAGATAAAATCCTGGTGAACACTGTGTCCAAATTGCAGCCTCTGATTCGATATATTCTGGGAGATATGATCTCTCCAAGTTAGGGTTCCATCCTCTTCCAGAAATCATCCATAAACAGGACAGCTGGGGAGATCTGCAATATATTAGGCTACAGAGGTCCAAATGGAATTCCTGAAGATGTTCTAGAAAGGGAACGGACTGTACTTTCTGTGGTATGAATTTCAGACTCAGAAGATGAACCAGTGACATGTGGCGTTCCATACAAATTCACTGTTTTGAACAGTCTAGTAACCGGTTACCTTGGGAAAAGGATCATAAATCCCAAATGGTTAAACCAATTCTGATGAAACCTATGGTGTTGGATTAGGGACATGCGAGGTTATGTCAGTGAGAAATTTCAGACATAGAGGATCAGTAATTTCAGAGATATCACAGAAACAGTAATAGGCATTTCTGCAGAAGAAATCAGAAAATTAGGGCTTCCTGTTCCGGGAGTTTCCCTTCACTGTTTTCAGAAAAGGAGTACATTGGACAGCTCCATTTGAAGAGATCTATCTGTTCATCCAATCAGATCTGAAAGATTCCAAGTTTTGAAAATTAGGGTTTCTGTGACAAACCCTAGATCAACGAACTCCGGGACAAGGACGGACACCTCAAATCTGTAAGATCTAATCCTTTGCTATTTCCATTTGAGGTTCTCATTTCAAAGTGATCTATCACATCAGCTTGATGATAAGCTTGGTGAAGTTGAAAACTTCCAAGCATAGAAGTATTTTATCTCTCTGGATTGGACACCTACATGAGTATAGAGGTTTCAGTTTTAGAGAGAGACGAGGCCAAAGAAGACATCATGCTCATGCTGCAGAGGATGATGAAATATCCAGAAAGAGATCCAGATATGAAAGTGAAGATTCTTCAAGTGAGGATGAATATGTTCTAATATCAGCTTTCACATGTAACATTACTCATGGAAGTAATGATTGGCTTATAGACAGTGGGGCTTCCAAACATATGATAGGATTCAAGGAATCCTTTGTAAGACTATCAGAACATGAATCACCTCACAAGGTGAAACTTGTAGATGACTACCAATATCCAATAAAAGGTAGTGAGGAATATTCATACAAGCTAGACTCTGGAATGCAGGTTGCATTCATAGATGGTCAAATCATCATGTGGCCAAAAGGAAAGACTATCGATGATGCGGTAGTGATTGGAGAACAAGAAGGAGGCTTGTATAAATTGAAGGGATATCCAGAACAAGCCTTGATCCATGACACAGTAGAGCCAAATGAGCTTTGACATAGAAGCTTCCACATGTGCATTACAGAGCACTACCTATTGCAAGCAAAGCTGTTGAAGGTCTTCCTGAATCTCAAGCTATTTGAAGGGAAGAACAAAATCAGAATATGACCTAAAGAATCCAGTTGAAGAATGTGAAGATCTAGAATGCAGAGACCATGCAGTCATAAGAGTCTCTCAAATCAAAGAACAAATTGAAGCGTTAAAAGAAAAATTGAAGAATGCAAAAGTGGTGATGGCCACCTTGAATGGCCTCCCAGGATCGTGGAATTCATTCATTCAAGGAATGTGTTCCAGAAGGAAGTGATTACTTTCAGCAAACTTTGGGAAGAAGAAGCTTGAATCATACGAAGAGAAGAGAAGATGGGAGCAATTGAAGATCAAGAAAAGAAGATCCCTCAAGCAATGAGGAATATGAAGAACTCAACTCTTGAAGAACTTCTTATCCACCTCAGCATTTGGATAAGAAACGATGTGACTATGAATGAAGAAGATGATGAAGCTGAAGGCTCAAGAAGGAGTCTACCCTCGAAACAAACAAAGATAAGTATTTAATTGTCATTTCATTATATTATTTGGTTATGCATTTGTTTATATTCAGTTGTTGTATTATGCATGATAGGATGTTTGCATTAATGATAGCATACTACTAATATGCATGTGATGGGTAAGTAGCTCATGGTGCTATACAAATTCTCCATTGCTACTTATCTAGAATGAAACCTCTTTGCTGACATATTGGATTAGTGCACAATCTCAATGTTGTCCTGGTAGAGATGGAAGGCATCTAGAAAGTTTCAGTGAGATATGGATGAATGTTGTATTGGCTAAAGTAGTTGCATGATCATATATTTATGCATAAGAATTTACCAATATGAATTTTCCTTATGAAATGTTTTTAACCATGCAAATGCATTTGACATGTAGGAAAGATCGCATACATAATCGCCTACAAGCAAAGAAGGATGAAGACTTGTTCCGAAGAACAAGTGACGACAGTTCAAAGACAAAGAATAATATGACAAGCTAACAGATGGGTGCAAGATGAACTTTTGAAGAAGTTCAAGATAGAGGATCTTAGTATCCAGTGATCCTAGATGGATACTACTTGTCACTCCAGTACAGAATGTTTCAGTGCATAGAGTACGGAAGACAGAGGGAGTATGATGCTCTGATTCAGAGGGAGTGATTGCAGAAGATCCTGAGGTTCAACATGGTACGACAGGATGGGCATATTACTGATGATTCTAGGCTTTACTGAGAGTAAAGTGGATTCCAACCTTTGATCCAAGGTTGAATGTGGAAGACCAGTGATGCTCCTGTTATGTGTCGATGCACTATTGTTCTAGGTATGGTGGTGTGGCAGAATACAGATGGAATCTTCCTTGGACAAGGGAAGTATGCAGTAGAGATCCTGAAGAGGTTCAGGATGATGGACTGCATGGCCTCACCTATGGCATCGAACCTGAAGCTATTGAGTGATGATTCTTCAGAGACGGTTGATACTACGATGTATCGTCAAATTATTGGGTCCTTGATGTACCTGACACCAGATATTTGCTTTGCTGTGAACACATTGAGACATGTTCACCTGATGGTTGCAAAGCATGTAGGGGTACAATTGATTATGGGCTCAAGTACGATGTGAATCAAAAGATTAACCTGGAGGGTTATGTTGATTCTGATTAGGCAGGCAGTGCCATCGACAGGAAGAGTACTTCAGGATGTTGCTTCAGTATGGGATCGGGCGTGATCTCTTGGTTTAGCAGGAAGCAATCCTGTGTGGCATTGAGTACAGCTGAAGTAGAGTATGTCGCAGCTTGTTCAGCTAGTTGTGAGGCAGCATGGCTGCGGAAGCTGCTGTCTGATATATTTGATCTCCAGTTGGATGCTACTTGTATACATTGTGACAACCAGAGTTGCGTGAAGTTGTCATAGAATCCAGTGTTCCATGATAGGTCGAAGCATATCGAGATCAAATATCACTATATCAGGGATATGGTGCAGAGAGGAGCAGTGAAGCTCCTGTATGTTGCGACGGAGGAATAGATAGCTAATGTATTGACGAAGCCATTGGCTAGGCTGAAGTTTGAGTACTTCAGAGAGAGACTTGGTGTTCTCCAGATCGAGGCTTCCTCCCATAGACAGTGATGTGTCCCAAAGCCATTCTGACAAGGAGGTCAGATGTAAGGGCTGAGCCATTCTGTCATGGTGAGAGGATTCAGTTCCTTCCATGTCAGATATGAGTGCTAAGATTGAGAGCCATTCTGACGAGTAGGTCAGATGTAAGGGCTGTACCACTCTGTTCATGGCTAAAGGATTTAGTTCCTTCCATGTCAGATGTAAGTGCAGAAATCTCTCCTCATTAGAGTTGAGAGTCTTCCATCATTGGGTGGGATTGTGCCATTCTGACGAGTAGGACAGATGTAAGGGCAGAGCCATTCTGTTCATGGCTAAAGGATTTAGTTCCTTCCATGTCAGATATAAGTGCAGAAATCTCTCCTCATTGTGGGTGAGAGTCTTCCATCATTGGATGGGATTGTGCCATTCTGACGAGCAGGTCATATGTAAGGGCAGTGCCATTCTGTTCATGGATAAAGGATTTAGTTCCTTCCATGTCAGATATAAGTGTGAAAATCTCTCCTCATTGTGGGTGAGAGTCTTCCATCATTGGATGGGATTGTGCCATTCTGACGAGCAGATCAAATGTAAGGGCAGAGCCATTCTGTTCATGGCTAAAGGATTTAGTTCCTTCCATGTCAGATGTGAGTGCTAGCCATTCTATCGAGTAGGACAGATGTAAGGGCAACTGCCATTCTCTAGGAGAATGGAGGCGCCTGGTCAGTTACCAGGTAGCTTAGTCGAGGAGGACTGGGGGCCATTCTGATATGATTGTTGGGATGTGTTCCCCTCATGATCAGATATGAGTGCATGCCCTTCCATCATTGTGAGCAAGATGTGTTCCCGCCTGGATGGATGTAAGTGTTGAGCCTTGTCATAGATGATAGTAGGTGTGTCCTATCATGCTGGTGACTGTAGGTGCTGTGCCATGTCACAGATGATAGTAGGTGTGTCCTATCATGCTGGTGACTGTAAGTGCTGTTCCATTTCACAGATGATAGTAGGTGTGTCCTATCATGCTGGTGACTGTAAGTGCAGTTCCTTTTCACAGATGGTAGTAGGTGTGTCCTACCATGCTGGTGATTGTAAGTGCAGAGCCTTTTCACAGATGGTAGTAGGTGTGTCCTACCATGCTGGTGATTGTAAGTGCTGAGCCTTTCCACATATGGTATTAGGTGTGTCCTACCATGCTGGTGGATGTGAGCGCTATGCCTTTCCACAGATGATAGTAGGTGTGTCCTATCATGCTGGTGGTTGTAGGTGCTGAGCCATTTTACAGATGATAATAGGTGTGTCCTATCATGCTGGTGAATGTGAGTGCTGGGCCTTTCTGATGGGATTGTAGTTTACTACATGATCAGATGTGAGTGCTAGGCGTGCCTTTCTGACGAGCAGGTCAGATGTAAGTGCTGGTCAAAGACCTATATGAGAGTAGGCCTACAACTAGCATGAAAAAGGGCTGGCTCTATAGAAATTCCTATGACGAGATAGTATACACATGATGATGACCAGCGGAGATCCAGATCGAGAGATGATCCAGATCCATTTGTGATGACTCCGAGAGATCCAAATCGAGTGATGATCCAGATCCAGCAGTGGTGATCCAGATCGAGTGATGATCTAGATCTAGTCTAGTGATTTTGATCCAGATCGAGTGATGATCTAGATCCAGTGATGCCATTTATGTTGATCCAGATCGAGAGATGATCCAGATGAAGATGACTTGAATACGAAGATGACTTGAAGATGAAGATGACTCGAAGACAAAGATGATCCAGTTGATGCAGAGAAGAAGACCAGTGCTGAAAATTATGTCGAAAGAATACCTTCCTAGTTAAGAGGGAGTGTTGATGTATATGTAACTTCAGAATGTATTCTTCTATGTATCTTATGTATTGTAACCCGATGTTTATTCCGGGATGTTTCTATTATGTATTTGAGTCATGTGGTCATGCCCCGATGTTCCGATCGGGAGGATTAATAATGTAAACAAGTCATATCAAGTCATTAGGTAAGTCCCCACAGTTTAGGGGCACTTGGGTTATTATACACTAATTAAGGTGTAGGCTCGAGTAGTAATTATTAGGTTGAGTGCACTTCAAGTCAACGGAAGAATATAAATAGAGAGTGAGAGTCTCTCTATTTATCACTTGTGACTTGTATCTCTTGCTCTCTCATGTGTGGCGCACTTTTGGAGAAGGAAATTCTTGGGATTGATAGAAGACAGAAGGCTGCTGTTGTGTTGGGAGGTCATCTTACTGTTTTTGGGTTCACATCTTATGGTGATACTATCTTAGAGGAAGTTGAGGGGTTTTCTCCATTTATGGTTTCCCCTCCTAAAATCTTTGTGTCTCTTGTCTCTTGTGATTGCTGTGCTTGTTATTCTCTCAGTGAAAAGATCTTATCATAATGCTAGCTTAAATGTTGAAAAACTAACAAATACCACTGATTTGTACTAAAAACAAGAGAAAAATGATTTCAGAAGAGCAACATAGATTTAACTCAGAAGATGTAGTGGAAAGAGTGATTTTTAGTCAAATTCAGAATAGAAAAACAAATTTGTATTAAGCTGAGAGAAACACAGTGAAAATTGCAGCCAAGACTCCAACTCAGCTTTATCTTGCAATAAATAATACAGACCACAAACATTGCGTGTCATAAATTACAGTTATATATTTTTTAAATTTTCCTTTGGCAATTTATCTTTTTTGAAAACACTCTATTATCAAGCACTGAAAATATGGAAATGATCAAATATTTTACAAGAAATAAAAAATAATTAACATCCTTAAGATTTAAGTCATTTAATGGTGAATTTAATGATAATTGGCAAAACAAAAGTGCTGAAATGAAAGAAGAAAATCTCTTTAAAATTTAAGTTATTTAATTATATACAATAAATCATAATACGGCACCTCAATAGCAGCTGTTTTCCTTTTCAGCTAATCTGACTTCTGAGTTAATGGATAAAACCCTTAAAGTGGTATTGAAGCTTGTGTTAGCTTATACTTCACTTTAACAAATAACAAATTGGTATCTCAAAGAGTAGGTTACTCTGAACCAGAGCATGCAATGGATTTCCCTCAAGAAGTAAACTCTATTACCAGCCAGACCCATCAAGTTCGATGGAACGAACTACACCTATTGGAAAGCGAGGACAACTTATGTTCTTAAAATCCTTAGATGAAAGGTGGTGTCATAGAGAGTGGAACTTCAGGCTCTTATAACCTTATCTTTGAAGAAGAATATCTTCATGTACAGTTTTTATAAAACCATGAAATATTTTCTTAAACTTTTACTTTATTATTTAATTTACAGTTTAAAATACAAAATGCAGTAAAAAGAGAAAATAATGATTTTTTTTAACCACATAATTATTTAATTTTTTGGACGCAAACTGAAGAGTCAAATTTGTAATCAGAAAAAAAAACATAAAAGAAACATCAACATACTAAAAGAATTGAAACTTTGTAGCACCAATGACACCAGTATTTAGCCATTTGCATTCAATTCACGACTGAACAACACTAAGTTTGACAAAATAATTCGACCTGTAAATGTTATTTAGCCATTTGCATTCAATTCTGTTTTTAAGAGTACTAAGTGTGACAAAAAATATTTCAACCTATAAACGTTAATGTTGGGTAGAGACTATAGTTTATTGTAAGAATTACCCACCCGATTAGAAATATAGTAAGGAATTTATAGTCAGAATTTTAGTGAATAAGATAAAATGTTACAATTTTTAGTTGGAGGTTATAGGTTTGACAACGCTACGGAGATAGAAGCTGGACAACTAAAGCATCACTACTTTATGGTAATGTGTACATAAAGAATATTTCTCAAGACTTTATAAGGTATATAAATCACAACAAAATGTTATATCGTGTGAACAAAGATTTATCAAAACTTTATTGATCACATATGTAATCTAAAAAAATTCAAATGCCATTATGCTGATCGAGACGACCGTAGAGGAAGCAGTAAACTATGTAGAAGTATGATGTTGATGTCATCTTCTTCTCGTCTCCTTTCGCAATTGTGATAGATCCAACTGCAAATGCAAACACAGTGCACATGGGAATTAAAATTTACAGAATCGAGAGTAGCTCTAAATTATAGCAGGGTAGGGGAGAGAAAACCATACCACATAGGGCAGAGAGAAAAGAAATGAAAAGATAGGTCACACCCTAACCCTAACCCTATTCATCATGGCCATTCTCCTCGCGTGAAAGAACTGGAGCACACAGGGCAAAGAGTAAAGAAATGAAATTCATAATAGCAATTGAAACTCTAACCGTATTCATAAGAGTGATTCTGCTTGTGAGAAAGAAGTGGAGTTCACAGAGTAGAGAATAAAGAAATGAAATTCATAATAGCAATTCAAACTCTAACCCTATTCACAAGAGTAATTCTTCATATGAACACTTGAATCTGATTTTCTTGAAACGCTTCTTTTTATTCATCGGCAATGTTCTTTTCCTAAAAATATGCAGCAGAGGGAGGTGGTGAAGGGAGGAGGGAGTGGTGCTCCCCTCCCTTGGGTGCCAAAGCACCACCCCTCATCGGCGACACGATTCTTGTGATAATATCCGGCGGAGGGAGGTGGTGAAGGGAGGAGGGAGCGGGGCTCCCCTCCCTTGGGCGCGAAAGCACCACCCCTCATCGGTGGCACAATTCTGAGAATCGTGCCATCGATGAGGGGTGGTGCTTTGGCGCCCAAGGGAGGGGAGCACCGCTCCCTCCTCCCTTCACCCCTCCCTCCGTCGGCTATTATCACAAGGCATTAGGTAGAGTCTCTATTACGAACAGAAAGAGTAACCTGGTTTAAGGTTAAGAGATAGAGAATTGTGCCACCGATGAGGGGTGGTGCTTTGGCGCCCAAGGGAGGGGAGCCCCGCTCCCTCCTCCCTTCACCCCTCCCTCCGCTGGCTATTATCACAAGGCATTAGGTAGAGTCTCTATTACGAACAGAAAGAGTAACCTGGTTTAAGGTTAAGAGATAGAGAAAAGGGCGTAATTACATAGTGTATGTTGAGTCCTTTCTTGATGTCTCAATAAAAGTAGGTTATCATAAAATTTTATTAATAACCCTGATCATAAATTACAATGGCTTACGTGAAGCAATATATGGTTTAGTCTAATAGGCTGGAAGGAATAAGACTTTTTACAAGAAGGACTAAGGTGTATCATCTATAACCATTATGCAATTCATGGTGTTAATACTATACTCACGTATTTACTCGTGGTTGTAAGGCATAATCATAAGTTAACTATGAGCTCATTAACCACTGGATTTATATAGAACCTTAGCTGAAGTCATAGTTATACGAGCACACCAGTGTTACATCATATACTCAATCATATTACGAGTGAAAGAATTATGATTATGTTTACATTATTCAGCTAGACTGATCTCTAGGTTTTAATATGAAAAGTCTAAGAGGAGTTGGTAATGAAGCGATATTACTAACGTTATGCATGTGACAACAATAGAACCAATTCTACTTTCATCGAAGTGTGGACATATTGATTGACTGAAAACGACAAAACCTAAAGTGAATGTAGGAGGAGGGGTATTAGAATAAGAGTGATTCTTGTCTATTCTCGAGATAGGATGGATTACAATTATTGTGATGAACATTTATAGGAAGAAATGCATAATGTGCATGGCGAAAATGGATAATGGTGAAATACTCATCCAATGTCTGAGTGCACATCTATGTATGTTGAATTATTGAGGCCGCTTAACACCACTAGATATGTGGCCCTCCACCTCATCGAAAGAGCCCAGCCTCGTTGGACATTTGAATTGGGATCTTATGAAGAATCCACTTAAGGTTTAGTGTGGCATGTAAGAAACAACATTATTGTAATTTAGTAATAGTTAGTGGATAATCTAATTATGATTTATGTATGTAACATTTAGGAATATGGTTTGTAAAATATAAATATCGAATTTTTTTAATATTATTGTATGAAAATAAAGTAGAAATCACATTT
>LPNX010630463.1:169404-228867 GCA_001517045.1 Pseudotsuga menziesii
TAAAAATCATGGGATAGAGGGCAAGCCTTACTTAAATTAATACTACATGAATTAAAAAAAATACATTTAAAAGAAGAAAAATAAAATTGTAGAAAGAGAAAAAGAAAGGGTCAAAAAATAAGCTGTCACCACATTGATATCTTGAAATTAGAGGTAATTGATATACTTGTTTATGATTTCAAGTTTACAAATAAATACACTCTTCGCTCCAAGACAATATAGATTATCAAGAGGTTGCTCCCAAAAGAAGTTGCAAGATGGGAGTCTACTAAACTAAGTCGTTGATCCAGAAGGAATATGCCATCTGAAATGATGGGCATAGATGTAGACTCAGATGGTGCACCCATCGATAATGGAGAAGAATATGGGTCATCTACATATTCATCCATTCCTTCATTTGCATAAAATGTAGAGTCTTATGGGGTGTCAAAATCCATGGATGAATTTCCTTCTAGTTACCTACCTAAAGACCTAGACCTGCTTCTCCTTATACCACTTGACTCATCCATGCTTTTTTGCTACTGCACTAGACTTTTCTTCTCGGGTTGGGCTTGAGAAACCTTCTTACCTGGTCCTTATGAGGAGATGTTTGTGCTTGGGTCGGCACTATGACCAGTTGTATCTTGCCTATTTGCTCTTACTCTTCTATNATGAATCGTTTGTTGTTTTATGGTATAATATATGATTTCATTATGAATCCCATCATAATTTATTTGATTTTATATAATTAGAGTGGTGAAATTATTTATGAAATAATTTTTTTTGTTTAATATGCAAGTTTAAAAAAATTTGTAATTTATCTCTCGAAGAAAAAAAGTTTTTCCAATTTAGGGGTTGATTTTAAATTTTTGTAAATGAGAGTATGGGATGTTTTGTCCATGACTCTATTTTTTACCCCTAAAAAAAAAACCTGTATACTGGTATCAACACTTTTCTATTTGGGGGGTGTTTTTGGTGTTATTTATGCAAAAATCATGATTTTTATAGCTAGAGTTCTCGTTCTTAGTATAAAGTTCTCATTTCATAGTATAAGTGGTTATCCCCCATCATCCAACATGAGGTACTCAGAAAAGTTGTATAATGTGGAAGGACTCAATCATAATGTGCACAAACCAGTAATTGTACTAGGAATGGACGACATGCAAAATCAAGATAACTGAGGAATGGTTGACTCATGTTTCAACTTCCTTCAAACAAGAGCATAAAGGATAATGGTGACTGAATGTAGGAATCATAAACTCGATATACAAAATTGGGACATCTCTGCAACACAGGAGGCATCGATAGAGGCTCGATAGGGACTGGAAGCTTAACCATTCGGTGGAGATAAACTCAGATAAACGAGTATAGCTCCTAAAGTCAAACTACTAACCCAACCAACAGATGTGATATACAGTGCTCTGTTTGAAGGAAACATGACTCGACTGCTACCAAAGATAACATCTTTTCTTGTCCAGATTTTTGTTTTTTTAATTTTTTAGACTTTTTCAAATATTTGAAAAGCTTGAAAAAGAATAAAATCACTTTATATTTACAGGATAGGAGGAGACGAGTTTCAAGGGACAAACAAACTAGTTCCAAGCAGTGGAACATACCTATGCTCAATGCAAGGACATATGTGTGGGATAGCTACACTCAGGGGAAATTCCCCTCCCAGTAAAAATTGGGAATGAAGCTGCAAAGGATATATAAAATGGCTCTGCGTGGCTAGACATGAGACAAGCTCGGGCTATATGGCTGATACTCAAAGTCAGGGAAGCCGGAATAAGGCTCAATGAGGCAGGAAAAGATCATGATAATGCAATTACAACTTGACATAAGGGATTCCTGGGGAAACAGGCCAGCAAAAATATCAAGAGGAGTATGAGGCTCTTGCAAAATGACATGGCGATACTATACAACAGACTCCCACACCCTAAAGGACAAAATATTGGCATGGGCGCTAAATGAAAATAAGGAGCTAACTAGGGCACCCATGTAAGGTAAAACTCTACCATTCATATCATGTCACTTCTCAAATAGCAAGAAGGTTCTGTGACAAGATAGAATGGGTTCATACCTAAGGTTATAATGAAACGGCCATAAGGTCATGCAAAATGAAAACGGAGGTAAAATCTAACCTATATGCCAGTTTAAATATCATACCTGAGACGACACGAACAGTTCAAAACAACGGTCGAAACGACGCTCAAAACGGTCTCCTACATCATCATATTAGTAAAAAACGGCCCAAAAGGGTCAGAAACGGTTCAAAACTATAGAAAGGGGGTAAAAATTTTCAAAAATTTGAAATTTTTTTTTAAATAGTAAAAAATTCAAAACATTATATGTCATTTGAAATTTTTACCCAATTGAGCTCAGAACTTCAAACGCAAATTCCAGGAGTTTTGTCTGGCGGAATCTGACACCGTTTTTTCCAGGTAACTTCCCATGCCCTGATCTTCAATTTGCATGTAAATTGTTTTAATTTTCATGGTCAAAATCAATTTCTAGGCCATTCTAAGATAGTCGTTTTGACCCACACGGAAATCAGGGATTTTTCCAAATATAGGGCTGGCGATACGTGGAAAAATGGCCCAAAGTTGCGTACATAGGCTGTTGTTTTGCAAACAGTTGCGTATGCGGCCGCATTTATTGTTTTTTAAGACACTTAATGAGAAAAACTTAATTTAAATGTGTAGGATGGTTCTAGAATGGAGGGAGAGAGAACACGGAGATGTAGAAGAAATTGTATGGGGCGATCTAATAGCTCAACAAGCTCTTCGTGCATGTGGGATATACAAGTTTTGGTGTCTTGGGGGCTTAAGGGCCAAACCAAGTCTGTTTAAGATGCTAGTAGACTACTGGGATCCTGACTCAGATTCTTTCCATATCGACAGGATGTCCCTCATTATAGAGGTGGAGGACATATACTTCATCACAGGATTGTCCCGACGGGGGGGAGTGGTGAACCTACATTCTCACGGGCCCGGAGGTGGCCTCACCATTGATGAGTATATTGTTGTATACTGTTATCTGGACATGGAGAAGGTTGGGAGTTAGATCCCAACTAATTCCATACAGGTACTAGGCCTAAAGGCCATTCTACTGACACTCGGCAGGATAGTAGGGCTAGCCTCACTCCACCAAGCCTCGCGACCCTTGATGTTCTATGCAGTGGAGTGCATGAGACCCACAGTTTACAATTGGAGTACTGCGCTATTGAGTAACATGAAGCAACATCTCATCGACTGCAAGATGGGCAAGGTACGAAACTTTGGTTTCAGCAATATATTGAGCACGTTCTTCTTCGAGCGTGTTCTGGGGCTCAGCCCTAGAGTTAACGTTCCTCCTCATGGGGTTTGAGATCCAACCCAATGACGTTGGGAAGATGCGATGCCCAGACTGGGTGGAGGTAGCGTGTCTAACCCCTACCCAGCTGATTTCTTTCCATGGTGGCGGCGGCAGATAGTTGCCATAAATGATTACCCCTATGTGGGGATAGATTTTTGGGGAGATCCTGACATTCCCCTACCACCAGGAGCAGCACACGATGACATTGGTAACGAATCCCAACCCTCTTTTTAAAGTTTTTTGAATTATTTAATTTTTTTGTGTTTTTTGATATATAGAACCAAAAGACATGTTTTTGTGTGATGACACATAGTAACAATCTGTCATATGTATGCAGATGTAGGACCACGGCAGCTTGATGGTTTCCCTCATTATAGAAGAAGGGGATGAGGATATGACATCATGGGTGTGGATGCAGAGCGGACGCTCCAAAGCATCCACACAAACTTTGTGAGGCTGATCCATAGAGTACCCATGGCACAGGTTGAGGACTTGCCTGAGGCCATGCATCGCCAGGTGGTGGGTGTACCACAAGCATGGGTACAGTTGTTTCGACGACTAGCTCGAGCTGTGGTGACTTTCCATGATTAGAACCCCCTCCTCCTCCCCGGGATTAGATACCTAGGAATGACACATTTGTGTACTACCATGTATTATATTTTGGTGGCTCAGAAGCCTCATTTTTGTATTATGACACTTATGTATTATGATGTCACTTTTTGGATGTTTAATGGAAAATTTTTATGATGATCGATTTTATTTATTTACATGTGTAAAAATGTATGTTTGTGATGAGCTTATGGTCTATGAAACAAATTCCAATCTAACACATAGTTAGCATATGAGTCAGCAACTTGATTATAAATTCTTGGAACATGTATGTATGTCATGTTGTCAAATTGCCGTTTTAACAATCTCACACGTAAGAATCTTCGTAATAATGTTGGATCCCTAACATGATACAAGCCATTAAGCTGTGACACTACTAACTGCGAATCAAGACGTAACTCAAGAGAGAGAACACCATGTGCAATGGAATCTCATAGAAGCTCGATAACGGCACCATACTCAGCAACATTGTTCGAAGAGGGCCATAAACATATGCCTCCTAAAGACAATACCTGACCCATAGGAGTATAAATCACCCAAGAAGCAGAGGCTGAGTGTTGAGTGTGGCAGCTGGCACCATTAATGAATCCTATGTAAACGGAATATTCCATCGACATATCCCATAAGAAATGAAAGCTAATCAACAAACCCGATCACCATAAGAAAAATCTAACTATGCAAAAACTATACAATAATATACAACAATCATCCTTGGCTAAAGATCATGCATAGTATTTTTTAAGATAGAGCCCATCTCTAGGCTCCACTAAGGCTATCCCTTCATAATCTACCAGCTCATAGGCACCCTTCTCTAACACACATTTGACCATGTAAGGACCATGCCACATGGGATTAAACTTCCCTGCCCCCAAGGGTTCTTTAGCCTGATCCCACAAAAGGACCAAATCTCCTTCACTAAAATTCCTCGGATGGACAGATTTATCATACTAGACCTTAACGCAATGCTTATTTACTTCTAGATCCACTAAAGCATCTTGGCGCTACTCTAAGTGGACCAAACGTTCCTCCAATGGGGAAGTATCTGGTAAGAGCTCTATGGCTAGCTTCAATGAAGGGATTTTGCATTCAACCAGCAAGACAGACTCCACTCCATGTACAAGCTGATATGGAAAAAAACTGGTGGCAGTCTTAACCACAGTTCTATAAGCCCACAAAGCAGGATATAACATGATATGCCAATTGGTCTTGCTTTGTTCGATGGTTCATTGGAGAATGGACTTAAGTGATTTGTTCACTGCTTCAACTTGTCCATTCACTTGAGGATAATAAGAAGAGGAATGCTCCTGCTTATACCCTAACTTCGAGGGCAACTCTTCCATCATTCGATTATGAAAGTGCCTACCATGGTCAATGACAAGCTCCTTCGAAATACCGAACCAAGTAATGATCTAGTTGAATACAAAGTGCGTGGTTGTCTCACTGTCGAATTTAACTGTGGGCATAGCATCAGCCCATTTCATGAAATAGTCAACAACCACTATAATATGATGATGCCCCCTACCTAAAGCTGGGTTGCAATACATGAATTCAATTCCCCACTTAGTGAAGGGAGCGGTGGTGATAATCAGATGTAACGGGGCAAGATGTGAGTGCATATTATGTGCAAACACCTGGAAAGGGTGGCACTTCTTGACCGCATTGAAACAATCTTTAAAGATCGACGGCCAGAAATAACCCGCTCTCAATATTTTTTGGGCTGTAGAAATCCCAGATAAATGACCACTACACACCCCTCCATGGTAATCATTCAGCACAAGATCAGCCTCCTCATGAGTTAAACAAAGACGTAAAATGGAATCTAACCCACGACGGTATAATGTGTTATCCACTATAAGGTAGTTCTTGGATACGTGATGTAACCGTCGTCATTCATCCCGTGAGAGGTGAGTAGGGACCTTCAATGTTTGTAAATATATGATGATATCCCCATACCATGGATCCAAAGTTAAGATCAGGAAAATGTGCTCATCGACAAACATATCTTCACAAACTTCCTCCTCCTCCTTGCTTGGGAAATCAGATATAAGCTCCGCAAAAATCAACAATTTTTTTGATTTTGCTTAAAAAAAATCGAGATTGAATTCTTGCAAGATGACAATCCACTTATTATACTTTCCCTCGATCATCCTTCTAGTGAGGATGAACTGAAATGGATTGACATGGGCTACCACCAAGGTCTAGCGAAGGAGAAGGTAGTGCCTCAATCTCTGAATCACATGAATGGTAGCTAAGGCAAGTTTCTCCACATGGGAATAATGGATCTCTGCATCTACAAGGTTTCAACTCAAATAATATATGACATGCTCATGGAGATCCTCATCCTCCTGAACCAAAACCATACCAATCGTCTCCATGGATGCGCCCACGTAAATAAAAAAGTCACGGATATATTCGGGTGGACTAATCATGGGGGTTGATGCTAAGGCTCGTTTAAGTGCATCAAAGGACTCTTGGGCTCGCTCATCTTAGCAAAAGGTAGTGTCCTTCTTCAAAATATGCATAAATCCTTTAGTCAAATTGGAAAAGTTAACCACGAATCTCCACAAGAAATTTTCCATGCCTTGCAAACATTGAAGATGTCTAATGTTTCTCAGGGGAGACAATTGAAGTATTTCCTCAACCTCTAAGGGATCAAATCTTATACCCTCCTTGGAGACAATGAATTTTAACAAGTGACCATACATCACGCAAAAGATGCACTTATAAGGATTTAACCTAACCTGGTAGTGGCGACATCTTTCGAATACTAATCTCAAATGGTAGGAATGATGCATTCTTAGATGAGAATGAGTAGCAAGGTCATCCAAAAAGACTTCAATAATCGATTTGAGATCATGGAAGATCAAGGTCATAGCCCGCTGAAATGTGGCTCTAGCATTTTTAAGACAGAAAGGAATCTTTCGATATGCAAAGGTACCCCAAGGAAAAATAAATGTAGTTTTATGTTGGTCCTCGGGTTTGATCTGGATCTGATTGTATTCGAAAAAGTTGTCCATAAAGGAAAATACCTCGCTTCCTGCACACTCATCCAAAATTTGATCAATAAATGGTGTGGGAAAATTATCCTTAGGACAGGCATGATTCAAGTCACAGAAATCAGTGCATATATGAATTGCTCCATGCTTCTTATAAACAGGAACGAGATTTGAAACCCACTCCGTCAAGGGAACAAGATAGATAAAACCAACATTTAACAGTTTTTCTATCTCATCCTTAATCGTGGGTGCTTTTCTAGGATTCACCACACGCATGCGTTGTCAAACAGGCATAGCATTGGGATAAGTTTTAATTTCATGTTCAACAATGCAAGGGTCAATACTTGGCATCTCCTCGTATGACCAAGAAAATATATCATGAAACTATTTGAACAGCTCGGTATACTCTTGAATCTCAGCATGAGAACATTCTACCCCAATATAGACATTCTCAATCTTTCCAGGATCACGAGAGATATTGATAGGGATGGTAGGAGATATATTCACCATGTTTCCATCAACCATTAGACCAGGAGAGCTCAATGGAACCACGAGACTACCAATTCTCTCACTAAGAATATCCCCAAAGTCTTCACACTCCAAACAGTCAAGCTCATGAAGAAAATAAGATCTATGATGTAACTCTTCCCAAGGTGGCTCAACCCCAGACATGGCCTCAATAATAGCTTCATCTGATGAAAAAACACTATCAAGGAAATCATGTGCGTGAGAAGACTCAACTGCCCATGCAGGATGCACATACGGGTCCTCCTCTTCCATCCGCGAAGAAGAAGGACTAGGCTCTGCAACACATTTAAGATTCTCTTGATATGCTATCATTGCTGCATGCAATGACACGTCTGTTTTAATAGGATTATTCGAAGGATTCGGTGAAGGAAGAATCCATGGATCTTCCATATGGGTAGTGCGAAAAGACACCAAATTTAATGAAGATGAATCCCCACCGAAACTAGAACCGATCATAAGAATGGGTGCAGGACAACTAAAGGTTCCAATAAGGGATGGATACATGCCAACACCCACACTCCCAGTTGCCGGCTGAGAATGATCGATAATCAGGATAGAAGCTCCCGATGATTCAGTAACACTGGGATTTTTGAATGATGTTTGATCAATCGTAACAATATTCCCATTAAATGGAAAGCATACAAATCGAAATAGAGAAGAAGCTGCGACTTGCATACTATACATCCAATTCCTACCCAGTAACAGTTTGTAGTCAAGGGATGCATCAACCACCTCGACCTCGATCGTGACGGTCTTCCCTCCCAAACAAACCTTAAGAGAAGGAAGAATTTTGTGTGGCTGAAACGATCTACCATCAAAAGCATTCAACATGGTAGCAGATTTAGACAACTCGGGGGAACCCAAACCCTTCCAACACGACAAAGACATCATGAAAGTAGCAGCACCTTCGTCAATCACAGTGCGCTTGATGGTCATGTTAAGACATTCTACATGAATCAAGAGAGACACATAGTAAGGCAAGAGAGGATGTAGTCCTGTGGTTTCAAATTTGATGACAAAGGAAGAGTTATCATTGTTAACACCAAGAGCAGAAAGCAAATCCTTCCTTTGCAATGGACAACTCTGAAGAACTTCAAGTGCAGACATCGCACAAGGAGTGTCGCCCAAATCCTCAACAACATAATAGTTTTGGGCGGCTCGGGAATTAGGATTGTGTCCCAAATTCTTTAAGACTCCCTTAGGAATGCGAGGTACACTCTTGGGTTTATCCATAGGATTTTCAATATGCAAAGGACTCTCGGTAGGAGGAGGTTCTTTCCCAAGGTCTAGTTGTGACGAACCATAGTCCTTCGCACGAGTCACAACCTTAGAAGCACACATCATGTTGATGCAACCATGACCACTACAAGCTTCTGACAGATCTTGATCTCCACCAGACTGATCATGGGTCCTCGAGTTCATGTTTTTATTATGGGGTAAAGGGTTGGTCAGCACAGTAGGGCCCTATGCTATGAACCTCGAGGCGTCTTCCATACAAGGGCACAAGTGAGTGAGGCGGTCATCCTTACACAATTTGCAAGGAAAATTAACCTTACGTTTAGACTGCTTGTCCCCCTAGCATTGCGAGCGTTCTTGTCATTAAGATTGGCATTTTCATTTCTATTCCCACCCTTACAATTGTTTTTACCCTTTTTCTTATTCCTTCTAGGTTGCTGGTTACCCTTCTGGTTCGACGATTGTAATGAAATCACACTCGTCGCACGGGTGGGTTGAGACGAAGCCGTGGCTTGCCCTGAGGTAGATTGGTTGATAGACAATTGAATCACCTGTTGCACAATCAAATCCACATGTTTGGTACTTGTACAACCAACAATGCCATCAGCATGTGGTCTAGGTTTGACCGTAGGGTTGAAACTAGAACGCGGAGCGTTAGGAATAATTTCATATAATAATCTAGATTGAGCATAAATCAAATCCAATTCTTGTGCCCTAAAAATGGCTTGTTCCTCGTTCTGAACTCCGGATGTAGAAACATCCTTTGCTATATAGGGCAGTAATGATTTAAGGAACCACTCGAGGAGAAAATATGGCGGTATGAAGGCTTTAATCAACCTCTTCTATCTATGCCACTCTTGGATATGGTCCGAGATATGCGTGGATTTATCTTGCCGAAATGTCGACAAGAGTTCAGTACCAACATTGTAATGCACTGGTAGTTGGAAGTGATTAAGAAAAGTCATAGCTAGGTCATCGAACAAAACGAATGCCCCCCTAGGTAACTCTATGTACCATTTCACTGCAGGCCCGGTGAGGGTGCATTGAAACAGCCTTAAATGGATTGAATCATCGTGTAAGGAATTAGAAGAGCACCAAAGGTGAAATGTAGTAACATGTTCACTAGGATCTTCTCCTGGTTTGCCCTCGAATTTGGGAATGTCTGAGGGAATCTTATTAGGGACAGCCGGCCAAGCTGGGTCATGAGAGACCGAATCGTTTGTTAGTCTCGACAAGTCAGGTAAATTTAATATTGCGAGGAAAGGGAGCCTAGGTTGAGCAGGTCGATGCCATGATCCTTGATAGTTTTGGTTCACATAAGACTGATTACTGTAACCACCATGGCCATGGCCATAGTTTCCTCCTCTCATTTGACCCATGTAGGGTGACATGGAAGTACCATAGTGTGGAGTACCTTGACTATGTGGAGCTACAAAGCCATAATTTAGGGAGTAAGCAGGTTGTTGATACCCATACCCATAAGGTGAATAACTCTATCCATACTGCGGTCCATAATATTGTCCATGAGAGGTTCCATAATATGTCCCATGAGAAACTCCATAAGTAGGAATATGGGGACCTCCCTGTGATAGACCATAAGACGTTCCAGAAGTAGGAATATGACCTCCCAAAACAACAGGAGGTACTTGATTTTGAGACATGACTACACGAGTAGTAGCAGTATGAACATGACTAGTAGCAACATTCCGGCCCAAAGGACCATGTGAATGAGGGGGAGGAATAGAGGAAGAAGGGACATGTGAAACTATGTAAGTATTATTCCCTATAGTCAATCATCTTGGTTCTGATATCCGAATAGGACTACTAACACCAGGTCTAGGACGAACGTGTGATGTATCCTCCACCGCTGGGATGGAGGGTGCAATGTGACTCGTGCTCCCAAATCTCTCCACATGGAAAGAAATGGGAATGCCCCCAGGCATAGTGCTAGGTTCAGATTTCGACTCGACATGCTGTGCCAAATCATGTGTAGGGATACCAAACATGCCATAACTAACATAAATAGTACTCGCGGGTTCATGATGAGTCTCATCGCCTGGCATCCAATACTGGAAATCTGTGAATGAAGGATCATACCTAGAGTGTGTAGGTATATCATGTGAAGGATCGTACCTAGAGTGTGTAGGTATATCAGGTGAAGGATCATATATAGAAGTAGGATCTTCTTCCCCAACCTGATGAGGTGGAGAAGACAACTCAAGAATTTCATCTTCATGATATCCCATCGTGTGTGAATCAATGTGAGAAGTAGTCCACTTGGATTGTCTATTTCTCTCTCCCAAAGGAGGAGGAGATGTAGAAGGAAAAAATCCTGCTAAACGACGAGAACGATGAAGTGCCGTACCCGAATCCACAATGACTCAAAAAATGAAAAAGACTCTTCTAATTACGCAAACCCTAAGCAAGCTAGCGTGCACAGAGCATACCCCTATATAATCTAAATCCAATCACAAGAAAAAAAAAGGGTAGGATATGTGAGCTCCCAAATGAAGCAGGTATGTCTCACCTAGGAGAGGCTTGAGACTCCCATACACAACAAGTGGAGGTTCGTAACCAATTATTGTGGCCCTCAGCTTCAACGCATATAGCGACTGTGCTGTCTGACCCCAATCTGGCCAGGACACCTGCAGAATAACCCCTCTAAAGTACCCCCTCGATAACCTAGGTAAGTCCACTAAGGTCACCTCAATATAATCAATGCTCAGGCGGACAATCACAGGCAGAATTGACCGTATGGGCAGGGTAGCAAAGCCCAAAACTCTCGAAAGAGCCCCCAGATACGAATACAATCCTGGAAATATCTCCGGTGCTACTTAGTTATGACTAGGAGTCATCCCAATCAATAACCGCTCACACTGCCTCGTGCTTAACTCCCTTGTAAGAGGAGGATCCTAAGAAACACTAATTATACCAAGGAATTTCACACTCTCACCTGGATAGACACATACATGTTGTTGTTTAGTGGTCTTGGAGAATTTACTCACAATGAACTATTCCAAGACCCTAAAACCTAATCTTGTTGGTGTACCCTATAAAAGAAAATAATGTAATCCATTTTAATTAACCGTTGATTTTACTTGGCTTATTACTCAAAAAGGTAGATGATCGTGCAACCAATGGTGTTATGATGCAACATGAAGTAAAATGAACACATAACAATCAATGCAAATGCATTGTGTTGAATGAAAAATAGGGCATGCTACTATGTGAAATGCAAAATTTTCTTCAAATGACAAATGCAATCATTCCTATATGAAAGCCTGACTAATACTTCTCTAAGCAAACCTAGTGCAAGTACCATGCAAAATGCAAAGTGAAATGATGCATAATGATGCAAAGAAGCAAATATTTTGAATAAAAATGAGATAATAAAGCAAAAGAATGACTCTACCACCCCCAGACTCTCCAAGCACTATAAAAAAACACCCAAGCAAAGCACTAAGGTAAAAGAGACCTAATGCACTAATCCCAAAACAAAAAATAAAAAATGCAATGACAAGAACATTCTTAAAAACAAATTTACCCTAAAAGGCGTCTCTGGTCAGAAACAGAGGTGTATACAGACTCTAGAAGCATCTAAGGAGACTCAGCAATCATCAAAACTCACACAACAACACTCAATATTCCTCAAAAAGGAAAAACTCGGGGCATACATGACTATGTGCAGAAAACCCGCCTATATACGCGGATATCTCAGTCAAATCCGCGTGTACACGCGACTGTGAGGAAAAAAATCGCATATGGGAAGAAAAAGAGATAAAAATGAAGGAAAATAGATAAGCTGAGACAAAATTGAATCCTATCAGACAATACTAGGAAAACATGCCCCCATACCCGACTCAGAAACAAATACATCAGAGCAATTCAAGAACATTGAATGCCGATAAAAACCGCCAAGGAAAAATGACTAGGAACTCCCCAGCGGAGTTGCCAATTCTGTTACGGAGAGAAATTCCTATGGCTTGGGGTACCACAACAGATAGATTAACTCCAGAAATAAATCCTTTCCTATATGCAAGAGAAATCAAACATCTAACAATAAAGGATCTCGATTCATACCTTATTCCGGGCGGTTGATGTAGATTCTTGTTGAGCTTTTCCACTCCCGCTTGTATTGGCAATTTGCTTCCTCAACATTCAGCAAACAAGACAAGCATGCTATATATAATTGTGTTAGATCTACTTTAGCATATATAATCAATAACATATAAGCATTTATAAGCATCCATGGATCAAATACTCATTTAAATACACATTATTGGACATGAAAAGATATTTCTATTGATATAAAGCAGAGATTACAATAGTGACAACCTCTATCGGCACGTCTACGAATCGAAGAAACTAAGTCCCCCACTTGGGCCTCCACCACTTTAATCCTCCATCTATCAATAGCAAGCTCACAAACAAAAGGCGATCTTGGGAAGAACACAAAGTGCTCCAAGGGACAAAGGGATGCAGACTCAAGTATAAGCTCTGGAAACAATGGACTATAGTTCTCTTGCTCTTTAATTCCTCCTCCTTCAATGTATCCAAAGGGTTCCTTATATATCTCTTCAATGGGGTAATGGAAGGTCGAATCCGAGCGATCTCAAGGCATATGGAAGGCCAAGAGATAAGTGATTCAGATCCACATCAAGGAAAACTTCAAAATAATTTGGCCTTTTGCACACATCCCGATGTACGTGGGTTGAAGGGTCAAATTTGCGTATATACGCGAGAAAGGGATTAAAAGTCACATATGGAAATTATTTCATGTTTTTAGGGATGATCTTGGAAACATCAAAGGTACAAAAATGGTCCATGGGGTCTAAAGAGTCTGCAGAGGGACAGGGAAGGCCATAAAGGTGTGANGAAGAATTGAAGAGCAAGGAAATTATAGTTCATTGTTGTTGTAGCTTGCTTATACTTGAGTCTGCATCCATTTGTCCCTTTGGAGCACTTTTTGTTCTTCCCAAGCTTTCCTTTGCTTGTGAGTTTGATATCAAGAGATGGAGGATTGAGGTGGTGGAGGCCCAGGTGGAGGAATCAATTTCTCTAGTTCGCAGACATGCCAACTGAGGTTGTCACTTGTGTAATCTCTGATTTGATTAATAGAAATATATTTTCCTATCCATTTAATGCGCAATTGAATGAATATTGAATCCATGGATATATTTAATTGTTTATACATTGATTAATATATATGCTAGATTAGATATAACACCATATTATATAGCATGCTTGTCTTGTTTACTATTGTTGAGAGTGAATTGCTAAAGCAAGTGGGATTGGAAAAATCTCAAAGGGGATCTACTTCAACCATCCAAAATAAGGTACAACCTATGATCCTTTAGTGTTAGATGTTTGGTTTCTCTTGCATATAGGAAAGGATTGGTTTCTGCGGTTTATCTGTCTGTTGTGGTACACCCCAAGCCATAGGAAGTTTATCTTCGTAACATACTTATCTGCCTAAGTATCTTCTTTGGTTCCACAAGTGTCTGACTTGGATTTATACAACCATGGCACCAATAAAACCTACCCCATCCCACACAAGGATGGTACCTCTTCTCTGCAATACAGTCCCTCGAGCGTACCCACCCTTTCAGTGCTTTCTAGGGTATGCATTAAAAGGTAGCCAAATTTCTGCAAGCCTTGAATCACCAAAAAATACCCCTCAACCGAGATCAGACAACTCTGTTCTTGAGCCCAACAACTCTTCTAGTGCTTCAATAAAAGTTCTGTTTAAGAGCTTGCACCACCTCTAGGTTCTTACCAAGATGAGGTGCTTCCTTTACGAACACCATAACATATGCAATTCATATGTTAGATTCATTTCTATAGGACGCAATATATAACATATTTTTAAAATCATGGAAGCGTCATATGCTCATGTGTATTTACAGAAAATAAACATCAATCAAAAGTTTGATAAGTAAACCAAATACTTATCTGTATAGCATCTCTTCAACTGGGATCCTTTCAGCCCCGTTTCAGAGCCTAACACCTTCCTCGGTGCTAAATAACATCTCTAGCTTAAGGTCCCAGCACCTCCTCCAAGTTCTTACGAATGCTCAGGCGCTTCCTTTCCAGACATCATAATACCTAGGGGTTATTCTCTTCACAGATCCCCCACTCTTGTGACAGTCCCCTTACGACGTGAATGTGTGTGGAAAGAATTCTAACCGGATGTCTTACACCTTGGGCATCCCCAGTGATGCATACCAGTGCCTAGCTGGAAGGGGGGATGAAGTGATGTACCCAAGTACATCCTTCCAGAGGAGACATGTTCTCCCTGTACATGTTTTCATCATCTCACCTGCATTACATATAGACATGCAGTTTACATCAGATGGCAGTATAAAATTCCAATCATAGGTTTCCAAACCTATTCCAAAAGAATCCCTTCGAGAAGCTATGTACACCCCGTACATCCCTCCGAAGAACCATGTACATCTGGTACATACTTTCATCATCTCATTTGCATTACATACAAGCATTCAGTTTACATGAGATGTCATCATAAAAATAATTGCAATTATAGGTTTTCAAAACTATTTAATACACATCCCTTTGAGATGCTATGTACATCCAATACATCCTTCTGGGGAACCACGTACACCCAGTACATCCTTCCAAGGAGCTTTGTATCCCATACACATCCTTCCGAGGAGATTTGTATCCCATACACATCCTTCTGAGAAGCTATGTACTCTAGGGGCATACTTTCATCATCTCACCTACATTACATACAAGCATGCAGTTCACATGAGATGACATCATAAAATTTTAAGCATAAATTTTCAAATCTACTTCATATATTCATGATTTCTCAAATATCAAATAATCAATAACATTGGTAGTCAAATAGGAATATGAGTTTGCAGTTCTGCTTCCTGCAGAAAATCAGATATTTGGCAATCATGAGGTCATCCTCATATTGTTTAGCTTTTTCAAGTGGGGTCACTTGTCCCCTACTTACACATGTTGTCCCAAACCTAGACATCTGCATACAACATGTCATCCTGACACAATTTTAAATCATCCAAACAATTATAGTTATTAAATAGGAAACTTCAGACATCAAACCATGCAAGACAAGTATATCCATGGTTAGCATAATTCAAAACCGTCACAGGAGATTACAGTCTCCTACAGTCAACAGAAAAACTTGCAATCTGAATTTTCAAAACCTGTTCTCAGTCATGAAACCCTTCTCATAGCATATGGTAGCTTCTTGCCCTGGATTTCATTAGCACAACCATACTGCTCTGCTTAAGTCATTCTACCTGAGTCTTCCGGAAGTCCTCATATGTATTCCCATACACACAAGGACCATTCCCTCATGGACTACAAGCTCACATGCAGGCCTCGTCATCCTATATATAGGATCTACTTACCTCCAGAATATCCTTCAATGAACTTTCTGCAATACCCTGAAAGTCCCACAAAATATAACACATTTGTTAGCTTTCTTGAAGTAAGACAACTCCACATGGCCTTAGTCTTCTGGGGTCTCCAGATATTCCTCTATCTGAGATAATGTGACCCAAGTAATGAATTCTATCTTCATAGAAGTCATATTTGCTCGAACTTTTATACAACTTATGCTTCTGAAACATTATTCATGAGGCATCATAAGATCCATAGATTGCTCTGAAGGTTGTCCTATGAACATTTTCATCCTTGACTCTTACCTGATGGTATCCTGACCCTAAGTTAAGCTTGGAAAATACCTTTGATCCTCACACTTGATCAAAGAGGTTATCTATCCTAAGCAAAGGACACCTGTTCTTCACAGGGACTACCTTGTTCCACTGTCTAAACCCATACATAATCAGAGTGTATCATCTTTCTTCTTCTAGCCAAACTGGTGCTCCCTACTGGGACATACTTGGCCTGACATACTTCTTTTTCCACAATTCTTGTAGCTACATCAACCGCTCTAGAAATCCTGGGTCCTTGTCCTACATGATATCCCTCCAACCTAGGAGTATCATTAACTTCTGCCTCCAAAACACGAGTTGCATACACTCTACAACTTTTCCCACATAACTTCTTCAGTTGCATTGCTGAAATCTGCCTACTAGAGATCACTTCTGGAATTCCTTTCACAACCTTAGGTTGCTTCTTCATCCAAGAACTTCAAAGGCCTTGTTGTAACACCCAACCCTTTCCTATGTGATTTCAACAATTCATTCAATAAGGACATCATAGAACTCAAGGTGGCAGAACATTCATATCTGTACAGGTGACTAACCTATCCATGAAAAATGGATACTTTGTCAGCATCCTACTGAACTTCTCTTTAACTTCTTCAAATCAATACCTCAACAAAACAATTTTCCCAGCAATCCTCACTAAGAAATATACTGAATTCCTTTGTTTCGGCGAATTCACCAACATTTTTCCGACATGTCGGCTCTGTTTTCCCTTTACAGTCGTTGTTGTGTCGGAAGAAAACTTGACTTTCACTCGCTGTGGGCCTTCTGTTGTAGCGAAAAACATTTCAACTTATGTCCGCTGCATTGGAAACATTTACGATTTCCATTTGCTGCATCATGTCAGAACAATCTCTGGTTTCCATCCGCCGTGAGGGCTCCTTTTCAGCGATCCTTTTTCCCTTTCTCATCCATAGTCATCGGCACCACTTCGGGGTTCTTCATCCACCGTAGCAGAAACTTCCCCAAGTTTCTTCCACCGGCCCCTTTCCGTTGCGTCGAAAAAGTTTTTGTCTTCCTCCCGCTCCCATGCATCGGCTCCCTCTCTGTCTTTTGCCCGACACTCGTTGACTCGACCCATCCAATGCTCATCGGCATAAGCTTGGACTTCCAACCACCATTGCCGCTCCATCATCCTCTTCTCGCCGCCGCACATCGGAGAAATTACACACTTCCTTTCGCCTAGGCCTTTCCCCATTGCGGCTCCAAATGCAACTTCCATCTGCCATTGCAGAAATTTTTTCAACTTTCTCCTGATACACTGGTGATATTTTCCTTTTCTTGCCGACGCAAAATATTTCTAGCACTTAGAAAAAAATTTGATTTTTCTTCTTCTTCTTCGCATCGACAAAAATTTCAATTTCTACCTTCCACTCGCTGGGTCGATTCCCTTTTACCCCACCGATATGCACTGGTTCCATCCTTCTTTTTCTACCGCTGCTACACATCGGCTTGACTCTCATAATTTTATCCACCATTGCAGATCCAGTCACAACGTCCACCCACTGTTGCGGTTCTATCTTGGTCTTTCATCTGTCGACGTCGGATCGAAAATAATTTCAACCTTCATCCGTCGTCGTTACGGCTCGAACCTGCCAACCCAGCTGACATATCAGCTCCAGTCTTCATTTTCCTACTGACGTATCGGCTCTCTTTTAGAAACCCAGCCGCCACTACAGCTCTTTCTTCATTTGTCCGTTGCCTACAAGCCAAAACTTAAATTAATTTTTCAAAAGTGTTTTCCTTCTTTTCACTTTCTTCGTCTTCTTCTTCAATGGCGAAAATCTTGACTTCTTCCCGCCCTTGCAGCTCAAGTCCCACCTTTCTTCCACTGCTACTTTGGAATAATTCAGAACTACCTTCCGACAGTGATCTGTCCAAAGCTACCGCCGCATCAGAGAAAATCCATACTTTCTCCCAACGAAAACCTTGCCGAATTGCCCGCCATTACAGAAGCACTGAGACCATCAGTTCGTCTCTTGGGAATTCAGCCGTCGTCGCAGCTCCCTTCAATAAACACAGCCGCCACTGCGGCTCGCTTCTTGGAACCCAGCCGATATTGCGGCTCGAAAACCAACTTCCTCCCGTCGCGTCAGCTCCACTTTGGTGATCTTAGCTGCCATAGGAGAATATTCAACACTTAGAAAAAATTTAGAAATTTTTCTGTCTATCTTCTTTTTCCTTATACTGAGCACAGAGGTTGATCATGCCTCTTTCATCTGTTCATATTGGCCCATTGAGGCCCAATGCTACAACCTTAGGCTCTGATACCACATTGTACCGTCCATGCCCCTCTTACCAACGAAGGATAGGACGCGATCAACGCACTAAATGTTGTTAAATGGGAAAAGTAGCCCCACAAACATAATATAAAAATGCTTTGAAATAAAACATACACATATACATAATGCAATATACAACGGAGGCAATTACATTCATCCAATACATTCAACATGTTCATAACAATTCATAAAAAAATACCATTGCAGATAGATATAAAATAGACAAGAGAATACTTATCTTGAAATGATCTTGTCCTGCAACTAGCTATGTCATTGCAACGTTCCACCCAACCATAGGCCAGTGTGCTCATCAATCTCTTAGCAACACTGCCACCCTCGAGCTGGGCATGATTCCACAAGGATCTAGGGAACAACACAAACAAGCTCACATATATCCCAATTAATACATCCACGGTCAAGGCAACACACATGTTGGGTTTTACAGACTACCAAGGCAACAAGCCAATAACATGCGGTTCCTTGAACTTACTCAGCTGTTACAGATATCAATATCCGCGTATATACGTGAGAATGGGATTAAAAGTCACGTACAACAATAAACATGTGTTTTTAGGGATGAAATTGGAAACATCAAAGTATAATATTGGTCCATGGGGTCCAAAGAGTCTGCAGAGGGATAGGGAAGGCCATAAATGTGTGATAAATCATGTGTGGTAAAATCAGCTACAACATTAGCCAAACAAACAAACAATCACAATAACACACATCCAATCATTTAACAACTGGATCCTTTGACTTACCCCGGTAAGCAACATTCACACCCAACCACTATCATACTCACTAATAGATGAGTTGCTTGGACTTACTCAGCCAAGAACACATAGTCTAAGGTACAACAAAACTCAACCAATTAGCAAACACAGTCTAATGTACAACAGAATTTGTCCAAGCCCTCATAGTGGGTTTATCAGGCTGAAATTCAGCTAACAAGCAATACATTGTTGGGTTTATTAGGCTAAATAGCCAAGCCAACACTCACATAAAGGATCAACCAAGCAACAGAAGGCCAAACACGACAAGACACAACCAAGCCAACATATGGGTTTATCAGGCTATTAGCCAAGCCATCCTTCCGGTTGGGTTTGTCAGGCTTCTAAGGTAGTGGACAGGAAGAACTACTAAGCTGGTAAGCTAATCCACAGAGCTAAGGACACCTGCACAAGACCTATCTAGCCTAGAAACCCCATGGTCTACACACCCAACACAAGCAAGTGTCCCCTTCTCTGCTTTACAGTCCCTCGGGCTACCCCTTCCCTTCCAGTGCTCTTTAGGATGTGCAGAGCAGTTTCACCAACCACTCTTATCTTATTGTGATGTTCCACCCCAGGTTTATCAAGCACATTCTACGTCTCTTCCACTCCTAGTATTGTACATAGTTCAGGAAAAAACAACAAAATATGCACAACAAGACACATAGATATGGGTTGAGGAAAGTAGGCTGGGAAACAAGACGAATTACCAAGATGGTTGCAGATAGACCCCTAACAGCAATTCGATTCCATGGAAGTTTTGGCCCTACCGTGGCCAAAAGAGACTCAGCACAACCAAGAAAACGTGGCTCTATTCTCCCACTCACTTTGGAAACATGAACCAACGATGTCCCACTGCAAAACACATAAACACCCCCCAATAGATATCCCAACCGCTAGATAATCACAAGACACTTCCCGTGCTAGGGAAAACAACAGAAACACCGCCTGGGGAAAACAACATAGAAACCTCCCAACAGAGGTCTTGACCACTGAATACCTTTCAACCCACTTCTTGGGCATGGGAATAACACGGGAACTGCAAATCACGAATGGGAAACACCACGCAGCTCCAAGGACGCAAGGAAGAGAAGTGCATGGATTCCTCCAAGCATCACACGCACACAACAACAAAACATGAGATGGGAAAAACCGAGCCCGCGAGTTGCCCCTGCCTGAGGAGAAAACCAGCTGCATGAGGAAGAGACTGCCTCCTCTCTACATGAGGAATATCAATCGCCTCCATCCCGTGAAGGAAAAAATGGTTGAAACCCCCTCTTGGGCATGTGTGTGGTTAAAAGCTGACATCCTACCAGATCTGACGCATGCATACGTTTCCCCAAGGCAATAACTTCCCAACTAACTCCCTTAGATGACTGGGCATAAAAGATAAAATGGGTATTTAACCATTTCATGGGTTTTCCCCTTTTGACAAGACTTTTCCCCCATAGGCTCAAGGGTTTAAATAAACCCCCCTCCCTATTCCTTGTGAAACCATGCCCCCATCTCTTTAGCGTTGCGGCGCATAGCTAGTCGTGGTATTTTATTAATGTAGCATTTTACATGGTGTCTCAAACACATTGTGCCTGGTTAGCACATAAACCATTGGCATTTATTTTAATCGCCGGTACATAGGACACTAAATTCATGGTGGGGTCTTTTCCTTGAGCTCCACACCATGATTTAATACAATATTTACATCATATGCAATTTAATACCATGGGGTCAAAACCGAGGTGTTACAAACACTAAGGAAAATGGTTGTAGTCTCTCTTCTTTATCTTAATGCAATGATGATTTCTTTCCCATAAAATGTATTGTGTTATGATCTCATTTTATTATTGGATTCCTTAGTCACTGATATAGAATTGTAGATCATTTTCTGGTACTTTTGATCTTTCTTGTTGTTTGATGTGTTTATTATAGGTACATCGGTGGAGATCTAGCACCATAGAAAGCCGATACATCACATTGTAGAACATATCAAAGACTCATTCCAGATATCTACAAACTCTAGGGGAAGTGCTTATCCTTGTTATCATTCATTTGTTCTAGACATGTACCATTCAGATCTAGGGAAATAACTCCTATCCACAGGAGGTGAGAATTTCCAGCAACAAGGAGACTCTCTCAATGGGTAAGATACATATGCCTTTCATTTCCACCTTTATTGCAAATATCCCACAATTGGATCTACCACAAGGTTTTGAACAATATACACCCATCTATCTCTACAACCGTATATACAATATTATCTCAAAGGTCATTGCAAGGCATCCCATATATCCTTTCAACTATTTGGTTTTTGGGATCAAAGAAACATACCTAATGCGATTGGCCTTTCTTAGGAAGCCATTCACTTGTTCAAGTGCAAGTCTTATCCCTCACTCATGCTAAATCTAAAAGGGTAAATTGGCTCTTTCTTTGTCTTATCCTCACTCAAGTAGGCTTCCCTCACCTATTCATTAATTGGATCAAAGATTGTTACCAAAGTTTCTCATATGCGACCCTCATAAATGACTCAACTTCCTCATTATTTCATCCCTCCATAGGTCTTCGCCAAGATTGTTCTCTTTCACACCTGCATTTCCTCATTATTGTAGATGCTCTCAATTGTCATATATATCATGACGAAATATCTCTAGGAACCCTCTTTGGGGTAAATATCGCGGCCTCCTTGTCTCTTTTGCACGTCCACTTCATCAATGACATATTAATTTTTGGGAATGCATCTCTAGTAGAATCAAAGTGTATCAAAAGGATCCTAAAAATATTCACTTCCTCTAATAGTATGAAAATAAATCTTCAAAAATCCACCATACATTTATTCAACATTCTTGTGGATCTCAAGCATTTAACACATAAATTCCTTCCCTTCACTAAACCCTCCTCCATTGATTGTTTCAAATATCTAGGTTTACTTCTCAAAGTAAATGACTACATGTTTATTGATTGGAAATGTCTCATTGAGAAGATGAAAAAGAATATAAGATCTTTGTCCCACAGATGGATTTCCGTAGCAGGTAGAGTAACCCTAATTAAGAGCATCCTTGAGGCAATACCGATTTTTTGGATGGCCCTCACATACATTCCAAAAGATACTTTAAATGCTATCAAAAGATTTCTAGAGCATATCTTCAGTCTAGGAAAAAATAGAAGAAAATCTTACCCCTATGCAAATGGGAAACCTTATACTCTCCAAAGTCCAATGGAGGTTGGGGATTTAGAAATATACATCGATTCTCGAAATACCTAGCTACTAAGATCTTATGGCAAATAATTACATAAAATGGACTCTGGCATATCATAATGGAATAGAAATATATTACACCAAGAACACTAATTTCATTGATCAAATCTAGGCCACATGATTAAGGAGGCTCACTATTCTGGAGGGTTATTCCAAAAAGATTCCCTGTAGTTAATCAACATATTGCATGGAACCTGTGTAATGTAAAGAATATATTGGTTTCCTCTAACCACATATTGAGCATTTGTCAGGAAGACTTCCTTCCCTAAGAAATGGCCTTATTAAACAACATTGGCCATAGATATCTTGTAGATATTTTCCAATCTAAGATCTGAGATTATTGGAATGGAGGATGGAAATAGTAAAACAACTACACCTATGACAAGCACACATTATGCAATGGGACAAGTACATCTCAAGCATGAATTGAGTATATATCATCCTTTCTGATCAACCCGCCAAATTGATCTGGTTACAAAATCAAGAATATGGGAATTATATGGTCAATTTAGTTTGCAAGGTGCTACAAGATCCAACATCTCATGTCAAGGGTTGTCCATGGGGGATTTCAATATGGAAACTAGAATCCCCACCAAAGTCTAAATATTTTTGTTGGTTAGCGCTCAAGAATAAAATTCTTATATGGGACAACCTACAAAAGAAGGGTAGTATAGGACCTAGCATATGCAGGCTTTATGCAAAGTACAAGCTAAAACAGTTAATCATGTTATAGTACATTGTCACTTCACCAAAAAGGTATGGAGCTCGTCACGCTCGATTGGAGCATGTCCATAGTGAGAAGGGATGTCCTTCTAGCAGCATGGGAAATTTAATTTTCAAAGCTAAAATAAGTACATCTTCCGACTTTTCCATTACATATATGCTAGAGTATTTGGATTACAAGGATTTAAGCGATACTCTCTCATGTAATCCCCCATCCTATCAACGTAGTTTATTGTTTTAAATACTCATCTCCCAACGATAATAACTCTTTGATCCAACAAGCTCCTCGGGTGATCAAAAGCTATTTTTTTATCGGTCCTTACCACATGGTTCCTATGATGGTGCATCCCGAGGGAATCCGGAAAGAAGTGAAGTTGGGGTTTATATCAATTACAATGGACAATTTATGTCTTTCAAAAGAGTCTCGAGTCACAATACAAACAATTTCATTGAACTACTTAGTGTTGTCATGGCCCTCCCTTTGGCTCTAGAGAACAATATATCCAATATCCATATTTTCTCGGACTCACAATTGGTGGTGAGTTGGTTGAATGAAACAACTATGTTTACAAATATAGGCATACATCATATGCTCAAAAAGGTTTTACAACTAGAACATCAATTCTCCTCATGTACATCTGAACATATTTACAAAGAAAATAACAAGAGGGAAAATACTTTAGCAAAGACAACATGTAATCTCAATGGAGGACATATACAAGTTCTACAAGAGGAGCAACTCAGCCAACCTCTACAAAGGATTTATACAATAGGTAATATATACAAAGGATTTCTTCTAAAGGTAATATGTGATATGTGTATGGTTGAGCTTATCTCCCATAAATACGTATAAAAGCATTTTCAAAGGGTTGAGTCATTTTCCTCATAATCATCCATTGTGATGTGTTGGTTGAGACTATAATTCCCTTTAATTGTGTTTTATATACCATATAGTGAATGGTTGAGCATGACTCTCTCCATTAAATTTTGGTTAACAACACTTTTCTGGGTTAAGATATACTCTCCCTTTTCTAGATATTTGAGTTTTTTTTCTTCTGTTCAATACTTGCTTAAACCTCTTCAATTATACTAATGGTAAATTATCCAAATTTTATTAAATAAAATTACCAACTTTTTTTCATAAAATATATTTTGAACTCGAAACTTAGAAATGAAAAAACCAGCTTGCATGGGTGTAGACTGACTCACAAGTGTCGTGTAAATGAAGGAATGTTGTAAAGGAGGTCTCAAGTTCAAATCTGACCTCGACTTATCCATGCCCCATGCTTGTGGGCTGTATATACGTACCTGGGTTATAGTGGCAGCCGACAAGAATAAACCCCGTGTCACACGAGTACCAAAACCACCCAATTACCGATTCCCTGGTATAAAAAAAAAAAAAAAAAACCAATTATATAAAGATTTCTTTAATATAATTTTCAAAATTAAGAAAAAATAACCGATACGTGCTCTTTCGCCTCGCCTCCAAGTCATTGAGGTCTTTACGATGATTTGATGTCTTCCTTATGCTCTAAATCATTATGTTTGTACGCTTTATTTTATTTTATTTGAGTAATAGATGCAAACCTTATCATTTTACTCTTCATATTCCACATTAAAAAAAACAACATGAGAATATATATGTTTTGTTATAAAGTTTCAATTATTTTAATAACTTTCAATCTACTTACTTTATAAATTTTTAATTAAATTCATTTTTAAAGTCGTTAGAGTTCGTTTACAATGGATTCAGGAGGGAATAAAAAGACCGAGTTTTTCTTCCACTCAATCAAAACGAAAAACCACTTTAAGCAAGTGGGGTCCGGTTGTTAAAATTTTATATAAACCTTTTTTTTCTTTTTTTCCCCTTAAAAAAAATGCATTTCATTAATATTTTAACAAAAACACTTTGTACAGACTATTCATAGCCATATCTTCATATTTGTCTTTTAAATGACAAATTATTATATATCTTGCATATATCTTCTATCATACAAACCAAATAACAAGTAGGTCCTCATATTCTCCATAGGTTGGATCATTATTTGTCCATGATGAAAGAGCATCCTGAAGTTGATGGTCATTCCAATTAAAATTCACACCTTTGATTCTGGAGATATGGGTCCAAATGTTATTCATATATGGACACTAAAGAAATAAATGGTTGATTAGTTCATTGTTATTCCTACACAATGGGCACTAGCTAGGCCCTATCCACCAGCGTTGTATCATACTCTCCCAAACTGGCACATCTATGTGTAAAACCAACCATGAAAAAGCTTAATTTTTAATGGACATTGATAATTCCATAAAAAAATGTTCCACCATTGCAGCCGTAGTTGTTCTTCATCTGCTTGAATAACATGGTAACCCAAATTTGGAGTATAAATGTCCACTTCTGCATTTTTGGACCAAACAAGCGTATATTCATTTTTTTTACTAGAGAATATGAGAATCCTTTATATCTTTGATAAACAAATCCTAGGTCTAATTGTCCTCATTCTCAGTCCCAAGTCCATGGCACTCAACCAAATATGACTGGAATATTTAAGATTTATGCCCATGCCAATATGACTCAAGAAAGGTAGATCCCTATTATGAATATAAACATGAATATGATCAAGAAAAATGAATACCTCAGAGCAACATAACCATGGGTCTTGTACAAGACAAACCTTTCTATCGTTGTTGACCTTCCATCGGATTCCCGATCTAATGACTTCAAATAATCTTATATAAGCCCTCCATATTCATTATTCAAACAAACCTCACCCTCTTATAACTCTTCTCCATCCTCAATCATAAGCAAGAGGAAGCAAGAGGATGTACTTATTGATCACCACTTTATCCCATAGACCCTCCCTCTTAATAATCTTCCATAAAACTTTAGCTATCAATGCTTTTGCAAAACACCACCCAAATATTTAGGTAAAGCAAGTTTCTCCCATGCAACCCAAGGATTTATGATAATAACCCCTTATTAAAGCATGAAATCATAACAATTCTTTAAATATCGATACTAGCCAAAAATGTTGTAACTTTCAAGTCGTGCCAAGTTTTCCTCACCCTAAAATGTGGCTAATAGAACCTTATAGTTTATTGATCATATTATGAAGCTTGATATTAGTTTTACATATTAACGTATATGCTCATAAATCCATGTATTGGCATTTTCTAATTAGACAATAATATCATGATGTTTCTTGTTAATATAGTGTAAGAAAGTAACTTCATTATTGATTAGAAAATGATTTTTTCGAAATCATAAATTTTTTATATACATAAACCAATTATAAAAATGAAAATATAGTGTCAATATCTTCCCTATAGGTATAGGTATAGGTATATGTATAATTACAAAGTGAAGGATTTATTAAATAGGTATAGGTATAGGTATATGTATAATTACAAAGTGAAGGATTTATTAAATAACAATAGTAGAGGTAGATATTCAATATAAAGTGGATGAGATCCATTATGTGGTTATTATTAAATAAACAATATTAAATACTTATGTGAAATAAATGCAATGATACATTTATTCTATCATAATTATGTGATGTGCTTTTTTTATTTATAATAATTAACATAGTGGACTTGGTCTACTTTATATTGAATGACCACTTTAACTATATTATTATTATTTAGTGCATTCTTGGACTTGACTTACTTTATATTGAATGATCACTTTAACTATAATTTTTATTATTTAGTGGATTTTTGATATAAACTTATCAAGGAATGAACACATTTTTTGAATAATTGTGTTCTATTCACCAAATAGTAAAACAAAAATGAAATTATATAAACATTATCCAGTTGTAGCGGATTTCAGTTATATATTGACTTTTTAGGGATTCTTATTATTCTTTTTAGCAATAAGTTAAGTCTCCAAATTACAGTAGAGTGCAAATATAGTTAACACGGGTATCTTTGATCAATGTTGGTTCTCAGCTCAATTTTTGGGATTTATAGGAGCGGATGCTCAGAAATGTACATTTCGGGTACAATCCTTAAAAATGATCATATTAAAATTCATAATCATAAAGATAATTTAGTCTAGTTAAATGCTCCATCATGGACTTATACGTCCAAAGCAAGTTTTCTGATTTTATGCTCATATGGGAGTTTGATTTTCAATGGTGGTGGAAAGTAATATGGCATTTAAATTGTCCTCCTAAAACCAAATTGATCATGTGGCGCTTAGTTAACAATAGAGATTTAACTATTCGATTCACCTTAAGGGCGAGGTAGTTGGGAGGAGACACCCAAAAACCAAGTAGTTGAAAGTTGGTGTGACCCAGGTTGGGTGCAATCCCCAAGTGATTTTGAAGGCTTATATTCCCATGGGTCATGGTTTCTTAGACCAATTCCACTCCTGCAAGTCAGGGAGATTCTAGCAAACAAAAAAAACAATGGAGCTTTTGTTGACTTTTAAGATATCAATATAATTTTCAGCTCTAACTTTAACTATAGGATATACAAGTAAGGATCATTGAAAGATAACCATGCACAAAAACATACAAAGGGACACAAAGATTTACCCTAGGAAACCAAAAGGGAGAAAACCTAGCAACCTTTTCTTATTCATAGATTTCAGTTCATGATATAATATACATATAGATACAAGAGAGTCATATAGACAAACTCTAGATGAACCTAGAGCCAAAAGAAGAAAAATCCCAAACAATAGTGAACCCATAAATAGTCTCTACAACCTAAGAATAGTCTTAACCTGTCCTCCAAGAGAAGTGTGCACCAGTTGAGAGAGAGAGAGAGATGAACTTGTTGTTGTTGTAATGACATGTGAAAGCACTTTAGTTATATTCTTCTTTCACTAGAAGTTTCCATAATTAGGTCGGCTTGACTTTTATTTATTTATTTATCTTATAGTTTATCTTTTAAGCTAACTTATCTTTTTATCTTCTAGGGTTATTTTACCCATTTCATTGGGGTAATTAAGCTCTTCATTTCTTTTCATATTCTCTAGGACATCTTAAGAATATATTTTGATGCTACATAAACATCAACACTCCCTCTTATCTACGAAGGAATTATTTTTGTTGGAACATATATGGATATCATATGAGCATTACAACTACATTGAACATCGGCATCATCATAAGGAAGATCTCTTCTAGACAAGTACTTCAACATCATCATAAGGAAGGTCTCTTCTGGACAAGTACTTCTTCTAACCAAAACAATTGATCCCACTGGAACCTTATTCTTCATTGGAACCACATCATATTTCCAAAGATGATATATGATATTCCTTGTTAGCTTGGGCATCCTAGATCACATAGGACTACATCCTTATGAAATTTATCAATCGAAAAAAAAGGAAGAAAATAATTTCCAGGAAGACACTTCTTCCAAGCGCTTTATCAATCTCATATCAAAAGGATGCTAACTCCCCGGGAAGACACCTCTTCCAAGCACTTTATTGGATCAAAATCGAGGGAGGTTGTAATACTACGAAGAGTCTTCTTCCGAGAACTTTATCGACTTCAACTCGAAAGGAGACTTCAATCCCCAGGAAGAATCTTCTTCCAAATGATTTATCGGTCTCAAATATGAAAGGAGGTTGTACTCCCTAGGAAGACTCTTCTTCCATTTTATCAGTTATTACAAATGGAAGGCAGTGATGAATGACGTTAGTCCACCCCTATGAGCCCACAATTTTAGTCCATGTTTGGTCAAGGAGGATGCACTTGCCCTAGATATTTCTTGATTATTATGGCAGGTAGCTTCGCTCCTTAGCTCCACATTGGATCCCCCCATACCAAGGGGTCACCCCACTCTAGGATCCACTACATAAATGAGTCCTCTCCACACTATAGAACATTCCCACTGGAACCATCGAGGAGTACTATCAACTCAACTCAATGATCCATCAAGGATTATGATAAACTCAACTCAATCCATCTAGGAGTATGATAAACTCAACTCAATCCATCTAGGAGTACGATAAACTCAAATCATGTGATCAAATCGAATTTGTCCATCAAGGAGTACGATCACAAGCCATCGAGGAGTACGATCCTCTCAACTCATGTGATCAACTCGGCTTAGTCCATCGAGGAGTATGACTAACTCAACTCACTCTCTACATAGGAAAATGTCCGTAACCATCCCTCACATGGATACACTCCTCCAAGGAGTCAAGAACATGATCTTTCCTACAAGTCAAGTTTAGTCAATTAGTTAGCAACGTTGGATTATCATGAAATTCAATCAAATGAAAATTTTAATGCAAATGATAATCCAAATACAAATTATAATCTTATATTATTTTGTAGGATCCCTCTTGATCTTTGCCTCCTTGCAAGTATCACTGGAGTCCTTAGATCTTCATCTTATTTCTTGCTGGAATCCCATTGAAGGAACAACAAATTTGATCTTCATACATCACCAATGACAATCTTCTCATCTAGAGATAATGCAATCATTGGTGCACACATAGAGTGTACTAGAGGAAGAACTCCTTTCAACGATCTTTTGTACTTTCCTCAAGATTGTCGTTTCTTGACCTCTTTTGTAAAGTATATTCATTAGCATTAGCAGTTGATGCATGATGTTTTCCTTTTCATTTCTTCCTTCATTCTCTAGCAAAGTGACCTAGGTTGCTACAATTGAAACATTTGAGCTTGAATTTATATTTCTTGATCTTTGGATTTTGGATTGACTTGATTCCTTCCTTTCCTTTGTTCCACTTTCCACTCCTCTTTCCCATTATGGATGCAAGAACTAGTTCTTCTTCCTTTTCCTTAGAGGTAAATTCAAGCTCCCTTGTTTCTTCTTAATACATTCTAACCAAAACTGATCAAAACTAGGTGACTAGCCATGACCACATATCCCTTTCACAAATGGATTCAATTCTGAAGGAAGCCCAACCATATATGTCAATATAATATCTTTGTCAGTGAAACTTTCTAGAAGATATATTAGTTCTTTGATATGAGTTATCTTCAAGAAATAAGAAGAAACTGAATTATCCTTTGTGAACTTCACTTGACGAAGTTGATCTTTTAGGGCCAAAATTCTACTAGGATTCTCATTCTCATGTAGTTTCTTCAAGGCATCATACATATTCTTAGCAGTGTTCTGGCTTGCAATAAGAGGTACAAGATGATATTTTACCTACTCCATCAAAATCATAATGGTTGTGGATTCATTCTTCTTAACTATTGATTTTTCTTGAACTCCCTTTGGCTCTGAAATATATCTGAGTACATGATCCTTGAGATCATGTTTATTTAAGAGCATGAGCATCCTAATATTCCAAGGTTAGAAGTTTGAAAATACCTCCAATATGTCTTCTACTCTAAATACAACAACCATCTTAACTAGAGACTGAAAACTGAGATTTGAAATTTCCTATAGAAAATTCAAACCTCACAAAAAAAACTGAAATTTCAGATTTGCGATTTCTTGTTCCTAAATTTACAGACCCTATATTTTAAGCCCATAATTTTCAACCCCTAATTTTTGGACCCTAGATTTTCGGCCCTGATTATTCCCGAGTGATATTAAACTTAAACCAACCTGATTTCATTGATCTTACAATATAATCATAACCATATTTCTCTCACAAAATGCATAAGAAACACCTTCTAGAAACACAGATGTACCTTTTTACCTTTTTATACATCAACATGTTATCTTAAAATCCATTTGGGATCATGTCAGTAATAGTATTTTGTCAAGGTCATCCAAGCAAGTTTTTGGACCCTAAATTTTCGAACCATGATTTTCAGCCCTTGATTTTTGGACCCTACATTTTTTACCCCTATATTTTCAGCCCCTAATTTCTAGACCCTAAAATTTCACTCCCTAATCTTCAAACCATATATTTTTGGCCCCTGATTTTTGAACCCTAAATTTTCAGACCCTGATTTCTGGACTTGCTTTTTTGACTCTATTTTTTCATACATTCTTTTTTCGGCCCTATTTTTTCATATTTTCTTTTTTCGGCCCTATGTTTTGGACCTATTTTTTGAACCCTATTTTTTTAGACTAGGGAAGTATAAGTCTTTGGAAATTGCATATTATTAGCACTGCTATGATACCATGTTGATTTTTAAGATAACAATATAATTTCCATCTCCAACTTTAATTGTAGTATATACAATTAAGGATCACTGAAAGATAACCATGCACATAAACATACAAAAAGACACAAAGATTTACCTTGGGAAACCACAAGGGAGAAAAACCAACAACCATTTCTTATTCAAAGAATTTAGTTCAAGCTACAATATACATCCAAATACAAGAGAGTCATATAGACAAGCTCTAGGCAATCCCTAGAGCCAAATGAAGAAAACTCTCCAACAATGCATTACCTTGGGAGGGTCTCGCAATTGAAGATGGATTGAAGAATTGGTTTAACTCTGCTCATGTATATAATTTAAAATATTTTCCTCTTATCATACTTTTGGGGTATTAGATTTCTAGAAATAAATCAATCTTGGAAAATGTAGATACAAATCCCTCTATTTGTGCTCTTCAAAGCTTAAATATGTTGAGATACAATCCTTAGAAGCAACTGGAAAAAAACAAGTCTGATTCATCCTAAATTCATCAATAGCAACAAACCTTGGGCTTATTTTGATGGAGGAGCCTAAGGTATGGCAAGTATTAGGGTTGTAGGTGGTATTTTGTATCTTAGTGATACTTATAACCTCAAGTTTAAACTAGGACTTGGAAAAGGATCTAACAACTTCTCCAAATTAATGTCATTAAAACTTATATACATTGGAAATAAAGAATGGATTAGATGTGCAACATGTGTTTAGACACTCGCTCAATGTCATCAATTGGGAAAATAAAAAGCAACATTGTCACAACTTAAATCTTGTTTTAATATTGAAGGAGGTCTGGAGTTTAGGAACACTCTTCTCAAATCTCACCTTATCTCGTCTTTTCAGAGAAAAAAATAATATTGTTGATGGACTATCAAAGGGGGGTCTCCAACTAAACAAATGAAAATGGCTCATCCTTTGAGAATAACATGGTATTACCTCATAACATTATCATAGGCCATTCTCTGAAGAGTTGGCCTTGATTTCTCATCACTGAACTCTAATATGCATATATTCGTCAATCGTATGTTTTTATCTTTTATCATGTTTAGTTCTCGATGAATGATCATATCTTTGATTAATCTCTTAACTATCCTTTCATTTCAATGGGAAAACATTTTTTGGAGAAGGCCCTTCTTTGAACCTAGATCTAGAATAGTGCTAAACTTCCTATAGTGGAACACTTTTAACTATAAGAGGGTATCGAGTTCACCATATACAGGGATCAAATCATCCAGGTTTCTAAATTGCATTTGTCTTTAGGCAAGTCGATCAATGCGGAGCATTTCATGCCATTCCATCCCATCCCGGGTCTGTTCTCCTAAGGGACACAATTTTAAAATGGTCTAGCTAAGGTCTAGCTATGTATTCCGGTTGGTAGAGTTATAGTTGTTAAAAGGTAAATAGCCATAGTGCAGTGTCGACAAATCATTCATTCATTAAGAAAGTGTTATAAAAGGCAAGTGTTTTTGAAGTTTTCATTTCAGTAGACAAACTTTGTTTGGAGAAGGCCTTTCTTGATTGAACTTGGCTCTAGTAAAGCTCTAAACTTCCCTTAGTGGCATGCTTTTAACTAGAAGAGGATATTATTGGGTCCACTTTATATAAATATAGAATCATCAAATTTTTTGTTTTGAAGTTCTAGAAAAGTATAAGTTATTGTAGGTTGGTCCTTTAGTATTACTTTGACTGCAAATGAATTCAATCTTTTATTAGTCCCTACCTTCAAGCTGGCAAGGAATCTATGAAAGGGCTTGCCACCATTTCAATTATTTTGCACGTAAACTATGAAAGGGCTTGCCACCATTTCAATTATTTTGCACGTAAATCAAAGCTTGTTACATGAAAATCAAAGTTCTTATTTCTCTTTTAACCCAAGTTTAATTGCAAACCAAAGTTTTTATTTCTCATTTTATCCTACATTTTAAGCTCAGTTCGAGGTGTACACTTTATTTCCACCAATTAAAAAATCCGATGCCTTATTTGGCCTCATATCGAGGCAAGGGGGCGGGAAAATGAATTTCCATATCAATTTAACATAATCTTTTTATTCAAAAGATAGATGACACATACATATATGAGTTAATGCTAAGTCCTGTGTTAGCATTATTTCTCTAACATTTAATGTTGGATCCAATTTTCTGGCGATCTTTGCAATATGCCCTGATCATGACACCTTATGATCCTAACACACACCTCACTCATGTCAGGTATCTCACATATGTCACTGCATTTTAATTCATCTCACACATGTCATGCATTTTTTTGTTGCTGTCACTTTCATCTCAGGCATGCCTATGACTGAAACTGTTTTCATTTTTTGCTATGCAAAGCCACTGGGAAATATTGTTTGCCAAGCCGCCCCACGGCCAAGCAACGAAACAAATTGCCCCACTGCCAAGCAATGAGACATTAAAGCTGGATGCGGGAATCCTATATAGTTTTCATTTGACCATCCTACGACTCTATCAATATTGCTCAAGCTCAGAAGCAAGTCTACCTTAAAGAGCTTAGAAGAGAGCCTACCTTATAACTTTTGCATGTGCATGAAAGTGCTAGGTGCTTGCTAGAATGGATTTTTAATCTCGTCGCATGTGAGAGAGATTTCATATTTGTTCTGGTACTGGATGTATCTGTTCCATCCTCTCTCATGTGCTCTCTCCCCTGTTCCCTTTTTTCCTTGTCTCATTGGTGGCTGGGGTATAGCTTTGGTATAGTGTTGTTGTCAAAATTGCAAGCCAGGGTAATACATCTCGGAAAGGTATGTCTTCAAAATATATGAACCTACTAGAAATAGATATGTTTAATCTCTCATTAGAAAGAACAAATTAGTTGATGCACTCAAAATATACTTCTAACTAGCTTACCTCAAGGATTTTTGGAATTCCTCACCAGTCCAAGAATATTTGAATAAGAATAAGTTGAGATCATTTACAGTTCTCATGTGTCCTAAAGAAATTCCTTGATTCAGCTTAGCTGCTTCAGCCCCGGGCATAGGAGGCATGACAGGTTTATGAACCTTGGAAGGTGACACATTAATTTCCTCTGCAGGATCACCACATGCACTGCAAATTTCATATCGATGTAATGGTTGATCCACAACCTGTTCAAAATTCACCATATTGTGTCCCATATAATGGCTGTCAATGCATAACTCCCAAGCTAAAGGGCCAGATTCTTTAAAAACTATCGCATTGATCTTCAGTACATATTTCATTTCATGCTGAAATAATAATGCACCTTTGACAACATTCAAGCTTTTTGCTGTTGCAGGCATCTGTGAATTTGATTTGTTTCCTATGATACTCTTACTGAAATCCCCATTGTTTGCTTTTGTTGTTTTATACCCATCATATCCACAAACAGTGACAATATATCCCCTTGGTGTTGAAATCTGATCAATTGGAGTAGAAACTAGTGATTTGGGTGCAGAAGCATGTGCTTTTGGTGTTGAACTTGATGCTTGAAATGCTTGTGTGTGGACTTCAAACATGTTATCCATCTTATGTATGGAATCACTTTTCTCATCTTATGTATGGAATCATTTTTCTCTTCTTGCCAGCGATAAGCCCAAGGAGGCAGTTCTAACCGCTTAAGTTGCGTAATACGAGAAGTTGCTCCTCTGTGTGGATCCAACTCTCCAAACTTCCAAATGTTGCATAGTAGAACACCATCATTTAGAACTAATTTTTTCTTCAAAATCCTGTCACCACCAACTACATTTTGAGTCTGTAAAATTTTTTCCACTTCACCTATGCACTTCCAATCACCACCTTTAGATGGACATCTGCCAAAAATTTGGGAGGATCCTTCATTGCTGAGTAACATACACATAGCAGTAGAAACATCCTTTCCATAATCCAACTCCTTCTCCACTGTTGCTCCTGATATAGTTTCCATCTTGGACACATTAAATGCATTTGCAAATCCCCTTCCAAGCTCTGCATCTCTCCAATTATTTGAGTAGTCAATATATCCATCTCTAAGCCCTAGATACCCTGCACATATTGCCACATATTCAGCTTCTTCACAAAAATCCATTACATAGCTTGAAGTTTGAACAATAAACCTTTACAAATATGTTTAAGTCTCATGCAATAGCTACTCTAGCACCAAAAGCTCACAAAATTGACATGAACGTGTTTATATACTGTTTAGTAATCAATATCAGTTATTTGATTACAGGACCTAGAACTTTCTGGTTCTTTACCAGCATCATATAAAGCGGAATTTGAACATGAATGAATTTATTACCTGAATCCATTTTTGTTTTTGTAGATATCTGACTGCTTTAGATCTTCAGATCAGTAAACCCTCTCTTCAGTCTTCAGCACAGTAAATCCTCAGCTTCAGCCTTCTTTAAAACAGAAAACCAGTTTCTCTCTCTTACCCTTTTCCTTAATACACCTTTTCAGATATCAATCGATGGGTATTCTGAAGGTTCCTTTTATGGGTGGAGAGAGGACCGGTTTCCCCAAGACCGTTATTCTCCACTTGCCCATCATAGTAGGAGAAAAATGTAACTGCTGCTAGCACATGCGTCTCATCATGTGGGTCATTAAAACTGATTTAGGAAATTAGTCTTACATTATCCCACTTGGCACATATGATAGCTTAACGTTAGAGTTTAACAGAGTAGACATTAGATGCGCCATAAGTCATATTCATCTTGGTTTTTAGTGGGTCATCATAATATTATAATTAAACAACCTAGTAATGCGAGTCATGATGGTTCCATGTCAATAAAACAACATAGTCCCTTTCATGTACCACAACATTAGTAACCTATTTAATTAGTCTGTAAGAAAGGAGTGTGTTTATAAGGTCCAACAATAATGTCCCTTGTCAGAGACTATTCCTGTCATCATACATTTTATTCTTATATATGTACGTACACATTTAGAACAAGATTTATCAAACAAAAACACCTTTATTAAGATCTCAAAGTGTCAAATAAAACAAACAACATAATGCAATTTATTTCATAAAAATAGCAACTGTTATGTGCTACGTTCAATACCAATTCTATTAGCATGTTCCTTAAATGTCTTTGGTGGTAATCCTTTTGTCAATGGATCTACAACCATGAGCAGTGTGCTTATGTGTTCAATTGACACACGTTGTTTCTGAACTTATTCTTTAACGACAAAGTATTTCAGTTCCATGTGTTTAGCACCATTAGAATACTTGTCATTCTTAGAGAAAAATACAGCTGCGACATTATCACAATAAATCCTCAGCGACTTGGCAATAGAGTCGACAACCCCAAGTATTGAGATAAAATTTCGCAACCACAATCCATGAACCGTGGCCTCAAAGCATGCCACAAATTTAGCTTCCATAGTGGATGAAGCAGTGATGGTTTGCTTCGCACTTTTCCATGATATTGCTCCTCCAGCTAATAGGAACAAATAACCAAAAGTGGACTTCCTACTATCAAAACATCCAGCAAAATCCAAATCTAAGTAGCCAATCACCTCTAGATTATCAGAACTCCTAAATGTGAGCATGTAATCCTTCGTTCCCTGCAAGTACCTCATCACTTTCTTTGCAGCTTTCCAGTGATCCAATCCAGGATTAATTTGGTATCTTCCCAACATACCAATGACAAAACTAATGTCTGGTCTAGTGCAAGTCTATGCATACATTAAACTTCCTACTGCAGAAGCATAAGGAACTCCTTCCATCTGTTTTCATTCCCATTCATTTTGCGGACATTGCATAAGGCTGAATTTATCCCCTTTCTGAATAGGGGAATCACCAGCTGAACATTTATTCATTCTGAATCTTTCTAGAACTCTTTCGATATAAGCCTTCTGAGACAATCCTAACAATCTACATGATCGATCCCGGAATATTTCAATTCCTATCACGTAAGATGCCTCACCCATATCTTTCATTTCAAAATTCATAGAGAGAAACTTTTTGGTTTCATGTAATAAACCAAGATTACTGGTGGCAAGCAATATGTCATCAACATACAAAATCAGAAATATAAACTTACTCCCACTAACCTTCAGATATATACACCGATCAACAGTGTTTTCCTTAAATCCAAAAGAAGTAATGGTATTATGAAACTTGAGATACCACTGCCGGGAAGCTTGTTTAAGTCCATATATTGATTTCTTAAGTTTGCAAGCCAGGTGTTCTTTTCCTTTAATGGAGAAACCCTCAGGTTGATCTATATAGACTTCTTCCTCTAAACTCCCATTCAGAAAAGCTGTTTTCACATCCATTTGGTGCAGTTCTAAATCGTAATGAGCTACCAATGCCATAATGATTCTAAGTGAGTCCTTCTTGGACACAGGAGAGAAGGTCTCTCTATAATCTATGCCTCCTTTCTGAGTGAAACCTTTGGCCACAAGTCTAGCTTTATGTCATTCGATATTACCCTTAGAGTCGCGTTTGGTCTTAAAGACCCATTTGCAACCAACTTTCTTGTATTCTTCAGGAAATTCAACGAGATCCCAGACTTAATTTTGGTCCATTGATTTCAATTCATCATTCATGGCATTAATCCATTTAGCAGAATCATTACTTTCTATGGCTTGTGAAAATGAAACCGGATCCTTACACGTTCTTACATCAAAATCTGATTCTTGTAGATAAACCACATAATCATCCGAAATAGCAGACCTCCTCTCCCTTTGAGATCTCCTTAATACTACTTCTTGTGGTCCATCTACCATTGGTTCATCGGTGACAACCTCATTATGGAGTGGTGGTTCATTAATTTGTTGTTCAATGTTGTCAGGTTGTTTATCAATGATAGGAAAAAAAATTTCCTTTGAAGCCATAGGTACAGGAACTTGTACCCTAACTTCTTGGATAACCACATTTTGTAATTTTTCACTCCCAATGACTTCACTATTTTCAATGAATCTGGCGTGATCGGTCTCTACAATTCTCATACTGTGATTAGGGCAATAAAACCTATACCCTTTGGATTTTTCAGGGTAACCAATAAAATAACCACTGATCGTTCTAAAATCCAATTTCTTTTCATGTGGATTGTACAATCTAACCTCTGCTGGACAACCCCAAACATGCAGGTGTCTTAAACTCAGTTTCCTTCCTGTCCACAGTTCAAAAGGGGTTTTTGGAACTGACTTAGTAGGAACCCAGTTTAATAAGTATACAACGGTCTTAAGAGCATACATCCATAATGACTTGGGTAAATTGGAATTACTTAACATACTCCTGACCATATCCATTAAAGTATGATTACGCCTTTCAGCTACACCATTCTGCTGTGGCGTTCTAGGCATAGTATACTATGCACATATGCCATGCTTTTCAAGGATTTTAGCAAATGGGCCAGGGCATTGCCTTGTTTCATCATACTTTCCATAGTATTCACCACCTCTATTAGATCTGATGATTTTCACTTTTCTGTCTAATTGCCTTTCAACCTCAGTAATATATATCTCAAGGGCATCTACCGATTGAGATTTTTCATGCAGCAAATAGACATAACCATAGCGTGAAAAATCGTCAATAAAGGTGATAAAATAATTTTCTCCACCAAAAGATGGATTGTTAAAAGGCCCACAAATGTCTGTATGGATAATCTTAAGAAGCTCAGTACTTCTTGTGGCACTTTTTCTAGTGTGTTTGATTTGTTTTCCCTTAATACAATATACACACACTCCAAGATCAGAAAAATCTAAGTTCAAGAGAATCCCATCTTTTACTAATCTAAGTAACCTTTCTATGGAAATATGTCCCAGCCTTTTATGCCACAAGTATGAGGAATTTTCATTCATGAGACTACGTTTAATACCAACATTATGATGCAGGGTAAGAAGAGTTTCAACAAATTGATTATCAAGTTTTAATTTGTACAAACCATCAGAAAGAATGCCTGAACCAACAAAAGAGGTACTCTTAAACAAACTGAAACTTTTATTTCCAAAATTACAGAAGTAACCATCAACATCAAGTCTAGACAAGGAAATTAAATTTCTGGAAATAGAAGGAACATAAAGAGTCTGAAACAAATCCAAATGATAACTAGAATCTAGAAATAAACGATAAGTCCCAATGGCTTCAACTGGAGCTTTAACCCGATTTCCCATGAATAGAAAATTCTCATTTGGATTTGTGGTCTGGTTTGTAAGGAATCCCTGCAGGGTATTAGAAACATGAGTAGTAGCCCCAGAGTCAATCCACCAAGTATTAGAAAGAACTTCAATTAGGTTTGATTCGAAACAAACAGAAATGAAATTCATACCTTTCTTTTCGAACCATTCCTTACGTTTGGGACAGTTTTTCTGATAGTTTCCCGACTTTTTACAGAAGTGACACTTATCATTGTTCCTTTCCTTCTTATAAGCCTGAGAACCTTGATTAGGCTCATTAGCCTTGGATGGTGTTCGCTTCGTGCCCTTTCTAGGCTTTTCCCCTTTCCTTTCGGCTCCTTGAGTTGTGAAATGAATTGAATGTTGCCCATGTTGCTTAAGTCTTGCCTCTTCTTGATTAAGCATACCGGCCAACTCATTCACATTCCACTTATCCTTAATAGTGTTATAGTGAATTTGAAATGGCCCATATTGAGGAGGTAAGGAGTTTAAAATGAATTGCACAAGAAAGAACTCATCCACATTCATCTCAAGAGTCTTTAATTGAGCAGCCAAGTTTGTCATTTCAAGGACATGCTCATGCATTCCACGCGTACCATCAAACTTCATGGTGGTAAGCTTAGCCATCAGTGTCCCAGCAAGAGACTTGTCTGTAGTTTTGAAACGCTCTTCTACAGATTTCAGAAATTCTTTAGCATTTTCAGTATTAGGAAGAGTTGACTTAATGTTGTTTGCTACAGTCATCCGCATAAACTTAAGGCTCAGTCTATTCGATCTTTCCCATGCTTTGAATGTAGATTTTTCTTCTGCACTGCTATCACTAGTAATAGCAGCTGGTTTTTCATATTCAAGCACTACATCCAGATCCAAAACACCGAGGTGAAACTAAACCTGTTCTTTCCAATCTGAGAAATTCATTCCATTCAGGATTGGGACAGAAGAGGCATGCAAATGCAGCGAAATAGGAACTGATACTGCAATCATAAATACATGCTTGTGACATTAATGCTAAGAGTTATAAATAATTTGAAAAACATAGTTAAACAATAGAGAATAGTATTACCGTGACCTACCTTTGGGCTAATCTTATGGTAAACTATTAAAAATTATGGTGATTTCCTTTCACCTAATAGGACTAATTGATAAAATATTCACAACTAAGTAAGTATGTTACCTTTGAGTATCCGTACTAGCCTCAATCGTGAATACCCATCAACCATCCTACTCCAATTAATTAATCTTTCAAAAATTGGTGCACCTTTGGGTCAACCTAATATTCTTGTGACTAAATAATTGCGATTTGCAGAGTCATTATTTTAACACCAGGGAAAACAAGCATTAAATTTCGATAATTTGACTTAATATCTACGTGTATTTCCAGTTGGGCTACTTTGGTGGCTACCAAACCGTATCTTCATATAGACCTTAAATCAATGTAACAACTTTGCATATTGAATTAATAGTAATGTGTTTCAACAGAGTAAAATAAAACATTCTGTCATCATTCACTATGACAAACAAGTTTGGTAATAATAAACAAGAATGTCAATTTAGTTAGAGTGTTTTGTGAAATCTGTATCAAGGTTACTAGTTGCCTGCTCCAAAAGGGCTTTCAACCGGCCTCACCAAGTTCAAGATAAAACATAAATGATAAGAAGTTGTTGTAATATTGTCCAACCCAACAATGAAATGAAATTTCAGTTGTACTATTATAAAAAAAATATAAATTTTTTATTACAAATGACAATGGACAGGTTAAACAACGTGGATATGCTCGTATCATATATAATGACCTTATGGGGACTTACTGAGCAACTACTTTGTGTCTGCTCCCAACCAACTGGGTAGGCCAGAAATAGAAATAAAAAGGTTCATGTAATAAAAAGGACTAGCAGGTTCCATAGCCTTTGTCTGTAAGTCATTTTTTATTTATTTATTTATTATGGGCACTCGCTTAGTCCCCGTACAGTAAGTTCAATTTACACTGGCCTGAAGGTAATTGCCGGTAGACAGTTGTCATTGTCAATACATAAAATTGAATAAAGGTTAGGTTAGTCACTAACTGCTGCTCGAGTGAATATTTGCACACTATATACCCTAATTTCATACAATGATTTTCAACCTGTCTATCACTATGTATTCACGAAACTGATCTATTACTGTGCATTCACAAAATTGATATATGATTTCACAGGATACATTTGTCAGATAAAAATTTATGGAAAGAGAAAAGAAAGTTCTATACACAGGCTCTGATACCACATGATTATGGGTATGATAGAATAAGATGACCTGCTGTGACTCCCAGAGTGACTCGTAAAACGTCCCTTGCTATCATAAAAAACGTGATCACTCCGACCACTCTGAGATTGTCTAAACCGAGAACATATTTGGGTTGAATGTTACCTACAGCACCTTCGACCAAGAACATATTTGGGTTAAATGACAAAATGGTTGAGGTTAGAGGCCGAAGATCCTGGCTGCACTAGATTTTTTGGTAGCCAAAACTTAAATCATTCAAAATAAATTGCATGAAAACTGGATTAAAAAGTAAAAACAAAATATTGAATACGTAAAACAATTGAACTACACTCCTCCAAACCCGCTACCAGTGTAACCATGGTATTACCATTGCATTCGAAAGATTAACATATGAATCCACATGTGGCGTGTGGTGGATTAAACTGGTGTTACCATTATCAAATGTCCATGCACTTCGTGGCAATGTTATAAATAACCATGACCACAGGTAAACTTACAATAACTACTGCAATATAAAAAAATAGACCTCAACATGTGTTAAACACAAATTGATTCCGCATGTCCAAGTCCGTGTTACAAAAGATTGTCCTTTATGAGTTAATTGCAAATCATGATGAACAAATTTACAATAACATTGATGTGATTGAAAATTAATTCCAATATAGTTGGTATAATGTGTGCTAAAACAAAAAGTTTCGTTCCTTCCATTTCCTTGAAAGACAATTTAATTCAAAACACAATTATTATAATGAGCACTAAAAAAAATGTTTCATTCCTTCCATTTCCTTGAAATAGGTTTATAAAGTAATCCTTAAAATTTTGGAAATTTTCTTTTCATTAATGGTTTTCTTTGTATTTGAATGCAACAACAAAGATTCATACGTAGTCGCCATGGATGTGACGAGCAATTAGTTTGTAAAGTCTATCATAAAAAAAAATTTAAATATGAGTACAATGGTTCTTATACTTTTTCTATGATATCACATTTGTTTTGCGTGTACCTTCAAGCACATGACCTTTACCAATTGTACAAATCAAGCACCCAAATACATAATATGATATCACATTTGTTTTGCATGTAGCCTTCAAGCACATGACCTTTACCAATTGTACAAATCAAGCATCCAAATAGGTAATAGTGATCATAACATGTTTTAATTTCAATAGGTGTGATTATCAGCTGATGGCTATCATAAGAGTGATGTTATGCTCAATACAACACTAAAAACAATAAAAAACATGACACATAGGGTAGACACTTGCTGCTATGCAGCCTTCCTTGTTTATATTGGAAAAATCTTGGAAAAAGCTTGTAATAACAATATTAGGTTACTCTCAGTCCTCGATCCTTTACACGTTACCAATCTGAAATATTTTGATGTATTTTGATAATTACTTGATTACCCAAAGTATATTATAAGACTAATAGAGAGCCCTTTACTAGTCCTATAACCTCTCTTTTATGACTATTGAAAAATGTATTTATAATGCTATATTAACATATAAATATGATTTTTTTTCAAGACAAAAAAAAAGTTCAAACTTCAAGATTGAGATGTGAGAATATCCACTTATATAACATAGGCTCGTTGCATGCTATCAAGCACATTGAGTGTGCCACTATTTTTTCCAAGTGTTAATTGGCCATATATGTTGAAATGTGTAGTTATATGTTCAAATATTTAAGTGATGTTTTTAGTGATAAACACGTGGTATCCTAAGAAATTTCAGAGACAAATTTTGAGTTGCAGAAATAATGAAAAGAATATGATTTCCTTAAGGGATTGGAATTCCTACCTTAAAAGAATTTATGAATTCCATGATGACATGGACAACATTCAAGCCCTTTCTACAGAGGAGTAAGTTCTATCCTTAGAAGATAGAGAGTTTGGGGTTAAGAGACCCACAAAAGGGAAATCTAAGGACATTGAAGGATAGAAAGTATAAATCTTAAAAATTGATGGGCCTATCCTCATCCCTCACATCCATAAGGTATTCAATTTAGTAGTTAATCAAGGTTTCCCTAAACCCTGGATAGATATAATCATTTTTCCTATTTCTAAAAGAGGAGATAAATAAAATTATAGGACCATTATGATTATCCCTATTTTCGTCAAATTATATGGAATTATTCTAGAAAAGAAGATAAACATATGTCTAGAAAAAATGAAAAAATACCTAAAGGTCGGGTAGGATTTTGGGCTATCATTCAACTATGAACCACCTTGTTACTCTTAGGACCTTTGCTTAGGAGTGTCGCAATAATATAATTAATCTTATCATTTTCTTAGTTTAGTTAAAAAAAGCATTCGATACAGTGCACATAAATAACCTTTCGAATAGATTAGAAGAACTAAAAGTCCCTTTCAAGTTGAGAGTTTGATAAAACCTAAATTTTTTCCACCTACCATATCATTAGCCCCTTCATACATATACGTCATTATCACATTTGATTTCCACCCCTTGGACCTTCATTAAAAAAAAATATAAGTCATGCACCAAAAAAGGGCTATTTTACAAATTAAAGTTCTCAATCATCTCTAAAAAATGAGCAACCTTTGCCTGTGACTTGATTTTTGGATGTTTCTCTTTTTACCCTCAACAAAAAGAATAAACTTTGGCATGATTTCTATGATACCCTAAATTTGATAGAAGGACAAAAAAAAGGAAAAGGAAAAAAATGAAAAGGATAAAATAAAAAATAAAAAAGTCAAATATCAAAAATCAAGTCATGATCCTTATCTCAAAGCTATCAATTGTGCCTATGAATGAATCTTCAAGGTACCTCACACAATGAGAATTATTCATCCATTGCTCAAGTCATTACTCTACAAAACCCCTCTTGAGATCAGAACTCCCTTTCCTATTCCCTTCTCACCTTGTTAGATATTGCATCTATGACATGTGGTCAGAGGATTCTAGATTACAAAGAGACCAAGGAAACCCTTCATCAAAAATTTGTAGGGGGGCCTTCCACTACAACTCAAGGGTGACACTTACTCTTGTAAAAGTTCATTTTGATAATAAAAATTGCATTCTTTATTCTTTACATGATGTTGTTTGCATGTGTATGCTTAATGAGGAATGCATGGAAATATTATACCATAATCGATTTCATTATTATTTAGTCTTTCCTACATGTTAGTTAAATTATCATTTCTATTATGTTCTTTCACAACAGAATTTCAACCCAAAATCTGACACCTTGCATGTCTAAATTTCGGCACTTCTTTGTCGCATCTTCGACACATACACTTTTTTTTTCTTCCGTCGATGGCATAACGTCGGATATTCGACAACCTGCCAAAGCGGGTCAAAGATCCAACACACCATGGTGTCTCCTATTCGACAATTTTCTCTTCCAAAGTGTCAATCAAAACTTGCATAAACCGTTAGAAATCCGACACCATCCGACACTTGAAGAGTCGGCCTTCCGATAGGCAGAAGTGTCAGAGGCATGGAGACGCTGTCGGTGTTTTTATCCAGAAAGTGTCAGATTTTTTATTCCCTCTGACACTTGTAGAGTAGGCCTTCCAACGGGCAGAAGTTTTGGAGGCATGGCGACGCCATCGGTGATTTATCCAGAAAGTCGGATTTTCGACTCCTCGTGACACTTGAAGCGTCGGTTGTCCGACGGTCTGAAGTGTCGGAGTCATGACACCGTCGTCAAAAAGTTTCATCGAAGCGTTGGAAGACCATTGGAAAAGTGACGCCTATTGGTAGATTTAACAAAAAAAAATTTAAAGACTTCACTTAGAAAAGTTGATCACAAAATAAATTGTATGTTTTTTCAAAGTTTTTGCTTAAAACTCCTACTCTAGCTTTGTTAATGCATTATAATGATGTTAGTAAGTTATGGCATGATATGTTTGGGCATATTAACTTACATTAATTGCATCAATTAATCAAACAAGGCGAGATAGTGGGGTTGCCACCTATATCTTTCTTAGATAGATTTTGTCCAATATATACTCTTGGTAGGCACCTTGAAGAGAGATTTGAGAAACTAAAGGCTAAGAGAGCCACATCACTTTTTGATTTTGTGCTCGCTGACATTACTGGTCCCTTTCCTCACCTATCTATGAATAAATAAATATACGTACTAAGTTCTAACCTTCATTGATTACATCTCTATATACATAAGGGTCTACTTCTTAAATCACAAAGCTGATGTGTTTGCTTTTCTTCGAGATTTTAAAGCTCTTGCAGAGAAACAATCTGGTAAGGGGATCAATATCCTTCACACAAATAATGGTGGAGATTATTCCAATAAATATGTAAATAATCTATATCCTTTTCATTTATAGTTCTTTACCTGACAACTCTTATGACATATCAGTATGGTATGCTTCTATATATCCTTTTCATTCTAGAGCACACACTTTGTCGGTGATCATTAAATTTTATGAATCAAAATAATCTAATTAGTGTTTTAGATATGATAGATTTTCACTCAACATGTCCAAATGAGTGATGATATAGAATCATTTTGTCAAACATATAAATAAAATGCATGCTCAAGTCCAAGTCAACCGAAGGACTAAAATGTAAAATATAAGTAGTTTAGGGTTGCCCAATGGTGATATAAATCACTTGAAAAGAACTCAGGACAATATAAAGGATAGAAAAATAATTTAGTTGTCAATTAAAGATAAAGGGCTAGAGAGAAGTTCTGTTATTTACAAAGAACTTCATAAATGCAACAAGTGCAGAAAAAGTGTCTGATATCCTATATCATATCATGCAATAGCATATCAAACCTTAAGGAAGAAAAGGCCAACTAGGTCAAAAGGGTAAAATAAGGCATGACCTTGTCCAAAAGATAAAATTGGTCAAAAGTTCCAGGGAATTCCAAAAAGCAGAGGTTAGAGGTGCTCTGCAGTCAACACCATTGTCAAAATTAGTGGAATTATCACAACCTCTCACATTTGTATATGTGTCTACTACTTCTATTGGACCATCATATAACATGAAATCCTCTGCAGTAGTGAGGAAACAGAAGGAGAAACAACTAGGTATGGCAACTCTTTATACCTTAGTGACTGCAATCAATTCAAGTGATCTTGGTTTAGAGAATGAAGAGGTCCAGCATTCAATTTTGATTGGCCAAGATAAGATCAAACTCTCTTCTTATGGTCCCCATTGCAAGAAGAGTTGCATCAACTGGAATTATTATAGATTCATTAACACCTTTGAACATTAACAGTCCTTCCACCGAAACAACACATATGCCTAGTTTGGTAGCTAAGGTATATCAACCTGTTGCGATTGTTAGCGGATCCTACACACTAGGGTGGTGGATCTAGTAACAGTGCTAAAATCAAGTTATATGCAACATAATTTCACTCTCTGATTGTTCAATATAAGAGACAGGTGATTGTCTTTGATCCTTTCAATAGTTGTTGGGATTCTGGTAAATGTATGCTTGCTTTTCCTTTTATGACGGGTTGAGAATCTATAAATGTTTGTGAAGTTCCTCTTGCAATTACAATACTGAATCATGTGGAAGCACCATTATCTGCAAATCAATGGATCTAGTAAAATATTTCATGCGAATAAGATTCTCTAATATAGGCTTGCCTATGGATTCACAGGGGAAACTTATCAAATATATTACTATTTCTTCTTTGTATTTATGGTAAAATGATGTGTGAATTCTAGGGTTTCATGCACATGCAAGATTGATGATAGCATTGTTGGAAGAACACAAGCACAAGGAGGATCTAGGGTTTTCTTGGTTGCTCCATTGGTAAAGTTTGGTGAAATTATGCTTCTATGGATTGAATGGTGGTTGTAATGCTGCGTTTTCTCTAAATTAGGGATTTTTACCAGCTTTTGTCAACTTTTACATGTTATAAAACATCCTCTTGAAGGATTTTTCTTTTGTTTGTCCTTAGATCTCTGAATTTTTCCCTAATTAGGATCCTCCAACAAACCCTGGAGGTTGTTTTTGGAAGTCCTAGTTGATGAGGATTAGGGAAATATTCCAGGATTGAGGCTGATCACCATCCCTCATGGCCTTGGGTTTGAAGTAAATTTCACAAAAACCCTAATATTTGTCATTTTGATCAAAATGTAGTATTTCATGTGTAAATAGACACATTTGCTGATTAGTGTAGTGTTAGATTAGATCTGCGTTTTTATAAACTAGAAAACCTTAGAAATTTTATAAAATTCAATAATCCAAAAATAACAACAATTTTCAAATTATAAGCCACCCTCAAATTTTGGCTTGCCTATTTAGCTCTAGATCCTCCAATGCATCACCTATGTTCTTGTCTGCATCCACGAACTTGAGAAGCAACCTAAAAAAACCAATCAAAAGTCAGAGTTAGGGTTTCATATTTGACATGTTTCAGGAGTTGGGATAATTTGGCCTTGATAAAATGTTACTTTATGCCTTACAACGACCCCATTTAATTGTTTAGTAGGGAAATTTAGCGACTCTTTCCTTACTGATCAGTGTTACTATCGTTTCTAGCCCTAAAACCTATCAAAAAGACATGCAAAATCAACCAAGTTAGGGTCATATTTGAGTTATGGGGAAATCTCAACAATATAATTGAATTCTGCCTTCCAAAAGCATTCTTTTCAGGCTAAGAAGTACTTGTATAAACCCTTAAAAGGATGGCTAACTTAGTCGGTAATTCATGTTGATATACAGTAGTATTTACAATTAATCTAAATGATGATAATAATGCCTATGCGATGATACATGATGGTTGTTAATACTTACACTTTCTAGTTGATAAAATTGTCTACTAATGTTGATTTCAAATAAAAGTGGTTTAAATGATAATACTCTGTTAGTTATGATTTTGAAATAGCTTTTTTTGCCCTATATCCTTGGTGTGGCTATTAAACACTTATGCTTTACAACAATAGCATATCATGCACAGACCTAGAAAACACCACTAACTTATACAAGAAATTTACAAAGGATAAAAGGTATGCATGCTTTACCGATGGACCAACTAGGAAAGAAGTTCTAGAATATGCAATAGAAACACAACCTCCAGCACAGAAACCTGCAACAAAATGTTCATAAAATGCCATCAATATTTTCATAAGATTCCTTAAGAAGCAATCATGTTCCCAATTGAATAATATGGACTGTATGTTGACCTGTTGATTGATCATCAATGAGGAAGTCTCACATGTCAAACTGAAGGAAATAACAAAATCGATTTATTAGAGTATATTAATCCCTTGACATACCTACTAGTAACTATATTGAATCATACAAAGAACATGGTATGCATTTGTTTATCCTTAAATACAGTCAATCTTAAACCTGGAAAACTAACATGATTCTATTATATACCTTCCAGTAACCGTTTTGAGTAACGTGAGCATATTGATTTTTACCCTTGAAGTGATTAGGATCAACACCACCAAAATTCATGGTTGCAAATGGGCTTTCTTCAATAAAAACATATTTTCCTTAGGAAAGAACCTCGAAACTGTTTCCAACAAATGTGAAAATGTTTCCTTTAGCGAAAAGATGTCATACCAAATCTAGTGATCTATCATTGTAAATCAGTGAAAATGACTAATACTCTTTTTCAGGCCATGGATACCTCTAGAAGATTGCCTGAAAACAACAAAAATAAACAATTTTTATAACTTAACCATTCAAACAATGCCTTCTAGAAATAAAGTAGCAAATAGTTCTTTATTTTTTCAAGCATATCTCAATACTTTGTTACCATAATTATCAATGCAGTCATTCTTATTTTGTATTCCAGAGTTGAGATGTTTTCTCTAAGTGACCACTTTAAAATCGGTGATAAATTGGAAGCAATATAGAAAGATATAAATGCCTAATAAAAGATTTGCACAAAGAAGACTTTGTAACAAATTAACAACTATGAGTAATAAAGTGCATAATGATGTTGGGGTGAAAAGTTACAATGGAAACTGAAAATACCAATGTGTACCATGCCCAACTCAAAACCTATAGGGACAAGCACAAATATAAACACAGGTTTACCACTGCATAATCAACCATTAAAGTTGAACAAGATATGAGATTAAGAAACAAATTACAAAACTACTGGAGAAAGATAAACTAGGGCAGATAAAAATATACTCATGCGGAATAATAGGGAAACAACGCTTCAGATACCATTTTCCTCACAAGTCTATCTATTTTTTTTATGTCTTTTGACCTTTCATATTCCCATCAAACTCAAATGCCTATCATATTTCTTGTAATGAAATGCCTACATTTTATTTTGTTGTCCTAGCTATATGGTATTGGTAAAGTATTACCAAGGGGCCAGTTATCATGATAAATCAAAATATTTAAGGTAATTGTTTAGATCAGATAGAACAAAGTTCACCTCAATGTATGGTAATCATCATCATCAACTAAATGTATGTGTGTGCACATGCATAAATACCCAATACACAGCTCAATCAAACAAAAGAAAACATAATTATACCTTGATTTGTGGATCTTCACAATTGCCTTCTTATGCTTTACCTTTCAAAACATCATTCAACATACTTCATTTTTTGTCCTGTTGCAATAGTTTCATGTTAGGACCCATCAAATAAATTTATGTTTGTTTATGAAAATAACAAAACCAATATAAATAAATACAATTCTATTACAATGTAAATTACAATACTATTCAACTATTCAAGTAAATTAATTGTTAAGAATATATCACCTAATATATAAAACATGGATAACCAAAAATACTATGTATATAAGGCCATCGATCTAATCAAAACTCCATTTCTTGCCTCTTAACTATGGAAATGTTTCTCAACCCTATCTGTAACAAGTTCCAATGGAGGAGTCAAATAGTAATAGTGAAAATTACACAGTAAAATGATAGAAATAGATGTTTTTTAATGTATTCTTCCTTACCATTCATTGAGCTCCTCTCCGTTTCGAGAATAATTTAATATTCTCTACTAAATAGGACCAACCACGTGAAGGTGGAAGCTCTTATGGCCCCTCCCGCCCTCACATCACTCTCAACTCCCCAATCCCAATGCATATACTTGCAAATAACAATTTATTTCACTATTTCATAATGCAAATAACAATGCATCTACTGCAATTTATTTCACTCAATAGTTGAAAGATGCTTTCCTTAAATCATTCATTAAACCATTCAATCATTTGACAGCTGAAAAAACCATTCATTAAACCATTCATTAACTCATTCATTAAAGCATTAATTTAGTCAATGGCAGAAAAAAAAAATCAGTAAAGCATTCATTCAAACATTCATTCATGAAATAGAGGAAAAAACCATTAAATGTTTTTTTTTATAAATAAGAATTACTCAAAATTTGTTTAGTCACTTCCTTTTTACTTTTATTCTCTTTAAATATTTAGTTAGAGTCACATCTTCGAAAATATGATCATCGGTATCCCTACTAGTCTGCTCGCAAGGTTGAACTTCAGGCGAGGGGCGATGAATTTTTGCAATAATGTCAAAATATTTCATTAATATATTTATATTTTGATAAATATGAGTAATTCATTTAAAAAACATTACGAATGTGTGTTTTACCTACCATGGGCACATCAACATGTTCAACATTATCTCGTACAGGCCCAACCTGTTTCGTGTTATGATCTGCAGCTACATGCTCTGCAGTTGAATTGTGTAGAATTAGAATTAATGTTCATCATTTGCAATGGTCTATAAAAAATAGTAGCACATTAATAAATTCATTACCAGGATGAGAAGCATGATCTTCATTTGGTTGGTCATGTACTACGTCCTCGACATGAACGTGATCATTACTTTCCTGCACAAAAAGGAATAAATAATATATGTTAATTTATTTATAAGGAACAAATTGCATGAGCAATAATAAATTTTCATTAATCTATACACTTTTCACATACCTGGGCACTAGATGGATCAACAGAATATTGTGCAGTATTCCCAGACAAGCTTCTTCGGTGTTCAACAACGACGTCAAAGCCTTGTTTGAAGCCAAGCTTCATGTAATCCGCACTGGGAAATACTTTGAACCGATCAACCTTCATGTTTGCATGATGTCATTAATTTTAAAGCCTTTTGTCAGAACAAAAAAAAAATAATAATCTGTAGATATTTGGATGCAGATTTGGGTTTTGCGATAGTTACATATCGGGTTGCAAAGTTGGAGTAACCACCAGGCCCAAGCTTGTGTTGGGAAATTTTTTCAATTCTTGCCTTTGTGGCCTTAGATGTGTCCGAGAGCCTAATTAAGTTTTTAAATACATTATTCGGTGTACCAAAATTGATATAAAAACTAGTAATAATAAGGCTTACCACTACATTTTGGAATGTATTGCATACCTCCCTATTCCACTTGGTGGTATCTTTCCTGATTTTCTCAAGCCCTTCTCTTTTCCATCTTCCACCAGGGATTTCCACTCCATAGATGGAATCATTGGAGGGCGCTCATACCTAGGGTTCTTTTCTAGGTGAACCCTATACTGGTCTCGGACAATCTTCAGATGTTTTCCAGCTTTCTGTAGTACCTTTGATGTATCGAAGGTATCTTTTCCGAACAGACTAACCAAGCGATTAGTCATATCATCCTTTAAAGCTTTTGGTTGTTTGTTCCACATTGTGCGGATGGTGGGCCCGAAGATCTCCAAGGCCAAATCATTCATATGTTTATAAAACATATCATTTCCTACAAAACATTAATGCCATCATTAGTCAACATTAGAAAATATTATCGGTATATTAGACACAAATTATAAAAACTAAATTGAACAATCTATAGTGACCTGGAATCCTCTCTATATTTATTGGAACCAGTTCTTCATTCACCAACACACTATTGAACCAGTGCTAGTCACACGAGAAGATCAAGGAAATGCTTCCACATCTATATCTAGCCCTGCATCCACCCCTTCTTCTGTAACATCTGTTGTGGGTGGGGCAATATCGGCTGCACCCTCTGCTACCCTTGACGGTGTCGCAGAGCGTGTTGCTGATTGTTCAGTGGACAATATGGGAGCAGTATGTGGTGTACATGGAGTGGTTTGGTCACTGGGACCAACATTGCCTTGACCACCACTGATAATCTCCATAGTGCGCTGTAAATTCAAACCATTGTATTAGAAGTTCAACAACATATAAAATCAAATATTATAAAGTTTTTATAAATGAATTTACATTTTTATTCGATAACTTACGTCCACCTGTTTACGTTGCTGTAACAACAATTGAATCCTTTGTTCCAGCCCTTCTGTTAGTGGAACTGCCAATGTCAGATGAATCAGTTTCTCATTTTGTTTTTCCCTTGTCCTTTGTAGCACCCTCAATGGGTCTGCAGACTCTCTAATTTCACTATCTCTCATCAACCGAGAGACCTCATTTTGTAAAGAGTTTTGAGACGCCGTTTGATAAACAGAATCCCCTGTCTACAATTGAAATATATAAAAAATTGCTTACTCTTTGAAGCAATAGTGTGTTAAAATAATTATAATAGGGATTACATCTAGGATTACCTGACGCCTAGACGAGGGCGTGGTCTGATCAATAGATGGGGATTTACCTCGATCAGCCACCTGCAAAAAAAGTAGAGAACATTATCACAATGATCGCAATATGTAAAAGCTAACAAATACAGAACAAAAATAAACACTATGCTACATGATTTATATGTGTACATTTTTGAAGTATTTAGAATGTGGAATTACATTTAGGATGACTGGTTGCCTCGAGGCTCCAATCGTCTGATCAACAGTTGGGGACTTTCCTTGGTCAATATGCAAAAACGGTAGACAACATTACCATCATGAACGCAACCATAAAAACGAAAGAATACATAACAAAATAAACATAATGCGTCATGATATACATGTTTACGATTTTAAAGTATTTGAAATGGAGAATCACATTCATGTTTGGCTGTTTCCCTGATGCTGTAGTCAGCTGATCAATAGCCGATTGGATTCCTTGATCAACACTCTGCATGGAAAATAGATAATATTATATAAATGAACCTAATATAATAATGAAAATACATAACAATGTATCTGTATGTCCATCCTAAATTTAATATTACATTGGCAATATCGATGTATACCTGCTGCCTTGACTTGGGTCGATAAACATCTATGGAGATGGAGGTGCCCCTGAGAGAACCATGCATCAAAAACATACTAAAAGTTACATAAGGAAACATGAAAAGTATATAATTTCAATTATATGCTAACGAAAATTCCTATAGATGTTAAAATAATTAATAAAAGGGTGGTTAAATTATTTGTTGTACCACAACCATACTAACATTGTTTGTATCTACACGATTCAAATTGTAATCAATAAGTAGTTCCTCGCTAGTAGCTATTGATTTAATTGCACATACAAAGACATGATTTCCTTCACACGACTCGAATATGCAGTTGGGTTGCTTTAGTGTAGACCCTGGTTGTGTACTGTTTATAAACCCCACAATATTATCGGTTTTTTTTGGCCTTCCGTCCATGTACATTGTTGCTCCTTTATTTTGAGCTTTGTATTTCATTTTTATATAATTGGTTGACAATCCATATCTACACATACTTCGTTTATATTGGACCAGGCACATCCAATCACTGTAGTTGTAATAGGGTCTAACATACTCCATCAATTTTGTACATCTACTATATCCAACCTTTATGTCGTCCATGCAAAACAACCCCAATCCATGGAATGATGATGGTGCAATTCTATATATCCCCTCATTCACACAAAATTCAGTGTTTACTTTAGGAAGATCGCTAGGCACCCATTGTTTCACTAGGTGTTGGTAACTTAAGGGTACATCAATTTCTCCCACTATCTCATCATCATAGGAACATGACCCCCCTCCTTGGAGAAAAAAATTCATGTGTTTGTCGAATTTTCTTCTGATCTTCTGATATCTAGTTGTTCTAGCCAGTGTAGACCTACTGGATGTCTCACTTTCCTCTAGCCTTCCCAAACTCCCTTCACTAGAGGAAGACAGGTTTGAAAAATACCTATTTGGTTCTACCTGCACCATGGCTGAACAAAAATTTGGCATAAGCATAGCAAAATACCAGCAAAAAAACACGGAAGACTTATAAGCAAAAAAACTTGGAAAGACTTGTAAGCAAAAAACTTGTTAAATAAAAATCTTGTCAAGAATGAGTTTGGTTAATAGGTGTGGGAATTTGGTAGCCCTAAAAATTCTAATGTATGCCCCTCTTTTAGTTACATACAAGTCTCCATTCTCACTTATTGCTTGCATTGCCTTTTCCTAACATGAATTGGGTAGGATTCATAAGCTTCATATGTATGCTTGTGGCCATTGTACTTTGGCCTTTCAACATTGTCAAGCTTGAGACGATATGTTATGCATATGCATCACATATAACAATACAATTTATGCCAATATATGTCTGTACAAAACCTGGAGGTTCTCCTTTAATGGACTATCTCCTTCAAAGAACATATCTTCGCATTCATCTACATTTACTTTGGATAGAAGTGATACGGAGTTAGTATGTTGGTCCCTTCCATCAAAAAACATTTTTGACATGAGTTCCTTTTTCAAGGAATCTTGATTAATCTCCTCTTCAAAACTTCTAGCTGGTCACTTTTCCACTCTACATTGGCCCGATTATTCATTTTCCTGGCCACTCCTATCTCCTTACTCTACACTCGTTGTTGTTGTAACCCTTAATTTTGATGGTTGTAAGTGGTTTTTAGTTTTCCCATGAATGATGTTGTGATGTTGTAGATTATTATCCATTTTACCTAATATGTTTTATGATCGTTTCCATGTTTTCTAGGGTGCACATACTTGTTGTTTATGGCTTATTTTGCTTGAAAGTTGAAGGTCCTAAAAGTGCATAGATCTCATCTAGGACCCTTATTTGCATAGTGGAATTCCTACAATAGTACTTATCAACTATTGTTATAGGATTTTATTCTCCAAATGAAACACCAAAACCATACTTATCAATTAATATTTGTGTAGGGATGTTTTTCTGATCTCTCCCATAATTTATGATACTAATGGGATTGTGACTATCAAGTCAATGCCTTATTTGCATAGTGGCATTCCTACAACAGTACACTGGAAATTCAAAAAAATTCTAATGTATTCCCTAAGAATTCTTATGGATGCCCCTCTTTTAGTTACATACAATTCTCCATTCTCACTTATTGCTTGCATTTCCTTTTCCTAACGTTTCCTTTTCCTTTTACTGGCCAACCCCCTTTTCAACAATAATAGTTGTAGATTTAATCAAGTGTGTTTCTACCAAGGTGGTTGAGTCAACCGAGTTGACCCCCAATCGAGTTGACTCAGCCTTTGAAACGATTGGAGTGACAAGTTTGGTACCAAACCAAGCAAATCAGAGTATGAATAAATTGACCAAGCGAATGTGGGAATGCACAGGTCACACACATGACACTTAAATTCAAAAAAAAAAAACCTAGAAATATAAACATCAAGACTCTAAACCTACTTCATTGTCGATTCAATTAGCTTTGTAGGATTCCTATACATCATAACACTATTTGGAGTAAAACACAACTTACTTTGTAGACCCTAGATTCCACCCATGTGCACAATAGTCAATCTATAACGCATCCCCCAAATACAAAAACATTCTTCACAAAATAGGGCATGAACCATGTGAACAACCTTCCAAGTGGACCAGCTCAATGAGTAACCTCCAAGCATGTAATATCTCTCATGAAATGGTGTATAAAAGAGTGTAATCATGCTTCAAATGATGACTTTCTCCTTTGGTAGGGTTGAACACTGCCCTTATGCATGTGCCTCAAAGGGTGAATGTTCCTCAAATAATGAGAGAAGGCCTTCCTCTAACAATAAACCAGTACACCAAGGTGAATTGGCCCTATTTAGGGCTTCCAGAACAAACTTGGTATTTTCAATGTCACACTAGGAGTAATGTTGGGAAGTCCTATGGGCATAAACAACTCTAGAATCAGGTATGAGCATCAAAGGGACAAATCTGAGCACTTTGGGAGCATTCTGAAGGGCACAACAAAAATTAAAGCATCTCAAATCAGCTATAATTAGGCCAACTTTAAGATATGGGCACATTAAAACAATAAAAGATGATGATCAATGGCAATAGGAGGTGGTCTTTGCAATTCTGGCTGTGAAAATGAGAAATATGTGGGTGAAAGCAACCCTAAAATCTCATTCATATGCCTTATAGTAGCATCCACATGAATTTTGGGCACAAACAAACCTATTTGGCAATTAAAAAGGGTATGAAGCAACCCTATTTCACCATCTTAGGCACCCTTGTGCACTTATCCATCACCAAACATGCATACCTCTAAATATGGGCCAAATTGGAGGGTTAAAAGGCAGTTCTGGGCATGAATAGCCCTATGAAAAGTGACGAACAATGAAAAAACAGGCTTTGAGAAATGTTTGGTTGAATTTGAGGTTTGAAATGACATTAACAAACAATTCTGGGCACATATATGGACATAAAGAGCAAGCCTCGGCACTCCAACAGCCTCAAACCTTCATCTGGGAATAAATAAGGGCTGTTCCAACCTCCTAAACAACAATTTATAGTAGTATCATGAATTTTGGGTGCTTTTTCTCCACAAAAGGGGGGTAAACAAACCTAAATAAAACCAATACCATTTAATTTCAGACCCTATAAACCAAGTTGGATTGTGATTTAGGTGATTCCTCGTAGTCTCTTCAAGGAGATCAATAGTAAATAACAGTCTTTGGTGGCTTTCCTTGCAACCATAGGTCACAAAACAACCCTAAAAATATCTGGACCTGTGCACAAGAGAAGTAACAACCCTAGTTGGCTTTAAAATACCAAGTTTGTTCTGCATTAAGGGCCCCTGTTAGTGCAATGACTATTCCCAATGTTTGACAATCGCCTTGTGATTGCCATCTATAAACCACTATTGTGGTTTCATCATTGCTGCCATTCAAGAAAAAAAAAGTAGACATGACTTCTCTCCCTACATTAAGTCCATGTGCACATAATGACTAGCTTTGGTACTTCAAAATACCTAGTACTTGCTTTAAGACCCAAACATCATTCAAGTGAAATGTTCTCTCTTCACCGCCATGGATTATATATATATATATGCACTATAGAGTAGCACTGAAGAGGTTAAAATATCCACTATACATGATCACCAAGAACTAACATCATTCAAGTGAAGGATGTATGCAGAATGCTGTAGACATTATATCTCTACTCATTCGATTTACTACAAAGTGTTGTAGCTTGCTTAGTGCTCCTCTCTGTTTATTATTTATGTTCAACTTCTCCGTGAAATCAACAAGTCCTCACAAATATTCTAGTACAATGCCTTTACAGTAATGGACAAATAATGATGTTGAGTTCTTGGAGATCCTATAGAGTGGATGTTTTAACCTTTGTGCTACTCTGAAGTGCATAAGCCAGCACTTCAGAGGCATATTTCCCAGTGGTAACCTACAACAATCATACATACATACATACATACATACATACATACATACATACATACATACATACATACATACATACATACATACATACATATATATATATATATATATATATATATAATCCATGGTGGTGAAGAGTGGACATTTCCAGGTCTGCTACTTGGCACGTTCAGGAATGAAAAGAATGTTTTAAATACATTTATATCAGTTTGTAATATTTGCTGATTCTAAAGTTAACCAACTGTCTAAACCACAAAGGTCATCTTATCATGTTAATTGTAAGAGGGACAAAAAAAATCAGACATGGTGAAAATTGACATAAAATGACATCAAAATACCTAGTACTTGCTTCAAGACCCAAATAATAAACCATAAGATTCATGATTGTCCATTAATGGCAAAGTATTACCTAACCCAATTTCCAGTCAACTAAGCACCTCATGGTCGAATCATGATATTGCAGCAGTGTGCATACATCCTTCACTTGAATGATGTTAGGATTGCCAAGAACTAACATCATTCAAGTGAAGGATGTATGCAGACTGCTTCAGGCATTATATCTCTACTAATTTGATTTCCTACAAAGTGTTGTAGCTTGATTAGTGCTCCTCTCTATTCATCATTTACGTTCAACATCACGGTGAAATCAACAAGTCCAGGAAAATATTCTAGTACATCGCCTTTACAGTAATGGACAAATAATGATGTTGAGTTCTTGGAGATCTTGTAGAGTGGATGTTTTAACCTCTTCACTGCTACTCTGTAGTGCATAAGCCAACACTTCAGAGGCATATTTCCCAATGGTAACCTCCAACAATCATATATCTATATCTATATATCTATATCTATCTATCTATCTATCTATATATCTATCTATCTATCTATCTATCTATATATCTATATATATATATATATATTTAATCCATGGTGGTGAAGAACAGACATTTCCAGATCTGCTACTTGGCACGTTCAGGAATGAAAAGAATGTTTTAAATTCATTTATATCAGTTTGTAATATTTGTTGATTTATTCCTTTTAGCTTGTATTTATGATGCTTGTTTTCCCATATTAATTTTCAACCCTAAGGTGAAAATTGGCATAAAATCATCAAATAAAAAATTGGAGGACATCAAAAAACCTAGTACTTG